>VUYV01000150.1:1307325-1492415 GCA_008711295.1 Anarhynchus alexandrinus
GTGCCGAGGCTGCCCCCGCCGCCACAGGGCCGGCGCGGCCTCCCCCCGGGCCGGGGATCCTCACAAGCGCGGCCGGCGCCACCGCCACCCCCGCGGCCCGGGGGTGGGGGGGAAGGGGGCTCCCCTGAGGACGCTGTGGCCGCCCTCTGCCTCAGCGCCCTCCCGGGGAAGGAGGAGCGGCGGTAAACGCCGTCCGTGGCGGCAGCCCCGGTGAGCTTCGGGCTGGTGGACGGACACCCCCCACACACACACACCCCGCGGTCGGGGGAAGGCCGAACGGGCGGCGGAGCTCACTCACCTGCCCGCGACGAGCCCCCGCCGCGCCGCGCGGTCAGCCCCGCTCTGTGTACTCCGGAAACGGCGGCTCCTCCGCCGGGCGCCGGGGAGGGGCCGGGCCGGGCCGGGGGGCGGGCGGAGCCGCGAGTGACAGCGGGAAGGGGAAGGCGGGAGAGGGCGGGCCGGGGGGCGGCCGCCGGCGGGGGGGGGGCGGTGGTGGCACCGGGGGTCCCCTGAGGCGGCGGCCTGAGGGAACGGGGGGGAGGCGGCGGGGCCGTCGCGTCCCGGTGAGGGGGTGACAGGAACGGGCCGGGGTGCGGGAGGAGGAGGGTGAGGGACGGCCAGGCAGAGGGAGAAGGGGACAAAAATTAACCAGTGATTTTTTAAATATCAATATTTATATGAAATAAGGAGTTTTCTCCTTGTGTTGTTTTGCGGTCAGGTGCGGCGTCCTTCCCCAGTAGAGCCATTGGCGATGGAGGCGGCCGGTGGCACCTGCAAAGCACCGGATTCCTCTTCCGACCAAAATGGCCAGCTGGAGGAACCACAATTCAGCGCTGCCGGCCCGTGGATTTACTTGGGAATTAGGTAAAACGCGCAGAAATTATCTCAAAGTGGACGTAATTGCCAGGGTGCCGCCGGCTTTAGGAATTATCGGAAACAGGCCCAGTCTATGATGGCTTTGCTGTGTGAGCTCAAACTGGTTTGTGATTATTTCCCCGGCTTAATGCAGATTTTATACAGAAAAGTTTGCTGTGCGTCACGATGTATTTTCAAATCCTATTTCCGTAGAAACAGCCTTCTGTTAAACCCGTCTTTCTTAGTTTAAAGTAATTATTTTTTATTTCCAAGGCCTCTTTACAATCTTACATTTTAAATGGAACAAAAGTTTAATTACGTACAGAAAGGCCTGATAGAAGTTAGAAAATAAGGTAACATGTAATAGTAGGAGAGCAGTTAAAAGTTGTCGGAATATATCTAAGTAAAAATTTTGCCTAGAGGGCTAAGCATCCGATCATCTGGCTCTAATTCCTCCCCAAAAAGAACCCAAACCCACACACTTGGATATGATAGTAATAAAGTGAAAATAACAGTAATCTCCGCTAGTTTCAGTGCTGCTAATCAGAAAACTCTGTGGGAAGAAGTGAAATTGTCAATTTATTGGACACCTTCTGGCCACAAGCTAGAAATAGTCCTCAAGTAGTGTCTGTGGGGAGCTGCCTAGGAGCAATCTGTGGCTTTGTTTCCTTCTCCGTAACAGATGGTTGCTGGCAGACTGGGCTCCTCATCAGCGCGTTCCCTCCGAACTTTCCTGATTCTTGCATGTCTACTAAGCGTGTCTCTTCCTAGTAAATTTAGTCCTCAAATTAAGAAATACCTGGGAAATACTTGGAAAGCACGCAAGGGAACAGAAGGCTGTCATATTGTTGGCTCCTTCAAGAGGGAGGGGTGTTGGAGTATTCTTTGTACTGGAAGAGTGCAATAAAGGGCTGGAGAAGGTACCTTTTTTCTTTTTTTTTCTTTTTTTTTGCTGCTTTTAACTAAATGGTAGATGAAACATTCATTTTAAAAAAAAAGGATAAAAAAAGACTGATGGGGTTTCAACAAGTTTTTGATTGGACGGAAGTATAGGTATGAAGTGGAAAAACTGAGTGTAAAGGAAGTCAGAAAGAGCTGAAGAGGAAGGGGAAGAGAAAAGAAAATACTGGGATGGATTTCCTTCCTCCCAGGCTGGACACTAAGGCTACGCCTTAAAAGTAATCCAAAAACCCCACAAAATATCTCCTGGTTTTTGGTTTTGTGTTGTTTGGGTTTTCTTTAAAGAATGAAAAGAGAGATTAACACACACCAACAGACATGTATTTTTAGGGATACTTATATTACCTGTCCTTGGGAAGCAGGGTGGTCGGTCTAGAACTTTTCAGCTGCAAGCAGCTCTCCAGGAACTCAGGCGTTGCTCTTGTGCTGAGGTTGTGTCAGGTCCCCAGCGCAGAACAGCGCCGGGGACTGTTGTAGGAAGACACAGACCATCAGGAGTTACAAAGGCAAACGTTACCACTCGCACTTGAGTCTTGTTGCGTGTCCAGTCCAGGCCTGTCCAAAAAGACATCTAGAACCCCTGCTGAGCTATGCCGTTTCCCACCTGCAAACTCTTCTGCTCTCCAAGCCATGCACCTTGCAGTTCTTGGTTTTACGAAGAGCGTGATACGGTGCTTACAGGATCACAACCATCTCCTGCCCTGATGAATAGCTGGCAAATTCTATTGCGCTAACTGATGGCCATCCACCAGAACTTATTCTAATCGTGCTATGTGTTTTACCAACGTGCAGCTTTACCAGCAGATCCCCAAACGACATAAGCTATGCTGACTAAAGCAAACTGTATTCACAGGTTCTACAGACTTAGTCTTACAGTTCGATACGCTGCACGAACATGTTCTTTCACACTGTCAGGAGGTGTCCAAATCTGCTCCGTATTTTGTTATCCTAGTGATTTAATTGTATTCAGTGGATCTGTGCAGAATTTTGTTGTCAATGCTAACAGTGGAGTTACACGCAATAAGCGTATTTTTTATTTCTATTTGCCGGATTTATTTACGTACTATTATTATTTTTTTTACAGTGCTGTATAACAACTTTTAACACATAAGTGTCTCTAAAGACCAGCATTTCATTTGAAATTTATTACAGCTTAAGTTTATAGATTAAGAGCGTAAAGGCACAGAAGACTGGTAATAATCCTAGCCCTAAAGCTAATATGCCTTAACCAGATGGTAGGAATTCGAGACAGACTGAGAAATAAATAGGAAGTTCACACTTCTTAATACGAACAGAGTATGAAAACATTCAATTCAGCACAAATGCATAATAACCAATGCAGAATGAAGAAGAAACTCTTAAGGACTAGAAAAAATGTAGTGTAGATTTCTATTGTGACATTGAACATTAAAATTATTTTCCTGAATGCTTACAAGGCTCTATTTATACCGAATATTCTATTTTTTTTATTCTGTGAATTCTAAATATTTTGAAAGATGGTGGCATGGTTAACTGTTTAGTGAAGTCATATGTAAATCAGCATGGAATAGATGTATTCGGTTATATTTATGGTTTTCCTATCAGCATTACCTATCTGTGAAAAGTGCTTTCCAAGACCTTCATTGAAGAGGAAGGGAAGGAAACGGGTGCACTGTTTAAACAAAAGCTGCAACAATGTTGTTTAGAGAGAGAGGAAACCAGCTTTGGAATGTATTATGAGTGCAACTGGATGTGGTGGGCTGCGGGAGGAAGAAATCGTTAGCTCGGGAAAAAAAAGCAGCACTGGCACAATAGCCATGTGGGAATGCTAATAAGGATATGCGTATCAGCAAGGTGTGGGATAAGATTAGGAGGATGAATGTTGCTAATAAAATCCCTCAAGAGTGGGTTGTCTTGTTAAAGGAAAAAGCTAATTTACAAGAGGTTGTTGTTTCTGTAATCAGATAGAGATATGTTTAGGAAAAGGAAATGTGGGGAAAACCAGGGTGATTTTGGAAAACAGACTTGACCACTGATGTCCTATTGTATGAGCAGTGATTTTCCCTTTGTGGTTACTAATTACTGTGAAAGCTGTAGTCATAGTATGTTTAAGTACAGGAAGAACAGCAGTAGTGTTGCATTAATACTTGGACTGTATATTTGCAGTTGGAGGGTGAGAGGCAACGAAAACACAGTTTTAGATCGAGATACGTTATACGGTTTGTACAGTATGTCACTGTGGCTCGTAGCCTAACTCGCTCTTGCTGTCTGAATGTTTGACAATGCAGGCATACACGTAGGCAAATAAGACTTCTAAAAATACATTTCACAAATCATCCATTCCAGCTGTCAGGGTGAGAACAGTCCTTTTGTCCTGCAGCCCTGGACAACTAAAATCCTATTTCAGACAAGCGAAATTTAGTTATTTGCTGCCTGACAGGAAAGCTGCTGACCTATGCTTTATACCCCTCAGTACATTGACCGACCATTGTGTCCAACCTGAGGCTTAAAATGAGAATTGGCCTCTTGCCCAGCCTCTTTGTAAACACTACCAAATGGCAAAAGAAGTGCGTGGTTAGAGCCCCCGGCCTGCTGTTTGGAAAAATTCTTGCCCGTTACCTCTGCAGGGCAAGTCCCACTTTGGAAAGAGTGAACATGACTGACTATATATGGCCACCTAAAAATAAAAATAGGGACAATCACCTTTTCTTGTCAGACAAATCAAAGATCCAGGTCACCTTAAAAAATCCTAGGCTGCAAGCCAATGATAGTGGCTATAGGGAAAATAAATATATATATATATACACACACATATATATATATATAAAAATCTCTTAATCCTACATGGATCAGTCCAGTTTTGATCAATGTGAATGGAGGCCATTGACTTCAATTGACATTGGATGTGTCCCATGACCTTCTAGTTCATATATTTAGACTCCCCATACTAATCTTCTCTTCTGCAGGTCTGATGTCATCACCATTATTATAAGCAGAACTTGTCACTTGATTGACAGCAAATAACCTTTCCAAAAAGTAGCCAACAAGTAAGAATGTTTTGTAAGAGTGACATATGATCATGACTGCCTGCAGTCCATTTTTGTTTATAGGCAGTGGAAGAATTTCAGATATGTCTAAGGTCAGTGTCCCTACTCCAGAGATGAAGAAGAAGATGTGTTTGTTTTTAAATTGCTGTTCTGCTTAAAAAGCTGTCTTCCAGTTGTGCAGAAATGGAGGACTAGACCCTGAAATAAATTCTTTGCCTGTTGCGACCAGCTAGATGGGCACAGGGATGGAGTACTCCCAACTGCACGCACAAAGTGGTCATTGGCGTTTCATATTTTTGCTTCAGAGAGTCAACTACTTAAACATATGTAAAATTTTTTTTTTTTTTTTAATGTCTGGTGATTCAGATGTCTGGGATCTCATTTTGCTTGTTTTCTTGAAAACTTTCACAAAAAGGAATCAGCTTGCAAAACCACAAAAATGTACTTCTCAGCCAGCTGGGTTAAAATAGTCTGCACGACCATCTAAATCCTGGAGAAGTTTTTATATTTAAAAAAATTATTCTGGTGAGTAGCAAATGATTATGAATTCATCATTAGTTAGCCGTTAGCGGTTGGCTTAGAACTGTGCAAAGTATGCAGCAAATATGGAGGTGTTGAGAGAATATTTGTGAGACACAAAGAACTGTTGACATTTTGTAATACTAGAAGATTGTTATAAAACAGATGTGTTGTAAATGTGTGAATGAGAACTAGACTGATTTTCTTTTTTTTAAACTTAGAGATGAATATAACATTTAACTATATTCCATTCTAAGGTGGTGACTAAGAGTAAAATGTAATTGTATGTAACTGACCTAACTTATTAATAGGGTACTTAGGGCTTCTAATATAATAGAGTCTGAACACTCTAAGTGTTTAGAAGAAGTGAAACAAAATTTAGAATTAATTCTAGAAAATTTATAAACAGGTATCGAAAAATAGTATCACTTCTACCAAGTGTTTGAAATTAGACGCTACCTGCCAAATTATGTTTTGTTTGTTTGACCTTGTACGACTGATTGCAATAAGGCGTTATGTATGTTTCAGATAACAGAATTTGACTTTTTCAGTAAGTGTTTTATATTGGACATATAATTCTTATTTTAATAGTCTATACTAAACATGTTACCATATGAATGGTGAATTTTAGATTATTTTATTTTAACTTATGTTTATATAAATAAACCAAAAATATATATGTTTATAAATATATATAAATATTTAAAGTGGTATAGAAAGAAGCCTAAATGGTAGTTTTAAAGAATTTCCATGTGGTAGTTCCTGCAACACAGGATTGTTGCAGGGGGACTGAACAGGGCACCGAATGCAATTGCGTTGCCTTAGTTTCTGTTGGGGCACTGTAACAAAGGCAACTTAATTTCAACTGCCTTAGCGGTGCTGTTATTACCTTTTGCCTATACAGATTATTTTGTATTGTGGAAAACTGCCAAATAAGGAGTAATTTTCTAACGGAGAACATGGAATTATGAAAGTAGGTTGAACAGAAGGATAACAGAGAAACATGTAAGCCAGTATCTCATGGTTGAAACTTTGCTAAATTACTTGATAACATACAGAAAAGTGTAGTAGATAAAGCTGTGATCTGGTGCAGGCACGACATGTGAATGAACTAGTCTTTTCTCTAGAGTTTCTTCATTAATTACAGAAATACTCAAAGGCCCCAACTGGGATTGGGATTTAAGTAATCCACTTACAGGAAGACATTTCTCAGGAACAACAAAATACGAGACTGACAAAGCCTCCTTCAGAAATGACTCTTGCTCAGCTCCTCAATGCAGAGCCTCTTTTGGGTGTCCTGTCCAAACCACTCCAGGTCTCCTGGTGACATCATGAAATGTGAGATGCCCATGAGCTAGTCTTTGGCCACGATGGAGCTTTGGCCACCTGTCTGTCCTGTGCTTGAGAAGATATTCAGGATGTTGACAGAGGAGAGTGGGACTTATCTACTAAAACTTGGCAACCCAGTCTTGTCTGCTTTCCAAGGGACCAGTGCAGCCAGCAATGCTTGATTGGCTGAGTACCATTTTCCTCTGGCTCCAACAGGAAAGCCAACGTAGCTGACCTCAGTGGCCGGTTTCAGATTCTTGGTTTGTTTAGTCGGCTCCTAGTGCTTTCATACTTTCTCTGTAACTGCAGCCAAGAGTGTATTTGGTTTGCTCGCATTGTGGTCCACCACCCGGGCCTGGTTCTCCTTGATAAATCTGACATCAGGTTTGAGGAGGAACTCACTCTCCTCATCACTAAGCTGAAGTTGATGATATAGTGCTCGGTCATTTTTTGTTTGTTTGCTTGCTTTTTAAACTTCCTCGGCCAAAATGGTGCAGAACTGGCTGTGTTATTAGCTGCAAGTGTCCTGCACTGCTGGACACATGCCAAGAATACAGGAGCAGGTCCCAGAGTGTTTATGGTTTGCTCTACTGTTGTCTTTTTCACAGTCCACAAATTCCTTGGTTGGGTATTCATTTGCTTGAAGTTTAAGGGCTACCAGAAGTTATGTCTCTGGCATCCCACAATGATTTCAGATCCTTCACCATCTTCCAAATGTGCCAGGGCATCTAAGGCAGATAGAAGCCCTTCATGCCTGAGTGGGTGAGTTAAAGGTGCTCTCTGCACCCCCTTGTCTCAATTTCTACGTCCTCCTTGCTTCAAGAGGTACATGCAAACCTCTCCACTGTCATTTGGCTCCAAAGGTCCCGATACATCTGCCATTAATATAAATCATGTGTAGCTTTGTTGAAATTGATAGTTGTGGTTCCCAGCTCTTTTGCACGATATCTAATCAGTTGCAGTATTGTAAAAGGAGGTATACAAAGCTACCAAGTCTGTATCAGACTATCGGATCACACCGTTCTCGCTGGTGCGAGAGGCAGGAAACAAAACATCAGTCCCACAAGAACTGCACATATGCAGTGTGCGGCTCTTGTGTGAGTTGTCGTATCCGTCAACACGAGGGACCGTGAGACAACAGCCCTGTGGTAGCAACTGACAACTGGGGTTTGAGGGAAGAAAGAATTTCAGCTTTGCGTGTGCACTGCTAAATAATTCAAAGCAGCAGATAAACTACCTACAGGTGCGTTTCTTTTTTTAATTTCACACTGATGAATCAAGATACTATAACCCAAATATATATACTTTAGATCCTTTTAGGCACACAGCATCAAGCCAACAGTTACTAAGAGAGAAGGGAGTAGTAAAACAATCTGTAGGCCGTGTAAATTCTATACATCAGTTGTTTTCTGTTGTTGGATGTTGCATATGCTAGCTTTCTTTTGAAATTCCGAGAGTTGGAGTGAGGAAACGATATGATATAGATCTTTCAAAGTTAAGCTTTGATAGTGGTATTGAGTGTCAACACACTGTACATACATCTCAAGGATCTTTGTAATTCCAAGAGAGGGAAGATGAGAAGGCAATAAATAATAGGATACAGAGTATACTTTTTCCTTTTTAATGGAAGAATATTTCAGACATGGTGATGTAGTTGACAGATGTTCAGTTTAGCATAAAAGAAAAAGGAGAAGAAAAGGGATTGAAATGCATAGTCATATAGGAAATAAAAAAAACCTAATTAGTACGGGAACTCATTAGTAAGGGAGCCTGTTGCGAATTTATCACAATAAAGTAGCTTATGCTCAGCTTCTTCTAAGTAAGCTAAATACATGCTGCCTCAATATGAAATAAAGGTAATATAGAATGATAAGCCCATCATTTTTTATATTTCCCTGATGCTAGCGGTAATCAGTTTTTATCCAGCTCAAAGACAACCTTAAAACATGCCAAGAAATGCATATGTACATGCACAGGTACACACACACGTATTTGTCTTAGCTGTAATTGTTACCACAGATATTGTTAGAGATAAATGAATTACCTGATTTTACAAAAATTGATATGATAACAATACACAGAGTTGATTTGTCATATTTAACTTTGTTTTTCACCATACCGAAGGCTACAAATAGAAGATAAACTGCAGTAGCATTGGGCTTATTAATAGCATTCTGAGTTGGGGACACGATGCAGATGTAAATATTTTCTCTTCTGTGCAGATTTGGAGACAATTCTGTCCTGTCATAGAGACTGTATCAGATAATAGTCATAAAAGTAGTGAAAACCTTATATCATTGTGCTCTTCAATTAAAATGTACAACATATACATCTATCCCCCAATCTAGAGAACAACCAACCTGTAGAGTTGTTGAGGTAACATGGTTCGCTATTTTCTGGAATAACTGCCCACAAACATGTGAGCATGACCCGTGAGCCAACTAACAAACTCTTGGCTATGTACGCAGGGTGACCCCAATGATGCTTTCAGAGAAGTAGGATTTGGGGATTAGACACGTTTGTCCCTGACAGGAGTTGTGGTTTTCTCCTCATATGGATTAAATAACTTACAGTCTTCGGAGTTGCTAATTTTGGCCTTCTGATTGCAAGTTCCATGCAACTTCATGTTTTGCTTCGTCTGATGATTCTAGGAGTGGTGGTTTCCTGAGAAAATCAAGCTCATAATACTTTGGGACATTCTCTCTCATGGTTTTTGTGCATGTAGGATTGGCAAACCAGCACAGTACATAATAAGAATGAAGTTCAATCCCTAGTGGTTTTATACCCTATGTTTTTAAGAGTGTGTAATCATTTTTCTGAAAATATATAAACAGAAATCTTTGTAAAGCTCATTTCTCCAGCTGTACAATGGTATACATGTAATTTGGGGATTTCCAGCCATAACTATAGTAGCAGTAAGAGAAGATATTTAAAGCCTGTTAGCTTCGTTCATGTTTTCACTTAATGATTTTTAAAATCACGGTGCTGATCTTGCAGTGAGATCCATTTACTCATAGATCTCACTGCAAGGCCCAGGACCTGCAGTTAATAATCTTCCTTTCTGTGTCTAATTGCACTCCCGTTTTACATAAAATAAATGGGGGCATTTGTTTCAGGGTCAGCAGTTTATGAATTAAGAATAATTACTTGTAAATATCCTCAAAATCCAGTTCAATAGGAATTTGAAAACCTCAAAAATGCAAAGATCTGGAGTTTTACCCCTGCAAAATTGCAAGCGAGCATGAAGAATGAGGTATAAAGTTGTATCTGTAATTTAAGAGCCTGCGATTATTTGCGTTGTAGTCATTTGTGCCCTCTGCATGACCATACCCTTTTAAATTCAAGGAGTCTGATAATACCCACAAGCAAAAAAATACAGGCAGGTATTTCAAACAGAACCTGTAGAAAGAACAACATTAACATGTAGATCTTTTTGAAAAGATTCAGTCTACAGAACTTGGATTTTAAAGAGAGATACTGGCAAAAGAATCAGGCTCTTCTGATATGCATGGGAAAAAATGTCAACCTGAAGGGTGTAGGCATCTTCTAAAACAAAATCTACATTACCAGAGAACTTCCTTGAACTGAAACAAGCTGCAAGATGGGCCGATTTCTTAAAATATTAATAGTAAATTTTGATGAGACATTCTCGTTGTGCTTTCACTGGTGCAGATTCATTAAATTGCGATGGTAATAAATCTTGAGAGGTTAAGGTTCTAAATGAGTATCAAAGGATTGATTCCGGGTTTTTTTAAGACCCCGAGATTTGTTTGGCATGTAGCTGAACAATGATTTCTCTTTGCTGGCAGCCCGGTTTACGTTACTGGACTGTGTGCTGCTGTACACCAAATGGCACTGTCCAATTGGGGTTTATTTTTAGGCTGCTCTGGAGCAGATGCAGGCTGGCACATCACTGCTTGCTCCAGTGCTGTGTGTTGCGTTCCCAGCAGGAGCCCCGCTGAGAGGGGAGGAAGGAACATAGTCGCAGAAATGATAGCAGTGCAAAGCACAAGTCTCACAACTCTGCCTTAGCGGGTCTGCTGCCAAGAATTACTGCATGTGAACGGTACTTTAAAGCTGTCTTTGCCTCCCATTGGGGACTTGACTTACAATGAAAAAATCACACGTAGGGAATTTGCTAGAACTTTGAATTAATACGCACGTGACCAAAACAGTTAAAGTCACCTCATATTCGGCACTGTCAATTCCTAACCCTCAGATGTGTATGCTGTTTGCTGCAGCGATGATGAACATTTAAAGTAGTGAGCATATTTGAACGAATATATTCCAAAAGCTCGGTTCTGCTGCTTTTAAGATGAGCGGCAACCTTTGCGTTAAACTTAATGGGAGTAGATCAGACCCTATGACTGCAAAAAATATATTTTTCTAGAAACCAAAGTAACTTAAATGTTAAATTAAACCCTTTCCATTGTGAAAAGTACTTTTAATCTGGAAATATACAGCATTTTTCTCTAAATAGTATGTTTTGAGACCTTTCCTCTGTATTGTATAGTATATGTGCAAAATAAGTACGATATGTAATATTTATGTAATTATAATGACACATAATTATAATAATTAATATTTAATTAATGCTAGTACAATGTATCATAAATATAACAATTACCTGAAAAAGTAATAGTTATGGGAACTGACATAATTCCACTAACATCAAAATGAATTTCCCATTGTTTTCAGTGGAACCACGTTTTACCTAACTGATTGGCTCAGCTTATGAAAACAAGAGACAACGATGGACCTGCAAACCAGGCTTGCACAGTGATTTCCTCCGTGAACTTGGCAAGTGCTTTTACTGCGAATATAGTCAAAAAGTATACATAATTTAACAACTTTGCTATCCTTCTACATGAAAAAAACCTCTGCTTGCTTTCTTTTTAGATGAGTATTTTTCCCATCTTATTAGTGTGACACCACTAATGCAGTTACAAAAGAGTAAGTTTCCCGGCCATTGCATCATTAGCAGGATTATTAATTTTACTTCCTGAATTTCTATTAATTTTCACATTGAAGTCAGCAATAGTAACTTTTAATATTAAATGGACCAGGCTGACAACTAGTAAATACGTAGATCTTTATTGAAACTGTAAACCAAATGTAATATGAAAATCAAAGGAGGGAGGCACCATTGCTGTTCTTCCAGTCACCTTTCAGAGTAAAAATCTCATTTCAACTTCTCTGCTTGTAAAGGGAAAGAAACACTGAATTGCAGGAGACTGGGTGAAGTTTGTATGTAATGTCTAAAAATACTACAGAAGGAATTTACCTGTCAGTATGGATTACACGAGAAAAAAAAAGCAGAAAAAGCTTTCTGTATATAGTTGGCTTCCCAGAATACACAAAAAGAATACGTGCACCCAGAGCTGCTTTTGTGTAGCCACTGGAACCTGATGGCCATCACTGTGCAGTCTTTGAGATCGAGCAGAAATCTTGGCTGCGTTTGAAAGGGGCAGTCCCACCATGCCCTCAGCCTCTGCTGCTACTCCCGCTGTACATGCAGGAATGTTCTTGATGCTGTGTGCTGCGCCAGGTGATAAGGCTTGAATAAGAGTCTTCTGCTGTGTTTTATCCTTTTTGCCAGAGGTCTTTTGGGAAAGAGAAAGATTTTTGCATGGACACTAAACTGGAGTCCAAGGAAGCAGTCTGATGCTCCATAGTGTCATCTGCAGCTTAAAAATGATTATTGCACAGGGCCCGATTTTATTGCCATTGAAGTCACTGGTGTCTCAACGTTTTCACTTGTGTTCCTATATTAATGTTTATGGCACAATTGCCAACTGACCATGAAACTTTAGCCTCAAGTCACACATCAATATCTGAAGTGATTTTGTGCTATTCAAGTATGTGTTCTTGACCACCATTAAAAGCTCTGATTTCTGTAGCAGTGGACACTAGTGAAAATTCACTAATAGTTCTTTGCTCATTGTTCAAAAGAATACCCTTGCTTTCTGTAGTATTTGATATAACATAACAGTAAATGATTAATTAACTTCCTGCCTGGTTAAAATCCATGGCGTATAGAGGAATTGTACCCAAGATGAATGTATTCCTATGCTAGCAGAACAGATTTAAATCTGGTAGCCGGTAATTGTTTCACATAACAAAAAATAGCAGTCTGTTAGAACCAAGACATTTTAGAGACACTGTGACTTGGTAGCTTTAGCAAAACAATAGTTAACTGAAAAGGAGATTTTTTTCTGTGCTAATAGAAGTGATACAATGTCACAATTTGTGAATTCAGGAAACCCATCTTCTAAAAATAACTCTTAAAAGAGCTCTACACCTCTCCAAAGTGTAGGATTCTACTGTTGGGTTTGGCTTCCATGATCAGATAAACAGTAGTGCCGGTGCACCTCTCAAAAGAAATACGTAGTTTAACTACACATGCATCTTAGCGGAGACAAGAGACCCAAAAAGGAAATTGCTCTCATCTTACAGAGTTTGATTAAAGCTTTAGGCATAGAGCTTTTTAAATGACAAATGCTCAATGAAATAATATTATGTCTTTATACTCCAGAGCACTATTAATCTGGGGTTTCAGGACTTTAAGAAATGTTAATTAACTAGTTCCCATTGATGTAAAGTGTTAGCATTACAGTCATTTTGTGGGCTGATAACTGAAGCAAGGAAATAGTAGGTTCTTCAGAAAAGATGAGATTGGCGTTCTCTTCCATGTGTATTCCCTATCAGGTATTTACAGAGATGTTAACCGCTTATGGATCTTCCATCAAGTTAGCCCAAAAGGAGCAGGAACAATTTTCAGAGAAACTGCGAACAACTTCAGTTGTACCCAAAGCAGGATGTTAATGCAGCCTGAAGCTTTGTGTTGGACGCTCGGGAGCCCGAATATGACGGCTAAGAAGCCAGGCAGTGTTCTTAAGGATTTGAAGCAGTTGCATGTTCAAGGAAAGAACAGAGACCCTGTTGGCTGTTCTACAGAAAGGTAAAGGTTTGCATCACTTCATTTATTTTTTTTCCCAGAAAGTTGCCTGCTATAACGAGGGTAAATACTGTGCAAATTAGGAAGCCACTGTTAGGTCTATCAAAATGCATCTCTGCACAGGCTTGCTGAAATCTATTTGTGATTTCAGTGTAATTAAAGAATGTGATCACTGCAGAATATGACTCACAACAGAAATTCTGGGTGGTGTAGGTATAGGAATTGTTCAGCTGGTAGACGTTTAGCCTAATGTCTTGTTTCCAACAGAAGCCATTAGCAGATGATTTGGAGGAAGGTGTAAAAGACCCATAGGTAATGAATAATCTGCTGTACATATTAGATATCAACCTAATCTTAAATCTGTTTTGAATGTTAAAACCCTGAAGCATGGCATTCTCATATACTTCCCACATTTTCTTACTCAAAGAAATCCCTATTTTCAAGTATTACTGGTAACAATTTAACCACTGAAACTATTTTTGAATCTTGTGAAATTGTTGGTCTCGATTTCCCTTAACAATAAGTTTTGTAATATAATTACATGCTTATACTATTTTATTATTTTGGCATCTCACAACAAATTTCCTCATGTTTTCCTGTTACAAGACAGCAAGAGCTGAAGTTTAAAATCTACCTTTTCTGTAATATTCTGTAATTTTCATGGGGTTTTTTAATCACAGTCATAGAGAATCATAGAATTGTTGAGGTTGGAAGGGACCTTTAAGATCATCAAGTCCAACCATTAAAGGTCCAACCTTTCAGGCCTGATTCATTTTAAGGGTAAAAACCAAACATCTTTCAGTTTGCCTTTTCCCTGGCCCAGGTTATTCTTCTCATCCTTCTTTTAATTTCAGCTAGCTTTGCAGTATCCTTTATTGAGATCTTCGCAGCCCGTATCATTACGCTTTCTTCCAGATGAAGATGTCAATACTGATTTCTCTAACATTCTTCAACTTACTCATTATCACTCTTCTTATGCATCCCAACATTTTATTTGTTTCGACCACAGCTAAATATGACCTCAGTCAGTTTTCTAAGCTGACACACTTTTTTAGAATGCTGTGAATCATATAAATAACTCCTGTTCTTCCATTCCATAGCACAATACTTTGTAGTTATCAAAATTGAGCTTTGCTCACGATCAGTCTGTCCATGTGACATTGTCTAGTTCGGTCTTTTGAAGTTCTTTCTAGTCCTCTCTAACCTTAATATAAATAATCTGTCATCTACAGATTTTGCTGCTCCCTTTTCAGATCTTTGCTTTCTTTCCAGATCAGTAATAAGTATATTAAATCAGAGAGAATTATTATTTTACTTAGTAAAATTGCTAATATAATTCTAATATAAAAAAGCTCTAGTTTGACAATTTGTGCGTCTCTGAGAAAGTTAGCTCGTTTTCTACCTGTGTTTTAAACTCTTATTGCCATTACCCATTTTAGAATGCCAAGTAATTAAAATGCAGTGGCTAATGCACATTTATACCCTGGCTCGCTTTTTCATAGATGAAAAGCTATCTGTAATAATAAGAAACTTACAGAAAATATCTGTTATGGACCATGCTTCTGACATAATCGGAATTTTTTTCCCACCATTGTACAATGTATGTTCTTAGGATGCCTGTGTTACGGGGATTTTAGCCCACACAACTATTTTCCTAAAAGGAGAAAGATGCCTTATTAAAAAAAATGTAACTTCAAACTTTTGAAACTTGAGTTTTACATGTATAGAAAAAAGAAGTCGGTGCTTTGGACAAATCTCTAGTATTTTAAGGGTGACATCTTTCAAAAATTTTGATGAAAAATGTTCAGTAGTGAAACTACTGAATTTCCCATAACCTTCAATTGGAGATGGGCCTCCACTGATGGCATTCAAAAGCACTGCCCCTGTGTATAATCATCAAAACCAGTGATGTTCATAATGTTTTTTTCAGAAAGATTATATTTGTGTGACATCATTACGAGAGGAGTAGTGACCATTTTGCAATTCCCTGGTGAGGTCAGGGGGAAGTCCATAGGACCGCATGCAGATCCCGAATTCTCAGTGCAGTATTGCCATCTGTTGGTAACTGCTTGGCAAAGCTGCAGAAGAGCTCTCCAAAGCCTTCGACAATGCACTGCCAAGCCGACTTGTTGTAGATTATTACTGTTTTCTGCTTCCAAGAGGCTGCGCGTCCTTGGCTGGGCATTTGCCCTGTCCTGCTGTATTGCTGGGGAACTGGCTGGACAGGACAGGACAGGGGCCCTCTGGCTCCCAGCTCTGGCCCAGGTTCTTCAGACCCTCTTCCACATCTCAAGCTACTACCCAGGGCAAAGTCTGTGAAGACCAGGCAGCAATATTTAAGAACCCTCCCCACCCCTCCGAGGGGGAAAGAGAAGGGAGTGGAATGTGCAAAATTTCTCTGCGTGAGTTTTAAAACCTGTAAAACCTGTGACAGATAAAAAACATATTAAAAACACAGATCTACTTTCTAACCAAGAAGTGTTTACGTATCATGAATCTAATCAACGGCAATACTTTTTAGTACAAAAGATATGGTGCAAGACCTGGAATCAGGAGTGTGGAGTTCAGTTCCAGCGACTCATTAGGAAAACCTCAGAGAACCATGTAGAGGTTCACTTTTTCAGCACTGCCAAGCCGAGATGCTCTGCAGCAAGTTTCAGGAGTGCCAAGCATCCGTACAGTGGATTCAAGATCTCATACCTCTGCACAAGATCCATCAATGTCCATGTTTCCTAAACATGCACATTCCAAAACTTTGTTTTATTTAATGAACCAAAAGTCCTTATGAGGACTATATGAACCATGCAATTACTACAACCAAACAATTACTACATAGAGAAATTAATTCCAATAGAGAAGTGATAAAACATAGAAATAATTAGCAGTGGGAGCCTTAAACAAAGTAATTGCCACCTGTGATTGCTGTCCTGACCATCAAGAAAGATTTAAAAAGTATTCTGAAAAGACAAGCCCAGGAATAAAAATGACAGGGCAGAAAAAAACATGAGTATAATGGAGACATTGGTTTTACAATACATTGATGTTTTCCACACATACTACCTCAGGGCCCAAAGGAAAAGGGTAACTCCTGTACTCTGTTCTATGTGAGACCTGTATTACTTCTCCCCTTGTAAGTTTTCTCCACTGCTGCAGATTCCAGGTGCCCTTTTCCCCCCTCAAATTGTTTAACTGATTTACCTAGTAAAGTTAAACTCAGAGCAATTTCTTCCTGTCCATCCTTAGCATGGTTTGCTCGCTCTGTGCCAGATCTGGAGAGTTTGTATCTATCACAGTCTGAGTAAAAATACTAATTTTCCTTGCAAGCCATCCCTTTCTTAAAAATTTAGGGCACTTAAATTTATAGAAAGACTTAAAAATGTAGGTATAGACGATCAGCTCAAATATTTCAGAATTAGTACATTGACACAGTCAGTCCTGACCTCAGATTGCTATGTGCTTTTTTTCCTGAAGCCTGCTCCAATCTCATAAAACGTACAAGTTTCTTTGCTGATCTGAGTGACCCCTATTCCACCCAATTCACTGTAGTGAGTGTGCGATTGGATTTCTCCCACTGCTAAAACCAAAAGCTGATGGCTGTGAGACACTCTGCAAATCTGGCTCCTTTTTTGTGTTTGAAACCTGGGACTGGATCTGAAAGTCTGGTCTCATTTCTTACTATCAGCCCTCAGAATAATGCATTCTACTACTTTCTGTGCAGCCATTCCAGTATTGTGTTCCATTAGCAGAAAACGAAAGCAGGATTCAAGACTGTGGTTTTGTTTGCTTTCATGTAATAAAATAAGTTAGTACAATGAATATAAATGGAAGTGGAATTATATATGAAAATTTTTTATCATGCCAGAAAATTTCAATTAAGGGAAATTAGCCACTTGGTTCTTTCTGATAAATTAATCATAGAGATTATCTATTAAACGTGCCACTTAACCTTTCTGCCATAAGTGCCTGAGGCAGTAGTATTTAGGCTCTACACATTCATTTGGAAATATTAATTTCTGTGCAGCTGTCTTCCAAAATGGAATTTTCACTTGTCTTTTTTATAAGTAGGTCATTGTGCAGCTGTTGTTAATAGAGGCTGGCATTTGTAAAATGGTAAATCCACCATTGTACCCTATAGGTCACAAAATTGATCTCCATCAATTACAGAATATCCTTTATTAAAATGCCCTTTCTCAGCCCCAAAGGGTAGCATCCCTCGCTATGATAGCCTTTGGCCTTTTTGGAATGGGAATGTGTTTCAGCCGGTTATTTTGTAAGAGCTGAAGCACCGCTGTGTTCACGCTGTCTTCCATTACTTTAAGGTTTTGCCTTGACTCTACATTATCGCTTCCATCTACATTAGAGCTGCCTTAAAATTAATCTTGAGGGAAATTGGTATGACAGCTATCAGCTGTCAGAGAAACAGCTGTCTCAACTGCTGAACCTCCCAGGTCCAAATCCTCCTTCTGCCCTCTACAATGAAATCAATTGGTCTTTTCAATGTAGACAAGGCCATTCTGTCCATGTAGTGGTCAGCTGTTGCACAGCTTATGGAGAGACAAGCAACTCCTGGAACAGCTACAGACCTTATCCTGTGGTCTTTAAAGATTAGAATTAGGACCTTGGCCTGGATATCTTTCTCATATGTCATAAAATTTGCATAGTCTGCTGCAGGAGCGGTTTGATCTCTAGAACTTTCTGAGGCCTGTATATCCAGGGGAAAGAAGAGAGGAAGTAGAAAGGAGTTGGTCTAAGAAAAGAAAGTATGAATGGCAGATAATTTATAAACTTTAAGGTTAATGAAATGAGAGAGAACATCTCAAAATCTTAGAATAAAGTATTACAAAGGAAAGCAAATGGAATTTACATTATGTGAGCAGCAAGCACATTAGTTATGGGTAACAAAATTGGCGTTCCAGAAAGTGGAATTGGTAGCAAGACAGTGATGTTACAGTTTGTCCATACTAAGAACTAGAATTAATACATTATTGATTACATTATTGATTACATGAGCCTATGCATTCTTGCACAGGTACAATGAAGTATGAGAAGAATACTTGTAGATTTGGGATATGAAGCCAACAAAATCCTGCAGACTTTGGGTTTGAGTCAGATAAACTTGAAGATCTTCAAGGTTTAAGATCTGGAGGATTTGGAGACAATCCAAGTAGTGCAAGGACTGTGATAAAAAAAGACAGAGAAGGGGAAACAAAACTGAAGAGAACTGTGTTGAAGCTTGGACTGAGGTACAGTTGGGCAGTTGTGCTGCATAAGGACATGGGATTCAAATTTCATATGAAAAGAACAATTACAAGATTCACAATTGATATGTGATCAGAGCAGTAAGAAGCTACAGAGCTATACTGTGGTTTGGCAGTTTGGAAAGGAAGTGGAAAAGTGAGGTGAAAAAAAGAGAACTATAGTAATGAATGAGGATTTAAGAAAGACATTTTAGCAGGTCAAGCAACAAGAGGCAGTGAAATCCTGAAATGTGAAGAGAGTAACACCTCAGATACTGCCCAAGTTTTACAGTGAAAGGCAGGACAGGGGAATCGTCAATTTTGAAACAATAAAAGTGGAAAAGTATAAGCAAAATCGAGACGTCACCACTATTTAAGAAAATAACAGGACATCTGGGATGACCTGCAAGAGAAGCAAATGTAAATTTGTATACATGGCAGACCTTTGGCTTGAGGCTAGTCAGTAGAAAGAGGGGAAGGTGCTCCGAGAACAATGACTACTGCTGATAGCATGAGAGAAACGCAGGAAAAATGTACATAAGGGATCCCTGGATTTGGCTGTGATGTAGTGAGTCCACTTTAATGAAATCCCATTTGCCCTGATTTGAGAAGAATCAAACAGATGAGTCAGGAGCATTTCATGGCTGACTATCAAACGCTATCAGTAAGGTTAGCATTTTAAAAAGGATATTTGTTTTCTCTGTGACTAATAGGAGATATTTATTAGGGCAAAGAACTTTACATCCTGGGTTACCACATGACTATGAACAGGAGTCTACAATTATTGAGGGGTTTATCCCGAAGGCATTGGAAAGGAAGGAAAATATGTCAAGTTTACATGGCAGTGTGAATGGTGACCGAAGTGGCTTCTTAAAGACTTATTGGGCACTTGTGTGCTTCTTTGTGGGATCAACTCCATAGTCTAATTGTTACTTGTTGTTTCATTTTCCTTCCTTACAGGAAGGCCCGCAGGGAACCACACGCTCTGACGGGTGGTCAGGTAGATTCAGGCAGCGCGCGAGAAGCAGCTTTGCTTTGGGGAAATTGCCCGAACCTGTGATTGGCATGGATGAGAGTGGCCTCCAAAAATGTAAAAAAAAAATGAAAATGTATAAAGTGATTGAAGATTTATTTTGCTGAAGAAGATGACTTTGGCCTATTAAACAGTTATTTTAAGTCTGAAAAAGCAAACCTTAGAAACAAGCGAGTGTGAGGTAAGGAATGACCTTCTTTAAACAGTCTATTATCACTATACCAGAGGTACACATTTGTTAATATAATTAAGGATCAATTAAGAATGGGGTTTGCTTTGCAGCAAAAAAAAAAATTTAAAAAATGCTGATTCTGCTGCTTGAGACCCGGGCTGTGATTTTAGCGATCTGAGTCCAGTTCACGCTCTGTGACTCCGATTCAGGCCCAGATCCATGAAGGGGCTTAGGCGCTTAAAACGCGACTTCACTGGGATTTATTCACCTAAGCCGCCGAGAGCAATCTCTGGAATTTGACATACTCCCCTACACGCCCGTGTTGAAACAACATTCTGCTTTATGCCCAGAACAGCCTTTTTTTTTTTTGCCCCGAAGAACGGCGCAGCTGCTCGCCGGCCTGCCCCGGCCTGCCGCCCCCGCCCGGCCCCGCCTCAGGCCCGTAAGCTCCTTACGCAATGGCCGGGCCAGGCGAGGTTCCCGGGGCAGCCGGCACGTCGTGCAGGGCCGGTCTGCAGTAGCGGGTAGATAATGGTGGCAAAAACAAGTGGGCACCGTTTTGGGGAGGTCTAGCACAGGTGTCGGGGCGGCGTTGCTGCCGGGCGGGGGTTGAGCGCCACATCCCTGCCCCGAGGCCTGCTGCCGGGCCCACAGCGCCGGCGGCGCTTCCCTCACCGCGCTCCCCCCGGCCTCGGCCCTCGCCTCGCCCCGCCGGGCCGTGGGGCCGACACGGGTTACAAATGACCCCGGGGAAGCGCCGTTGGTTTTAACCAGGTCAACTCCCTCTACGCGCCGGGCCCCGAAGCCACCGCGGCGGCTGAGCGGGGCGGTCGGCGCGGCAGATCCCCGCCGCCTCACACCGGGGGCGACCAGCGCTGCCCGCCCCGCTCAGAGGGACCGGCGGGCGGAGCGCCCCGCCGCCCTTCGCCCACCCGGCAGCCCGGGAATCCCGGCGGGGCNCGCCTCAGCCCGCGTCCGCCTCAGCCCTCCCTGCCCGCTAACATGGCGCTCTCTGGCGACCCCCATTTCAAGAAGCTGGTGGAGTGGCACAAGGCGAACTCCTCCAAGCTCGTCCTCCGGCAGCTCTTCGAGGCCGACAAGGATCGCTTCCAGAAGTTCAGGTGAGGCAGGGGTGGCCCCCGCCCGCCTTTCCCCCGCGGCCGAGCGGGGCAGCAGCCGCCCCTGCTCACCGCCGGGGCCTTAAGCCGCCGGGCGCTCCTGCCTGTGAGGCCCGGGGCCGTGCGGGGCCCCCTCCCGCCCTTCCCTCAGGTGGGCCTCGCCGCGGGCGGGCGGGATGCGGCCTCACGGCGGGGCCCTGGCGTTTTCCGCGGAGCTCCCGCTCCCTCCTCCCGGTGTGAAGCCACGAAGGGGCAGCGGGGCCCGGCGGGGGAGGGCACCGCGCAGGCAAAGGGACGCTCCCGCCGGCCTGCGGGAGAAGGGGGACGGGACCGGGGGAGGGCGGCTGGAGCCGCGCCGGCCGGTGGGAGGGCGATGGCGGACCCCCGGCGGGGCGGGGGGACGCCTCGGCAGCCCCCGAGCGGGGCGGCCCTGCCCGCTCGTCCTTGACTCATCCTTGCAGCAGGGTACGTGCCGGGAAGCACAGCGCCGGGCTGCCGCTCGCACAGCGGCATTGTGGGTCCCGCCTTTCTCAGTCTCTCGCTCCCGCCGTGCTTAGTCACGATAAGATCGCGAGGAGCCGTCCGTCCGTGCGCCCCGACCTGTGCCTACCCCTGCCCCGACACGGGGAACGAGGGGGGTGTGCGTGCGTTCAGCAGGTTTCTCCCTCCCTTCCCTCATGCACGTTACGGTGAATGCGTTGCAGCATGTCTCTGGCTGCAGGAGGAAGTAGGACGTGGGAGCAGTGCGATGGTGCTCAGCGGTTTCATCCCGTGAAGCGGCGCTGACGTTTTCTGTACACTGGAGACGGTGCCGAGCAGTCGTGTGTGTGTGCTGGCATTGTTGGACTCTACCAGCGATTTGAGAAGTCTAACACTATGCAGATGCATCCCTGACTTGAGTCTTAAAGCGAGCCTGGGTAATACAGATATGATTACCTTCGGCTCTCCAGTGTTGAGATGACTTGTTGCATGTCATCCAGCCATCTTTAATGATTGGACTCAATGATCTTAAAGGTCTGTTCCAACTTAGATGATTCTATGTATGAAGCTTTCCATTTGCGTCCTAGGTAAAGTGACTTTTCTTTCCTCTTGAGCTGATTAGATACTTCTTAAATTATAATTAAAACATCACACATGAAGTCCTGCATACCAGGATACAAGAGCTAAAATGACATTTGCATTGATGGAAAAAGTATGCTAATTTTTCAGAGTATTGACTTCATCTGGCTCTTCTAGCAGGACTTCTTATACTGTTAATTAACTTTATTAATATTACCTTATACAAATCTACTAGCTCTTCTCTCACAGAGCTAGTTCTGGTTGAGGCTTCTCCTTATCTCCATTATATCCCAGGAGACTGAATTTGGTAACATCCTCGGAACAAAAGAAAGCTGAAGCAAACTAGCTAAATAAATCAAAGTATAATCAAGAGGTTTCTTATAAGGTTCTTTCCTGAATGGCTTAAGCAAGTACTCTTATTGGGGACAGCGCTGCATCTTAATCTCATTGGCTGTCACTTTGATATTATCCAGGCTACTTTAACCATAAAATAGACTCTCAATCTCAGTCTGTATTTAATTGCTCTTGTCAATGTGTAATAGCCTTTTTTTGAGTGTTACAATGTCACTGTGTGCAGTAAACCAAGGAGAAGATACTTGACAGCTATTGTTTCAGGCACATACTCTAACATGTCTTCTCCATGCTGAAAGTAGTCAGTACGTCTCCTAGAATGTGTTTATCTGATTTTTTTTTTTTTGTGAAACATTCTTAACGAAGGTTATCTGTTTCAAATAGCTGCCCAACTTAATGTCCTTTTGTGCTGCCCATAAGGATAGGAAACAGACAGTCTAAGTGTTTTAAGTTTACTTTATCTATCTTAATGCTTTATTTTCATTATTTCTGTCCTGTTTCCTGATAAACCTATGCATTCTGGACTACCAGGAGACCTTTCTCATAGCAAAATACAATTGCAGAACTGACAGCTGGGGTTAGTTTGACAGATCTGCTGGTATACTTCTCACTGATTGCCACTGTATGAGCCAGATCAGCAGGATGATGGTGGTTAACATCTGTTGAAAGCCTAAGCAGTCTGGAGGTTTGGCCACAAGGTCCTCTGTAGTTTGCACTTCTCTCCTCATGCTAAATTAATCTTTATGACTATCTCTCACTTAGTTCTGCTAGCCATTATAAAATCATTGACTGTCTCCCTTCCTTTAGAAGGAAAAGAGAAACCTGCACCCATGTAAAAGTGCTTCCTGATACTGGTTCTGGAGAAACTTCAGACTGGTGTGAATAATTTTTAATTTATTTTATCTTTGAGCACAAGTATCTATTTAATGTTATTATCAGAACCTTATTCTCACTATGTTCTACAGAATATAGGTAGAAGATCCTTTCTCCATTTTGTCCTTTTTTCTTCCTCACAATTTGTATATCCCGATTTCCTGATGGGGAGTGTAGTCAAACCTGTAGGGTACACTTTCACTTTCTTTGCTACCCAAATGTAAGGTCTGGTAGGAACAGTGGGTTTTAACAACATGGCTTGTTCAGCAGAAAAACTTGACTAGTTTTGAAGGGGTTAGAACTGATATGATGCAGTTAAAACTCAGCAGATAATAGATACCTAGATGCTGATTAAGGTACTCTTGATGCAAATAGCTGGCGCAAGATATGAAGCACTAGTATTACACTCCTGCTAGTTAGCTTGTGCATTATGAAGGATCAGAAAGAGCCTCCAATCTAAATGGAAAACATATACCACTAGGGAATCCATGTGTAGTGATACATGTAGGGGTTGCAGCTTCTTTAGTTTGTGCTTAGATGGGAGATAAAATCATTCTGAGATGCTGCAGGTGACCTTCCGAAGGGCTGCATCACTTAAATGTGGATGTGGCTTACGTGACAAGGCTCTTGTTCCACCTGGGTAGCGCTACCATTAGCTGCTGCACTGCAGAATGGGTAGTGTAGCAGAATGCAACTGAGCTGCAGGGTTTGGGGCTTCTGTTTAAATAAAGGGTGGATCTTGGTGTAAGGGTTTAGGATGAGATTACATTGCATGCTGCATGTTCACCTTGTGTGTGTGGAAGTTAGATCTGGTAGTCATTGCTCGCTTTTTTGGCATGAAATGTCTCGGGATGCCATCTTTCTGCCGTTTCTTCAAATCAGTAGTGATTTGAATCCAGCCAGAATTTCATGGGATACTTTGTCTTCTAGGTCTAGTGAGATTGATTTTTACTCATGTAAGTAAAATAACAATGAATTGTAGAAGGAAGGCATATGTCAGGTAAACATAAAGAAAAGATTAAGGATTTCATGTTCATGGAGTAGAACATCTTTCTATATTAAACTGTAGTATGAGGATTTTAAGATTCTACTGCTCTAAACTATAGAAGTATTAGTATACTAACGGCCTGGCTGTATCATTAGTAAAATGTGTTCAAATCTGAGTCCTGTCTCTAAATAAATTGCATCCAATCTCAAATAGAAAGACTTGTGGGATTTGTTCTTATTTTTCTTCCGTACTGTATCAATAAATAGGAAATTTGGCAGGTGAGAGGTAGCAGTCCTGCCCTTAGCCAGCCATATTTCAGATATCCTTGCACTGGATGGTCAGGGTTTCAGGATTACGGTTTGCAGCCCCCTGAAGAGATGGGTGGTTAACCGTATCGATGCTGGTTTTCCTTCCTTGCCTTGTGTTCTCACCTAGAAAAGGGTTTCTTTTATAAGATTGTGCTTGAAGATGCCTTCCTTTCCTTATTTAGTGTCTCTTGTATTTTAAGACCAGAAAAAGGATGTTACTGTGTTTTTCCTCAAGTTAGTGAAACCACCCAAATGTCTAGCCCTTGGTGATTATTGCTGTTATTGCAAGTTTGGCTCCATTCTTCCTTTGCAGAACTTGCCTGCTCTGTCATATTATGTCTATTTGGAATAGCAATTATGCCATGGTTTGTCCCTGCAAAGTCTCTGGCACATGTGGTCACTAAAATAACTGCATATTTCTGTGCTCAAGTATTGGGAAAGAAAAAGCAGGGGAGATATGAACAACACAGAAACTTTGAGAATTTAGATGCATGCAATTTCCTGTGGCTTGCATGCGTGGAGCAAAAGTGAGAGTAATATATAAAAGACTGTCTGTGCTTTTATAGAAGGCCTGCTGAATTACTTGCAGGACTTCGATTCTTCAGGTTAGAGTAAGCGCGTATATTTGGCTGTAAATTAGTGCAAAGAAGAAATGGGTAGAAAGCTGTGCTGTAAAGGACTAGATGGACTGTAGAACTTCTCACGTAGATACAAGGCTGGTAAATGCAAAGGGGCTCACTTGATTTCTGTTGGACTACCGTTTCTGTTCGTGTCTCCATATAAAAGAATAACTATATTTGTTGAAAGGACCTGTAGGAAGACAGTTTAATTTTGTAGCAGCAAAACAATGTGGTAAGCTTTTCACCTATGATATATTAGGAGAAAGCTAATTATTGCTAGAGAATGGTAGTGGCTCAGTGAAAACAGAACGTGATTGTCCAACTGTGTGTTAAATATACTTCATTGTATTTGGACTTTCACAAGCAGAAAGTGGAAACTGTAATTTAGCTTGTTGAAAGCCATGCTCTTCAATTACAACAACACACTAGTAAGTCATTTTATGGAACTTGTGGGGCAAATCAGTCCCTCAGGTTATCTTTACTAACTTTGTATAGTTGGGATTCCAATTATTTTGTAACCTGTAGAGGAGTTATCATTGTCTTGCTTAAAAACAGTCACTTCAGGAACGTGCAATTAAACAACCTGTTTGTTTTGACAGCTTGACCCTGAATACTAATCATGGGGATATCTTACTGGATTATTCGAAGAACCTTGTTACAGAAGAAGTGATGAAAATGCTGATGGAACTGGTAACTTGTTAAAATGTGGAATTAATAAACCAAATAGTTTTTTTTTTTAAGGTTAACTTTTACCTGTAACTGATTATTCTATACGTTTAGCTCTGAATTTGAGAGACTGACAAAGTTAAAAGGCATGTGTTTACAAATCTTGGCACTGTTCAATGTCTTGCATTGTCCTTTAGCCCCAAGGTACAAGGCCAGTTTTCAATGTGCAGATCTGTTTCTTGTACTCACTGAAAAGGTTTTTGTCTGTGTCACAGACCGGCTGGCATATGGCACTGTTACTGAGGTCTAAATAAGACAGATTCATGTAAAGGTGTAAGAGAAGGTGATGTCTTCTATACCTGCAATTGAAACAATACTTCATCTGTCAGGCAGTCTTAGTTTTGAGATTCATTTGCAGTTAGATGTATTTTAAGAAATAAGTTTGTGTCATTAACTTCTATTTAGCATGGTGTCCATATTTACAACCCTTCCTTAACTACTGGTTCAGCCAAAGGCTTAGACCAGATAGGACACAGATTTTTAGAAAGGGAAGAACTAGCAAAAATAGCCATAGCAAAATTACTTCTGCTAGTCTTCAATTTAAAAAATAAAAAATAAAAATTCTAAGCTGGTACAAAGAATCATTGATGAATCCCTGTAGCAGTATGACAAGGTGAAACTGAGGAAGATGGATTCATTGCATCTTGGTCATTCAGCACAGAATACTGTGTAACCTCTTAAGGAAATAAACAGCATGCATAAAAATGCTTGCTTTAAAATAAGAGAATCCATTTTTAAGCTAGAATCTAGCAGGTCTTTTAATCTAATATCATATTTCTTGTTTTACTGTCTTATGTGGTAAATGTGCACTCTTTAATGTAGCTGGACCTTTGTAGTGCATGTTGCCTTCTTACTATTTTTAAGAGGAATCTATTTTTACATTTCTCAGGCAAAGTCAAGGGGCGCGGAAAGTGCCAGAGAGCGCATGTTCAGTGGGGAGAAGATCAACTTCACTGAGGTAAGGCTATTTCTGTCCATGGGTTGTGCATCTGTGTAAGAAAAGTCTTGAAAAAACTTACTCTAATTGCTACTCTGAAACGCTGAGTGGTTGTACATGTTTGCTTCACTACTTACATGAGAAACTTTTATAGCTCTGACAAAAAGACAGAAGAAAATGTGTGTGAATAAAGCTATTCAATCCTCCCTTCAGCACATCTTAATTTATTTTTTTTTTTAGAGATTTTTGGTGGTACATTTTTTTTTTTCTTGTCTTTTCTTCCCTCTTTTGTAGAGAGGAAGATGAGTTAGATCTGGCAAAGGGCATGGAGCAGAGTATTGCATTCCAGGTATCCCTTACATGCTTTTGCCTAATGTGAGTGTTCATAAAGCTTAGTAAACTGCCTACAAAGTTTTAGTGAGGATTGTGTAAGACTTTCTGCTTCGGGTTGTTGATGCTACTTATCTTTGGGTACGTTTAACAGTAGAGACTATAAACCATCTTGGGAAATTAGCCACCCATTTCAGTAAGAGGATGAGTATCTTCCTCTTTTTGTAGGTCTGAAGGTTGTAATTATGATTAAATCTTCACTAAAACATACAGGAAACCAAACTGTACCTTTTTTCTGACATTGGAAATAGGATGAAAGCTGGAAACTCAACAGTACAGTTGAGTTATTAGTCTGCCTTAAATATAAAAGTCTATTTAGTATGTTTGAGGTAAATCCACAGAAATCAGTATTTTCTTTGACTTGGTTATTGACTGATTTAGCTGTTGCACAAGCTGTTTGCTTAAAATAACTCAGCAGTTGGACATTGTATTGTTTGTGAATACTACATGTTTGTAAAAATGCAGAGATAGAAACGGATAAAGCTTTACTGGAGAAATGGTTCCTCCTCCTTCTGTATTAATGCCTTCAATTCACAGATGTAATTGTAGCTAGGGAAAAAAGGGGGATAAGTCTTAAATCTGCCTGGAGGATTGGTTTCTCAGACATTGCCTCCCACTAGCCTCATGTGACACAAATTATTACGGGGTTAGCCCATCTCTGACCATCTATTATGGAGTTACTCTTCATCGCCTACATGAGAGCAAACGTAGCAGCTGAAGTCTTCTCAGAAGGATGAAATTTAATGCAGTTTAATATTGTGTTTGGCTTCCTCTGCTAGCTCCCTGTTTTGCTACTGTCTTGATACAGCAACTTTATGTAGCAATTAACTGCACAATGAGTCTAGAAACATCTTTTTCATTATCAGTCAGATGTTGACTTGGAATTAGATTTGGTTTGTTTCATTTTTTCTGTTTGTATAGAATATCAAATCAAGTTGATTTGGCTCTGGAATATGAGCATGTGGACAATGTGTAATTATGAGACCTTAAAAACATGGTGCTGTCGAACAGCATGACTGAATAAACCTAAAGTAATAAGACAGAAGGGAGCTGCTTAATGGCAAGAACGGACTTGTGCGCTGCTCTTGTTCTGATTTAGAACATTTTTTAGCTATTTGTCTTAAGTATTTAAGACTTGTCTGTATTTGGTGCTGCAGGCATTGGCTGCATGGTGTGTGCTTATGTGGAAATTCTTTATAGTGCACCCAAGCATGTCATTGCCAGGTGTTTGTCCCAGGTAAGTTAAAACTTGCAGCTTGCCACGACACAAAGACAGTGTCTTACAAGGTAACTCATATCTGACCACTCGTTATGGGGACAGTTTTCGTAGCCCACCCAATATTTAGAAGATACTTCTATTTAACAGTAGACATCAGGTCAAATATGACTGCTTCTCTTGATCAAGACAAAGCTTTTTTCAAGCCTGATAGTGAGCAGTATTTAGCAAATAATACCATTCCATGGCTGAGTGTTGCAAAAAAAAAAAATGCCCCTGTTCACCCCAAATTTAAGTGGGTACGCTTTGATAATTAGCAACTGAAAGAGCTTTTTCGTATTCCAAGTCAGTAACTGCAGACTCAATGATTTTTGAATTAGCATTTGGTATTTAAATCATAACTTGGCAGTTCATATTGTCTGTGTTGTCTTTGTCTCACAATGCCTCTCATTGTAGCAAGGAACAATGAGGTAGAGCAGACTAATTTTTTAATTTGTTCATTAGTATTGACTAACTCCTTCATTCTAAATTAAAGCTGTTAAGCTCCTGAACAGGTGAAATCGCAGGCCAGATTTCAGTGCTTTGACTTGTGTATAACTATGGAGAATTAATATAATATGGTGCATGCTAACAGGTATTTTTTTTTCCCTCATAACACAACTACCATCCACATATCTGGTGTGCGAGTGTTCAGGGAATGTTTAATTGTGGGCAGTGGATAGAATAATGTGGCTATTGTATTCCTTGCTGTCAAATGTTTAAATACATATTTGTCTCTTCCTATATGAAATGGACTACTCAGGATAATTGAGGAAATGCCAGAGAAAATAACTTTGGCTGCTTGTTATAATTGATTTTCAATATTGTTATTAATAGGAAACAACTTCATCCTGAAACATGCCAAAATAAAGATCATGGAGTACTGAATATTGCTGAATTCCAAACCTCAAATATTAAATGCTTTTCAAGGGATTTTGAGCTTTCTTTTCAAAGTAGACAAATAAGCGATTTGTTTACGTTGTGTATTATATGCTTTTGTAAGCCCTCTGCATTGATTCCGTGAAGTGAGAGGGTGACTTGGATAGCTGGTGATGAGTGTGTGTATATACATGTGTACACACACACACGCTACTGCTTTACTAATTCCAGTTAATTTAAAGGATTTTTAAGTCTTGAAGATTGTACTACCTTCTGGATAAGGCACCCGAGGCCCCTGGGAATAGTTTGGAAATAGCTTCATCCTTTTTTTTCCCCTTCTTGTTTCAGAACCGAGCTGTGCTTCATATTGCTCTGAGAAATCGTTCCAATGTGCCAATACTTGTAGATGGGAAGGATGTTGTTCCGGAAGTAAACAAAGTGTTGGACAAAATGAAACACTTCTGCCAGGTATAAAGTACCACCATAGCTTATTTTTAATATATTTGTTCTATACCCAGCCAGGTTCTTACACGTGTATTGTGAAGCATTGATTGTAGGCTGGTTCACATGGGTTATTGTGCCCTTGTTTGAGGTTTATAATAGTTCTGGCTCAAGTATGGAGTTGGGGTTGTTTTTAGTATGATTCACTGTTCTCTCTCTGTTCCCAGTTGGGTTTTTCTTTAATGGGCTCTCTAGATCTTGCTCTTTTAGCAGTAATCTTGCATTTACTTCAGAAGCCTTGTAAGTCATTAAGTACTGTTCAAATACTGCCTTGTTTCTTCTTTCTAATTTTTCAACTACTCAACTCTATCAAGTAGAAACTGCCTCTTAAAATTAGTGTAAAATCAGGAGAGAGGTAGAAGCCCGCAGCTCACTCTCAATTTGATTATGCTCTACTTAAATAGTTTCTTAAAATGCTTCTGGTTTTAGGTTGGATTCCTTTGTGATTCTGTTCTGTTTGCAGCTTTAGCAATGTGAAAGGTTTTTTTTGTTCCCTAGTTAAGTACAGCAGTTAACCATTATCTTCAAACGTCATTAATTGTTCTTTTATTCTGTGCATCTTTAAAATGAAGGCATCTGTCAGATCAATTGAGGAAATGCTCTGAAGAACGTCATAGAGCACTCGAACAAAGTCAAATTTGTGTGATAAAACTAATCAGTAAAAGCTCACCAAATAGTTTTAGTGCATTAAAATGTGGCTGTGAGGAACTGGACCTGCTTGGTTGCTATTGTCTTACAAAGGTGGTAGTGGCCAGTATCTCTGCCAACTCATAATTGTTAACCTATACAAAATGAGCCTGGATTATGTCCAGTTCCTAATGGATAAAGGCCAAAACCACAATAACTGACACTAATTGGTATGAATTTGGTAGTTTCTTCAGATAGTGTAAGAATTGAGTGGCCACAGAAATTCAATGGTCTGTTTTCCACTGTAGAGTTTTTGGCTGATTAAGATTTTAGTGCAAAACACGAGTTTTCATGGGTGTCACCCTCTTTATTGCTGGATGGTTTCCATCATTAGAGCTCGTGAATATCACTTTCCATGCAGATGTATCTCCTCTGCAAAATAAAAATCATCATAAGCAGTTCCTCTGGAAAGATTAACAAAGACGCTTGTTTCAGTTGGCTGACTTAGGCAGGTGGAAGTTTTAAACTATGGCAACATCATCTACAGACCACAAGAATGGTGTATACTAAAAACGAATTTTCTCTGTGGAAAAATGAAAGGCTTAACTTAGCTGCTCTTCTTCCCTACAGATGTCTATCAGGTGACTTGTAGAAAAATTGCTTTAGAATTGGGGAATGTATGTAGAAGTGTGCGTGATACTAGAAATACTCCTTTTGTGATTGGAACAAATGTAACGCATAGGTGGTACATGATAGACAAAATTCAATGCAGTGTTTTGCTGTTACTTAATGATTGTAACTTTGTCAGGACTCTCAGTAACTGTTAAAACAGCAAGAAACCTGTACTATGTGCGGTTAAGGCAAAGCCCAGAAATAAATCTTAATGCAAAACATACATGCAATAGAAAAGCTTTTCTATGTTTGGCTTGCCAATAAATCTCTATCTCCGTGGCTTTATTCATATCTTAATGTCTTCCAGTTTAGTTAGCAAATTGCCTCTAATTAAAGATGCTTGAAGAACCCCTTCACATTCAAATATTTGTTGCAAATAGTTTAATGCCCAAGACTCTCATTTTTTAGCTTGATTTCTCTTGCCTTTGCCAACACTCTGTAGTAAGTGCTGTAGTAGTCCACACAGAAGGAGAGTTTGGTCTTGCGGTGTGCTTTTAAATATGTGCATTAGACTTCTAACACTTAATGAAGTGTCATCTTAGACATAACCAAATGCCTACCTAAGAAGGTAGCTTTGAGTGTGGAAGCCTGAAAGTTGTCTTCAGAGACTTTCTACAGCAATACCTGAAAACACAGCCTACTCCCAGTGTTAGAATCGCTCACTTTAGTGTAAGTATAAAATAGTCATTACAATATTTATTTTTTTTTTTGCCACAGAGAGTCCGTAGTGGCGAATGGAAAGGGTACACTGGAAAGGCAATCACTGATGTGGTCAATATTGGGATTGGTGGCTCTGACTTGGTAAGCTCCTGACTTGTATACATCTTCCACAGCTTTTTGTGTGTGTGCATGCTTGCAATGAAGATAAAATCTAATTGTTGCTTTTCTCTAGGGCCCTCTGATGGTAACTGAAGCCCTGAAACCATATTCCAAGGGAGGCCCTCGTGTTTGGTTTGTATCCAACATTGATGGTACTCATATAGCCAAAACCCTGGCTGAGCTTAAACCAGACACTACGCTCTTCATCATTGCATCAAAGGTATGTCTAATACAAGCACTGGGGTGTGACTTTGTCTAACTGTAAAAGATTCAGTCAGAAGAGAGGTCTGTCCACAGTAAGATCTAAATCAGGGACTTCTGGTGTGGACTATTTCTAAACAGGCCTATTGTGATTCATCCTAAACTTGCAGTACAAGTTTGTGTTGCTACCTAAATACTTGGCGATCCAGAATTCAAGTGCTGAAAATGACTTAACCTCAACAAATAAGAAACATGAGCAATTTCATGTTGTCTAGGGTGTATTTCTCAGTCAATGCAAGTTTAAGCCTTATTCACAAAAGTTTATTGTACTGTGCTTCTCTGGGTGGAATGTAGGATCCTATGTGGTTACTTCTTTGAAATTCAAGACCTTGCTGTCTCATTCCTTACTTCTATTTAAAGTTACTTTTGGTCCTTTGTCTGAAGTACAGTATTACTTGTTAACAGTGTTCTAGTTTTTGCATTTTTGTTTTGCATTAACGAATTGCACGTAGTTTGGGAATCTTCATTCTGTTTTGGGGTAATATCGAAATATCTTCACCTAAATAACTTAAATACTGTGTTCCTAAGCTTCTTTAATTACAAAGAGGTAAAGATAGTCAGCTGGTAGTTCAGAAGGTGACGTTTATTTCTGAATACAGACTTAATAGCTGCCTTCTTTTAAGTCTTGCCTTGCTAATAGCTTATTCTGTAAACATAATTGCAAGCTGCTACCTTCCTTTGAGGAATGCTTCTGTCTTAGCAGAGGAAACTGATGAAGGCAAACTCCATAGTTATGTAACTTGGGTCGCCTTCGTTTGTAAAGCACAGTAGAACCTTTTTGCTGTTGAAGACAGAATCTGCAACAAATGAACATGTGTGTAATGCTGGCCATGTGCTACGGTGGTGCTCATTATCTTATCTTGGCAACACTGCAGCTGAGCAACAACTTATGGAATAATAAGGAAACTTCACAAAGTAATACTAATGGTCACTTCAAATAATTGAGTTCAAGGATCACGGTTCAAAGGCTTAGAAGACTGCCAGATTGAAAGAGTAACACTTCCATTTCTGTTTGCCAGACTGTAGTTAAATAATTGGATATATTTGGAAGAGGATGAATGGCATTTTTTTTGTTTTCCTTAACAGGCTTGTGTTTCATAATGAAATATTTTGGGAGATGGGTGAGAGTAGGTTGAATCTAGTGTTCATCCTTAAAGCTAAATTTTGATGGTTGAGTAAATCAGAATGGTTGTAGATATTTGCAAAACTGCATGACTGAACTTCTGTGCACACTTCATGAAGCAGGAAAATGTTTTTGTCTAATCAGCATAACAAAATTATGGCAAGAGTCTTAGCAGAAATGCGTGTTCCTACATGAAAAGTAGGAACTGAAGAACAAGAGGAGAGTCCAGCTAGGTTATCCTGTTTTGATGCTCAATTAGTTCCTTTTCAGTTGAATGGTAAAACTTCATATTTAGTGAAAGACTAAAGTAGAAAACTTTAGTCTCAAGGTTTTGCATAACAGTTTGGGGGAGGGAAGGTAGGAAATGGGGAATAACTATTCCAATTCCACATATATGCTAGTTTAGATAGGTAAATCTAGCAACGCTAGTCATTACTGGATTGATAAGCTTTTTTTTTCTGAAATCTGGCAGCAGCTGTCTATTATGAACATCTAGAATCACTCTGCTCTGATTATTTGGAACATATGTTTTAGCAGCCTGAACTTGTTTCAGTTTTAAGGACAATGTTTACATACTTCCTTGTTCTCTGATGTGCAGACTTTCACCACCCAAGAAACTATCACCAATGCAGAAACGGCCAAAGAGTGGTTCTTGCATGCTGCTAATGATGTAAGTCTAATATGTTTAGGTTATGTAACAGAATGCAACAGCTTTTTGTTGTGCAGTTTCTCCCTGGTGGTTTTCTGTGCTTTGGAGCAAAGCCAATAGCTGCCCAAACGTAAGCTGTATGGCTCAGCAAATGCTGTACTTACAACATTTCAGTGCTTCATGGTTAGTGACAGGTTATATTTGATCAAATTGGTAAAACCACGAGTCTTCATTATAAATAGTTGTCATGCATTGTTCCCCCAAATCCTGCTTGCCAAGTAATAGAGTGTAGTACTTGCATTAGAGCTGGCTAATAATTTGGTGGAACCACTGATACGGAAATCCAGGAATATGGTGTCTATGTGGCATTTCCTTCCAATTCTTGGTAAATCTTTAAAAAAACCCAAGAAATGAAGCTATGGTTGGAGTGAAATACTGCAATTTCTATGGCAGATGGCTGTGCTATGAATAGAAACTGTGTATTTGGCTCATTCTCTCCTATTTCTAACCTTTAAAAGAAAAAAGCGGAAACTGCCTACCCAGGTAATTAAGGTGGTCTTTAACCTGTTCTAGTCATGGTAGCTGTACTTAGTTTGAAAGCTGGGCTTTGAAATTCCTTGTTACACTACTGTCAGACAACTCGTCTTTGTTCACCAGAACAGTTACTGAAAGACCAAAGTCTAAATCTGGAGCTTGAGATTTATCAGTACTTCAATTGCCTTGATGTTTTGGCCCCAGCCGGAAGGGTAGCGCATGTACAACAAACTCCATCTGCTCCAAAGTGGTGGTAGCAATGTTCCAAACTGATAACGTACTCTTAAGGAAATAGTGTGCCGCTCTAAGTGTAGTGATTGCTTCCAGAGGGTTTCATGAGAATGTTATCAGAACGTTATCTTCAGAGAGGCATGCTGCCAGATCCCACACTGAATGTGCATAAGATGATTTCAAGTTGATAATGCAAAAATCACTGATGATAGTCAACAGTATTTGTTTAAATGTAAATGGTAGCAGATCAGTTTTATGACCAGAAATCAAAATAATTAACATTCTAGATCTAACAATCTGTTTGTTTTCATTAAGCCTTCAGCTGTGGCCAAGCATTTTGTTGCCTTGTCTACCAATGGTGTAAGTATAACAAAACTATTTTATTTTTTCCTATGTACCTTTAAGATGCCCTCATTTTAAAATCCAGTAAGGAAGCTTATCTTTTAAGACACCGTTATGTGAATACCAATAGTTAGCCTTCATCTTGAAAGGAAACATTTTTTTTCTACTGAAAATAAATTAATCACGTCTAGAGTAATGAACTGTAGCAAGATTGGACATTTCATTAGAGTTTTTTCTGCAAGAGCTTTAAATCTGAAATCAAGATCTCTTAGACTTGAAATGACTGTCCTGTTATTAGTGAGTGTTACCTGTAATTGCTTAAGTGTGTGTGAATGCAGTTATGTAAACAAATATTACTCTCCTAGACTCAAGTACGTGCTGAAGTGATGCAGGTAGCTTGTGTAAATAATCTGTAGCATATGATGAGCATAATGTACCCTGATACGGCGTTTCATGCAAAAGTATGAAGTAGAAGGACCAAGCAATTAGAAAAAGACTGCAATAATTGAGAGACTGTGGGGGTACGGTGGTGTGAAGTTCCTTTCTTCCAGTCTGGTTCTGTTAAATGTAAACTGAATGTCAGTCCATCTCCTAACTATATTGCCACTTAGACTGATCAGAAAATGAATGTGTGTCAGTGATTTTATTTGAGACTACTGAGTAGTGATAGCGATCTCTGGAAATGAAGGTATACTATTTTTTTTCTGATGGATGCTATGTATTTTTAAAACAGAGCATGTAATTGGGGAGTTGTGTATTTAATAAGTACCCGACTTGTGTTTTCTATTTGCTAGACAAAGCTTTTTGAGAATGTTGGTTTTACTTATGGTGTTCTTACATGTTTTTTTTTATTCTAGCCTAAAGTTAAAGACTTTGGAATTGACCCAGAGAACATGTTTGAGTTTTGGGATGTAAGTAAATGTGTAACATTGTGGTAGATGTTAACTGTTAGAATAATCTAACTTGCTTCAGAAAATGTGAACTAAATGTCAGGGAACTGCCAAAACACTTAAACTATAGTAGTTGTATTCTCTGCACTGAAACATCTGAAAGCTCATAACTACAGGCAAATATAGAACATGTCAGGCAAGCACGACAGTCTTGTCTCTTGGTTATTCCATTAAAATCCTGCAGTCAAAGGTTTGAGCAGGAGCCTTCTATATTCTTGGCTGTCTAATCAGCTGTTGGGTAACAGGAGATACAAGCCTTAGCTTATTCCTCTGTGTAAGTAGTTATTATAAGCTGTGACATTTGACTGTTGGGGTCTACTGTATATAATCTAGGCCTGTAAAGGTCAAACATCAGAAATGAGAGCCTAACTTGATATTTTGTAGCAGATGCATATTTTAAGTATACTGCCCTTAGTCTTGGCCCTTACACTTAATCAGAAACAGGTTGGCTTATGCCTCACTGACTATGGGCCTGACAAACTAGATTTTAAAGCTGCCATTTAGAAACTACCTAGAGCATTGCCATTCCATAGGTAGTGTCATAACCTTGCTGAAGCAGGCTTTACCTATAGAGGAGTAATATTAGGAAAGTGGTGAATACAAGCTGCAAATTTAGTATTTGGAAGTGAACTGGAATTGTCAAGGGATCTGCTTCAACGGATGTTATTTAGTCAGACAAGTGGGATAACTTTAAAGTATCAAAAAATTCATACTTAGGGATTTGTTAGGGGGTACTGTAAGGTGCAGCTTCCCTTGACCACGCCATATAATGTGTAGTGAATTAGTACCAGAAAAAATATTGATTATGCTGAAAATAGTGTAAACACATGCTGCTATTTCCTAATAGTTTGAATAAGTGTGAGTTTAAAAACCTTGCACTACTTCTGTCTAAACCAATCTCTTGTTTTCAGTGGGTTGGTGGCCGCTACTCTCTGTGGTCTGCTATTGGTCTCTCCATTGCCCTGCATATCGGTAGGTATTCCTGTGATATAACAATGCCAAGAATTAATCTGTTTGCTTTGGGAATATAACTATGGAAGGCATTAATAATAGTGGATTGTGGATCAGATTTGGGGCAAATATTATTTTACCCAACTTACTCTAAGTAATTGGATGTTTGTGCTAAAAAACAATCTGTAATGCAATGGAAGTGTTGAGATTTTAGTACTGTAAATGCAGTTTTGGAAGTTTCCCGTACTTAGGTACAAATAGTGAAACTACATCTCTTTAGTCACTTGCATAGCCAAAAGTGCCTGATTTATGTAAAGCTGTGTTGGTGTTGAAAATTAGACCTTGTAGCTGACATTCCTAAACTATTGAAGAGTAGGGTATTTAGTTCCTATGAGTACGTACATACTAAACATCAAAATCCTATGTCTCCAGTTCTGCATGCGAGCTCTGTTTAGCATTGTTAACTATCTCCTTCTCCCATTACTTCCTTTTGCCCCCAGTACTTGTTCTTCTAGGCTACAGGGCCTGATGATACAGGAATGCTGTTTCTATCTGCAGTTGATGGTGGAGCAAACATAGGTCTTCTAAATTGATCCCCACCTACTTGTTGTATTGTTACGGGGTAGCATTAGTGTTTCTGATGCAGATCTGAAATGCAGGTGGAGAGCACACAGTGAAGTGAAAGAGCTCTAAGAACTGGTGTTTCCTGGTGAGCAGGCTCTTCAGCAGCCTTGCATTTGTTCCCTCATCACTTCTTTCAGATATTCAAAGTCCAAAACCATAATGTCATTTGTTTCTCTAAATAAAAGCTAGAATTCCCTTAGACTGAAGTTAAAAGAAAAATACTGGTTTTGGTGTTTTTGGAATGATATGAATAGGAGTTGTCATGTGTAGAAAAGCCTATGTGAACAGCAAAATAAACTTCAGCCAGGCACTTACTGTTTTGTCTGCAATAAACTGTTCATCTCTGCTGTCAGACAGATTTGGTGCTGAGTGCTGACATGCCAGTCTATCTGCACTACTTGCTCTGGCATCCTTCATCTCCCAAAGCTGGCTTCAGACCATAGGTAGAGCTGCTGCTTTGATTGCCAAACACTTCCCCTCCATTTTTCTATATAAGAATCAGGATTTCTGGCTTTGCAGGAAAGGATGGTATTAGTGAAACTACTCATCAGTGAAAATGAATGATGATTTAAATACCCTAATTATAGAGCAAAGAAAAATCAGGTGAATTGGTAAGAGAACAGGGAAGGGGCAGAACGAACCTTTTCCTTTGAAAAGGCCTTGTGACAGTTGTTTCTCCTCCGACCAACTAGCCTTGTCCTGTTTTTTGGGGGGATATCGCTCCCATTGTGGCTGTGAGGCGACTAAGCGTTTAAACCTGCTGAAGACTATGTAGCCTTTAATACAGAGCCTGTTTTCCTTCCAGTTGCTCATTCTGCCTGAATGGGGATTTTTGGCAAAGGTTTTTGAAGTATGTTTCATGGAGTTGGACTTGCTCTGAAATCCAGGCTTTAATCATAATGAAATACATCTGTCTTCTGGGATGCAAATTTCAGGAGAAGTCAAAGTGCAACTTTAAACTCAATTAGCAGTTGGGAGCCTTGCCGCATACAAGGAATCTCAACTGTTTTATGATTGTCTCTACAAGAAAAATCAAGTTTGAGTTGTAATAGTAAATGCAAACTGACTTTTTCCATTGTTAGGTTTTGACAACTTTGAGAGCCTGCTTGCTGGAGCCCACTGGATGGTGAGTGTGGGATGCCTATTTTGGATTTGCTCCTCTTAATAGAGTTGTTAGTAAGATAACTGAAGACAGGTTAGTTTCTGAAGTTCAGCTCCCTGTGTCCTCTCAGTGCTTCTAATAAAGCAACTGTGCTTGGGAAGCTCACTCTGCATCAAAACAAGAATAAAAACAACTTAAGAGCTGGGAGGGATGATGATTGCTTTATCAGAAGTGTAATTCTTTTCCTTTGTCTCACATAGGATAATCACTTCCACACTGCCCCACTGGAGAAGAACATGCCTGTTCTGTTGGCCATGCTGGGGGTCTGGTATATAAACTGCTATGGATGTGAAACCCATGCCCTTCTGCCCTATGACCAATACATGCACCGCTTTGCTGCCTACTTCCAGCAGGTAAGGCTCAGGCAGAGTAAAGGTTTCAGGAGTCAAGAGGCGAATGTGTATGTATGCATCTATGATCTGTCCTGGTTCTAGAACCTGCATACATGTTTCTAGGTTAAAATTGCAGTCACTTAAATTCATGTAATCAAGGGCCTAATGAGACTGGTGCCAAGATTGATATCAACTTATTTGCTCAGCTAATTTAGAGATTTTTTTTTTTCCCCTCAGACCTCCATTATCTTGGTGTCCATAAATTAAGCAGCTATATCCCTGATACTTATGAGGTTTCCATAAACAAACAGCACTCATTCTAGTTGAAGTATGTGTGGAAACTGTGGTTCTGTGAGAAAGGTGATGTTCCCCTTCTCTTTTTTTTTTTAGGGTGACATGGAATCTAATGGCAAATACATTACCAAGAAAGGCTCTCGTGTGGACTACAGTACTGGCCCTATTGTGTGGGGAGAGCCTGGCACCAATGGGCAGCATGCTTTTTACCAGCTCATTCATCAAGGTAAACTGGAACTATTCAATACCTTGTTTTGGAACTAAATTCTGAATGGCTACAAAGCTGCAAGAGAGTCTGCAGAATTGACACTGGTGTAGAGGTTGGGCTCTTACCTGGTTAGACAAGATAGAGCACCGTAGCAATGGTATGCTTTATTAGTGGCTTTAGAAGGCTACAAGAGGCAGGTTTTAAGCCTACAATAAGGAGGGTCAGAGGGTCAACTAAAGCTGAAACTACTGTGCTGTTTTGTCACTCCCCCCTGCTGTTAATAAAAAAAGCTTTTTTTAAAAAGCTTTTTAAAGTGGCTGAGTCTTCCAGTAACTCTGAAAATGGAGTGAGAATTGAAGATTTTTCTAAGACTTTCTTGTTGCAGCGTTATTAATATGGCTTTTCTCATAGGAACTCGCATGATTCCCTGTGACTTTCTGATCCCAGTCCAGACCCAGCATCCAATCCGAAATGGCTTGCATCACAAGGTAATAAGTTCTTTGTCTGGGCACCTATATCTTCTTGTGGCTGAAGGCATTGGAGCTTGTTCAGTATTGCAGTGTGTGAGACTTCTAAATGTCCCTTTGAAACTATACGCATAGGCTCCATGAACATTCACAATAGGTTTGAAAATATCTAAATTATAATTACATGTAATATGTAACACAGTGGTATTTTTCTTCCTGAAATTGCAGCCACAGTTCTTGAGGCAGATCAATGGTGTCACCTATTGGCCTACTGAGGCTGGAAAGAGTTGAGCAATTAAGTGTTTGGAGACAAAAGTCCTTGTAGGAATTGTAAAGAGTGTAATTCTTGCAGAGTAGGAAGAAGCAAACTCTCAGAGCTGATGAAAACTGCCTCAGAGATGCTGTTGCGAGTCTTAAACTCTAGGACAAAATTTAGTGAGTTAATTAGCACAGCTAGGGTGATAGCCTTCTACACATAGATATTTTTTTAACCAGCCCATTTTTTTTTAGTTTAATGTATCATCCAACTAAGGTTTTTCAGTGAACCATGTGTAACAATTTTTTTAAGTTCCATAGAGAGAAACATGTCCACGTCTACTCCTTACTGCATACTTCAGAAATAACGTTTCCTCACTAAATTTCAATCTCATAATGATTTCACATTACAAGTGCTATTTAAATTGTGTGATAATGTGGTTTTTTGGGTTTTTTTTTGTCTTTTTGTCAAGTAACACGCAAGTATAGGTGAAAGATTTAGAACATGACTTTGCAAAAGAAAGGCAGAAAAGGTTTCATTTGACTGTAGATACATAGGAATTTATCTTCAATGTAACAGGTAGGACAAAATCACACATGAGTCTGCAAGCTAACATTAGGCAGAGAATAGGAAACTAAAAACTTCTACTGTATTGGTAGGGATGGGTATGCGTATGCTGATTTGAGCAGTAGGTATTGCTATTCCAGCTAAGGAAATGGTAGCTTGAGTTGATGTTTTTGCTGTTACCTGCTAGATCCTTTTGGCCAACTTCCTTGCTCAGACTGAGGCCTTGATGAAAGGAAAGACTGCTGATGAAGCTCGTAAGGAACTTCAAGCAGCAGGACTGAGCGGAGATGCTCTGGAGAAGCTCCTTCCCCATAAGGTAAGCAGGCTGTGGCACTCCCTGGTTAGATAGTGTCTGTGGTGGTGGGGGCGTTGTGTTGGTCGCTGCTCGGAGGAGTTTGCTAATGGGGCAGTGCCCTCCGGTGGCTGTCAAGTGCTACTGTCTTGGGGGCCGTGAAGGTTGTGTTACAGGTTCTACCTAGTCAGCTCTCGTGGAGCAGCCTGTGAATGGCACGCTTGCCAAGTGTGCTGAGCCTTTTGGGGCATTTCAGAAAGGATGAGCCCCATGGGTATTGACTTGTATCGTATTTCTTCCTATAGCTCACAGTAGCCAGTAATAGTGCTTGGGAGATAACGTTTTGCCATTGCGTTTGAATAAAACATAACAATGATACAATTTTATGAAATTGTTAGCTGTTAAAGCTTTCAGGATTTTGTATTTGCTGCTAATACAAATAATCCAATGTGGGCTCTAAGGAAAATCTAAACCACAAGTTCCTGATGTGAGTTTTACAACATACTAGATAACAATGCAACTCTTGTTTTGAAAGGTCTTTGAGGGAAATCGACCAACCAATTCCATCATGTTTACAAAACTCAACCCCTTCACTCTGGGAGCCATCATTGGTAAGTAAATAGATCTCTCATCTGTGAGTGCTTATTAAGACTTTCTGATAAAGTTTATTGATAAATCTCTTTTTTTCTGCTTATAGCCATGTATGAGCACAAGATATTTGTTCAAGGAATTGTCTGGGATATTAACAGTTATGACCAGTGGGGGTAAGTCTCCTTGATCTGTTTCTTGTATCCTTATTGACTGTGGCATTCTTTAATCTGAAAAAAAGATGATTTTAGAGAAAAAACAATGAAAAAAAAAAAAGTGTTACACTTATAAGCAAATGATTACAGGATAGTTTTAAATAAAAACTGATTTTCTGGGGATAAGTCACTGTATCCGTGTTCAGCCATGCATGATGACTTTGTAGGTACAACTTTTAGCTAAGGACCTTTGCTTAGTTTGACTTCAAAAAAAAAAAAAACCAAACTACAAACCAACAAACCACAACCAAATACTATGAATGCAGAAAAGAGCCAGTAATAATGAGTAAAATAGTCAAGCAGGCTGAATACATGTTCTGAGAATTACAAAGGGAAAATAATTTCCCTTATAGAAGGGAAAAAAGAATTATTTTATCTCTAGAAACATTTAGTAAGCAGTTTGAATGGCATCTGTTAAACAAAAGACTGACCACCTTTTAATTTTCCTGTGCTGGAGATACAAGAACATTCTTGGCAGATGCCTTCGCGTATAGGAGCCCTAGGTGTAATGCAAGGCTGCGCCTGTGACCATGCTCATGGCAGAGCTCCGTGTGGAGAACAGCAGCTTTATGAGGAGTTTGTCGCTTTGTCACTTTCAAAACCAGAAGACTTAATCAGGAGCTAATCATGTTCTTTTTAATCTGTAGTAATATTAACTGTGCAACATACTGTATGAAGACATGCAGGAGAAAGAGGGATTGGGAAATAAGTAAGGTTTTTCAGGTGAAACCTGCCTGTGCCGTGAGGGGTTATTTGGAAGAGAAAGTTTGCGCTACAGGCCTTGACTGGCAGTTGACACTAAGCTCTGTTCTTAACGGCTGAAAGCTAGGTCTGTCTTTGTATATGTTTTCTTAGAACTATGCTGCCACAGCAAGTTCTTTAACTAAAATATTGTAGTAGAAATTGAAAATGGAAGACTGTCTAACAAAGGCTGATGTCTGCTATAAAATTTGAAATCGGGAGTGAGATATGAGTAAGTACAGCTTTGACTGCAACACATCAAAATGTAAAATGGCATCCAAAAGTAATTATGCAATATGGGGATGCTGTAGAACCAGGCTAGTTTCTTGCAGCTGTTGGAATATGCTAGGTTCTCACCCTGTCGGTGGCTGTAACTCCTGGATAGCACGCTGTGGTGTTGGGGAAGGCTTCCAGGCCTGCAGCTCAGCTGTTGTTTGTCTTGGTGCTCCAGACGGGTGTGTGGAGCGATGTCATGCTCAACAGCGAACAGTAGCAAGCTGAATGCACTCTGCATTGGGGCAGGCTGTGTAACACAAACGAGTACTGAAGGGGAAAAGACTCTACTTGACTTTTAAAACAAAACTTTCTCTCTTTAGACATCCTGTAATTTGAGAGCTGTCTGCTCAGCTAAGCAGCTGTGAGAACTCCAGTTGTTCATGGATGGCACTGAGCTGAATAATAACTTCATCAGTGATTTGTGACAGGAGAAACATTTGTCATAGTGTTCACTGTCAAGTTGCTTTTTACTGATGCCTATTTTTAACATCAGTGGCTTATAATAAATATTGTAAGTTGTTAGCACTAATGCTGTTCTTTCTTTCTTCTCCTGTTTTTATAAATGCAGAGTTGAGCTTGGAAAACAACTTGCCAAGAAAATTGAGCCTGAACTGGAGTCAGATGCTCCAGTGACCTCTCATGATAGCTCAACAAATGGGCTCATCAACTTCATCAAAAAACACAGAGCCTGAAATGAAGGATTTGGAGGACATCGACAATCTAACCACCGGATACCCAAATCTGTTGTAGTTGTGCTTTTTTAGCCACTTCTAACAAAAGTAGCACTTTACAGAAGTAGCTTCCTCACTTGTTGCAGTTAATCCTGTTGCGTCAAGTGTTACAAATGAAAACTAGTTTTGTGAAACCCAGAGATTGTATAGTTGCTTTCTATTTTTGTGGCTGTTAATCTGTAAAGTGCAGCTGGTATGTTCCTCAGTTCTTATCCCTCAACTTCCTTAAAGATGATCACGTACTGATATTAGAAAATAAAAGGTATGATGGATGAGTAAAACTTCTTCACTGTATCTTCAAAGTGCAGACCTAGTAACGTTTGCCTCGCTGACTCTGTAAGGTCCTCTGAAGCCAAGTAAACAAACCTCTGTCTTTTTGGACTGGCTCTGCTGTAAGCTGGAAACTAGAATGTTCTGAGAGCATCAAACCTACAGCTGTAGATTGTTCAGCTTGCATGGTTTGATGCATTTGAGCAAGATACGGCTTTTTTCAATGCTACTGTGAAAAGGAAAGTTTACTAATGTTTGGTAAAAGATTTCTGTTGATTTCTCCATAAGCTGTGGAAGCCCTATGTCGACAGCTATGCAAAAAAGAAGAAAGTTCCTGGAGTGACAGTGATACCTTAACTTACCAAACAGTTTTCAGGAGTCTGTGAAGCATTACTTGCAGAAAGATCACTTGCAGAAAAAAAATGTAATTTTGGTCTCCTCCAGTGGCAGTTTCTCTCACTCTTCTTAAATGGGCATCACTGTTCCAACAGGAAAAAATGAATAGAGAACAACTTAACTATTTGTAAACACGTTGCTTACCTGCTTCCATTCTCTACCACTGTTAACCCTCTCTGCTAGCAGACTAGCATGCTGTGGCTGTTGTTCTGTAACACCTTTAATAAAGGTAAGACACAAGCATTGAAAGGAAAAACAAGATGTTACCTGTGGTTCTCGTACCCTGAACTCTCCATGACAAATGCTGCTGTGGTCTGAGCTTGTGCCTCTTGGGGCACGTTTGGGGCACGGGGTCACTGGCAGGATGGGGAGCTGCTTCTCCCGGGTGGGGCACAGGAACAGCTCCGTAGTGTGTGACAATCTGGCTGTGTGTGTTGGAGTTGTTAAACTCAGACTAAGTAGATGTTCTTGATGCTTTGCTTCTCATCAGCTTTATAAAGCCATTTCTCCACGCAGGACATGGCCACAAAAAGAGAACCCGCTAGAGGGAGGCGTCACATCTTCCCATGAGGCTTTAAGCCTTTCACCCACCTGTGTAGAAGCAGGAGCTGAAGCACAGCCCCGGCCTCTTCCTCCGGAGGGGGGGCGGCAGTTGATTAGAGGGGTGACACCCCTCTAACGGGGTGCGTTTGCCCCAGTGGTGCCGTTTCACCTTTAGTCTGTTCCTCCCCTGGCAATGGGGCCCCAGCACCTCTCCCTGGCGCGGGCGCCCACCCCTGTGTGTGCCGCAGCCCCTGGGCTGCTTCTCTGACCTTGGAATTGCTTCCCAAACCTGCTGGGTTTTGCAGAGGGTTTACTGATGCGCAGCACAACGCGCCGGGTCAGAGCCCCCCGCGTGTCCTTCCCGCCCCCCGGGAACCCGCAGCACCCGCGGGGGGAGGGCGCCCCCTGGCGGCGCGGGGGAGCGGCCCCTCCGGCGGCGCGAGGGCTCCTGGCAGGGACGGGGGGGGGGGGGGGGAGGTGTTACTGACCCCCCCCCTGCTCCAGTCAGAGATCTCAGGACGTTATTTGCTAATTGGTGGTGAAATTACCCAGCTCGGCGCAGCGCCGCTCGGCAGCAGCTTTCCCCTTCGCCAACCTGGGTGCCGAAGTTACTGCATTAAAGCTTAGGGAGTGTGAAAATGGCTGCTCTGCGGCAGAACGGCTCACGGCTGAGGTCAAACACAGTATAAAAGCGGTAAAGAAGCTTTAAAAGGAGAGGGGTTTTTTCCCTGCAGTGGTTGAAGAGGGCGTGGTGGGAGAGGTCACAAATAAAGCGGAAGGGAGGGCCTGTGGCGACGTTTTGAAGATGAGACGGTGTAAAACCCATACATGGTTCAGGAAGGGGCTTTTGGTGACAAGAGGCGGAGGCGAAGAGCCAAGGAAACGATGGCGGCCCGTCCCCGGGCACCTCCTGCAGCCGTGTTGGAGGCGGATGGTGCCCCGGCCCGGTACTGCCGCAATTGACTTCGGCCGTGACTTACCTCCTGTGGAATAAAAACCACAAACTTCTGCCTCTGTTTCTGGTACCTCAGCTCTAGTGCATCACTTTAAGTCCTTCTGTGATCAAGCCAGCCAACTCCCGCAAGAACAAACCAGATTTCTTCCTAAACCGTGCACTAGTAAGGGGAAGGTCCAACCTTGTCAGTTCTAATTGGGCGTGATGGGCACGGCTGAGCTCCCTCATGAAACTAAAGAGAGAATGAAAGGTAGTACCATGCCTAAAATAAGCGGAGACTTGTCAGACCCATGAGCTGGAGCAACATCCTGATCCTCAGCCCGGGGCGTTGGCCACAGGACCTTCCTCTTGAAGGCCTCTGAGGATCCCTCTCCCACGTGGGGATGCTTCGCTCAGTGTAAGTAGTTAAGGTGATGATACGTGTATATAGAACATTAGCTTTACACTTGCAATGCTAATTTGACTAATCATAATAACTCTTCAAAGTCAAAATTCATCTATGAATATATTTTAAGAGTTTTGAGAAGGTAATTACTGTATTCAAGGGAAAAGGTGAGTATTTCAAAAGAAAATTGTGTTAAATTCACATTGTATGCTTTTTGTACACACACTTCACATAGATTGAGTGGGTACGAGGTTAAATGAGGAATATGTTTGCACTGTAATTAATCTAAAAAGACTGTCTGAGAGCTACGATTGCAGTGAAGACATCTTCTGGTTCTTTTGTTTAAAGAGAATTTAGCAGGATTAATCAATAAGCGATCCCTTTTGGCCCAATTCGCAGTGATCTGATCTGCTGGGGTTGTTCCAGTTTCCAAACTACCCAGCACTACCTGCGGGGTTCCTGCAGGCTCAGTCGCCGTCATGGTTTGAGCTTAGGCCGCCTGAAGGAGGGTAAGAGGAGTAAAACTTTCCAAGCCACACCAAGAGCTTCAGTTGAACTCGTTGCTCTTCTGGAGGAGCAAAAAGCACACACGGATGTGCAGCATCAGAGCTGAAGCAGCCGGGCCGTGAGCCTGTGCAGATCAGTCAAGCAAAAAGAAAATAGTTTTACCCCATTCATTCATTTTAATCTTTACATTCTTTCAGGCAAAGTGCTTATGTTTAGATGTTCTTAATGTTCTGCTTTACTAATTCCTGCTGTTATTTTTTGTTAAAAGGAAATGGATTTGGAGAGTTAGGTAGACAAGTTCAGTGTGCAATAGAGTAGCAAAGTCTAGAGCATTAAAGTTTTGCATAAATCAGATTTCATGAAGTTTCAGTAGGATATTGACAAGGTGTGCGTCTTATCAACTCTTATGGAGATAAAAGTGAACTGGCCTGCAGGCTACGTTAATAACTATTTTGGGGACTACAGAGTGTGACAAATAGAAAGCAGTTCAGCTTCCAGAGTTAAGCATTAAGCAACTGGAATTATTAATGAAAATTCAGCAGAGAAGAGCATGCTTTTTAGTTGCTGTCTCAGTCAAACTTGAATGCTAGCAACCGTATTGCTCTGCCTCCTTTGAGAGAGGCTTTTCAAGTTTTTGTTAATTTTGTGGAACGTGGGGATTGTCAGAATAGATCAGATAAAAAATAGTCCCAAAGCTAAACATTTCCAGAGGGCTGGTAACGTCCAGATAACTTTATTGTGCCCTCATTTTTTCCTTTCTGTGTTCTTTCTCATTTTGAGTTTTCTGATAGAAGAAAAATAGAAAAGTCTGAGGTTCTCATAAAACAAAACAACAGTTCCCAAACCTGCTGAATGTAGTTGGAATTTCAAAAAGCATGCTCTCAAAAGTATTTGTACTCAGGTTGTCAGAGTAACAGTATCTGGATTTTACTTGATGATTTCACAAGTAGACACATTTCTCAGTGTTTCTCTAAACTGCCTTTTTTGAGATTTATGTAACCTTTCCTCTAAAGAAACAATTTGAGCCCAGACTTGTGGACCAATATGTCCCATGTGGAGAAGACACCCAGTGTGGGTGTTCTGCTGAACGGGGCTGTACCAGGCTGTGAGAAAGGAAAGGAGCTGGGAACGGATAATCCTTGCAGAGTCTGGAAGCAGGCTGCACGGTGGATTCAGCTGAGGTAAGAGCTCGCTGTCAAGAAGCCTGCTAAGAAGTTGGCCTGGGACCATGCATCTGGAGCACTCTCAAGTGTGCGGTAATTCCTAGAAAGGCTGAGCTCTGCCTTTCATCATTAACAACAGCCACAAGGGACAGTATCTGGTAGAAAGATCCCTCTCACTCACACAGGATGAAAGCGTAACATGTTGTTTGTTGTTAGATTTTGAGTGCTAGTGAACTGTAAAAAAAAAAAAACCAAACCCTTGAGTAATAATTCCAATAGTTTTGGGTTTTTTTGAATATTCCTGTGTGGTTTTGGATTAATTAAAAACACCACTTTTGTCTTTGTAAGTCAGTAAAGCGGGTAACCAATGTCTAGGCAGCTCATGAGTTTGGCAAGTTCAAACCTTGATATGACTTTTCGTAAAGATTTTGATTTACAGTTGGTCTAATTTATTCTTAAATTTTATGCAGGGACCCCTAGATTAACCAAGGTGCTTTGCTGTGCTAGCAGAGCTGCTCACTTTAGACTGTCTCTCCAGGCTTTGCAAGAAATGCCTCTATAGCCATACCATTTTTTTAACTATACAGACAAATCTCTGTGCAGTTTTGCGCTTTTTTTTTTTCTCTTGATACATTATCTAGTAGGTATTTTTAATGTTTGCTGTATTCTCCCAAATCCATTACAGACGTTAACACAGACAGCAAAAGGGCTGTTGGCATAGCTTTGTGGCTGGATAGTCTGTGTTCTAGCAGCAGTGTTTCCTGAACTGCTGAAGAAAAACGGTGTTGCAAGAGGCAGTACAGGGCATCATCTGGAGCCTCACAGGAGCTCTCCATAAATAATTATATCAGTGTTGTTCTTCAATAGCCTTTTAACATAAATTACATCATTTTGAGTTGGAAGAGTTATAGTGATCTATTGCCTAAGTCACATTTAATTCTCAGGGTATATACCTGCTACCTGTAATCATAGTAGGTTTTAGGATGATAAAGAAGTGAAAAAAGAATGGATATGGGGACTTCATCCCTTCTAATCCCAGATGTATGGAGCATGGTAAAGGACTACTGGCCAAGGTACAGCTTGGGTCAGATCCCGCTTACTTATATTTCCATGGAATTGAGATTTTACTGAGCCGACTTGTCTCATAATTCATAACTTTTCATGGACCAGTGAAAATGTCTCGTTGACTTCAGCAGACATTGTTCTGGGCCTTGGATTGTTAACTACAGTCATGAGGGGGTTCAGGTGACCTGGATTATTTGGCAAGGATATTTTGGACTATTTCAGCATGGCTACAGATCTACTTCTCCATGAAGTGAGAGTTAAAAACAAGTCTCCGCACTCAGAGGCAGACACCCATGCAAGGAACTCGCAGCGCAGCCTATAGAGTCGTTCTAACCTGGCTTCATAACTCTTCGGAGGTGAGCAGTGTTCAACAAAAAGCACCAATTTTCTTTGGAACGTGTGTACCTTTGGGGCTAAATTAAAGTTACAGGAGAGGAATGATGCTCGCTATTTGACGTGGTAGAAGAGGTCTTTGAGCAGTGCTCTTCCTGGTTAAAAACATTTTGCTGTTGAATAAGGCTAAGCTGGAACAAAATTAACATGGTGATGTCCTAAAATTTTATGGTGACTTTAATAAAAAAATATGCATATATAGATACATATTTAAAATAGACACAGGGGTTTTACATATATAAAATACATTAAACTTGTTTTCCTCTTTAAGGCCTCAGAGATCTTCCTCCTGGGAGATACTGACATTCCCTTCATATTGGGTGGATTTACCGCAAGGAAAGCTAGAGGAAACTTAAAAGTGTCCGGTTTTATTTAAAACCTTGGTGGTCTTTAACGGCTGCCCCACAGTTCCAGCCTGGTACAAACTTAAACAGAGCTCTTTGTTGCTCTTGAATGTGACATAATCCTTTCATCTGGCATGCTGAATGAAGTATGCACATGGCTTTTTTGCTACCCCTGCTGGGCTGCCTTGTTACACCTTCAGAGCAAACCACCCCCCAGTACAAACGCTTGGGCTCTGTCATCCACCCTAATGCCAATAAACAACAGATAACTACGGCATCTTTCGGCTTTAAAATGCTGCCCCGCGTTAAACTTGTGTGTTGAGGAAGGAAACGGCTCCCCACATCATTGTTTCTTGCAGATACAGATACAGAGGACATTTTTTTGTTGTTTGCGTGTTTGCTAATTTGAAGCTCTTTGAAGAATCCTACAGGGAGATCAAAGACAAAAGATTAGAACGTTTTTAATAAAGTGAAGAAGGATCAGGTTAGATCAAAGGGACAAGCTGACAGGAAATAAGTAGGTGCCGTTGTTGGCTGACACTTGCATGCTGTAGGGTGATTTCTGTGTTAATGTGAGGTCAGAAGGAGGATTGCTTTACATCTTATTGTCTCCAGACTTTGCTGACTGGGTGTGTCTTTGTACTTTGCTTTAATCTCAAAAATTAAAACCCATAAAGTCACAGTTTGGCTCAGCCACATGATTTTTCTAGTTATTTAGCTTTGATTTTGAAATAGAAATAAAATTTGGAACGCACCAGCAGGGTATGGAGGTAATTAATTGACCTGCAAGGGGATTCAGCTACAGGAATATTCAGTATCGGGGACACTGGGCCTCAGTCACCCCCAGTGTCATTTTGTGACTTTAAGGGAATTAAATCTTACCCCACTGTCTCAAGAGGAAACGTGTTTTCTTCGTATATTTTGAAGCCTTGTGTGCTCACAGGTTGTACCACTGTAATTAAACCAGTACAATGAAATTAATATATCCCCTTCGGTTTGGATGCAGTTTTATTGGTAGAGAGCTGCTAATTGGATAGAGTTTATTTCCCCGAGAGACGAGAGTGACAGCACTGACTGGAACAGCCTCACTGGCCTCCTTGCGATCTTCGGCACGTAGGTTGTGGTGGATGCATGGTAGTCTCTGGCATCCTGGCATTCGTATACCAGAAGTAAGGTGCTTTACGAAATACCCCTTTCTTTTAATAAGATATCACCCTTCCGTGTGATGTAGCTAGAAGCTAATTTGAGGGCAGTCACAGGAAAACAAGCCAATTTCTGTACTATACGATGGGTGATTTTGTAGTTGCACAGAGCTCGATCTCCCCATGTATCTTCACAGGTGAAGGAACCAAACAAACGCTCGAGAGGTTTGTGTGTGACTTTGTCTCCATTAGCCAGAAACCTCCTCTGCCTGAAAGGATGATTTCAGGCAAAGGTGCAGGATTGGGCCCAAAGAAACAATACTTGCTTTGTTCCACAAACAAAAGGGTTAGTAGCGTTAGCTTTCTGCTCTACACAAGTACACACACAGTTCCTCCTCCAGCACTGCGGGTTCCTACTGCCCTAATGCAGAATGGCGCTCTGATGGTTGGATATGTTATTGGACGTGGTGCAAGCAATAGCTGTCTTTTTTTATCCAGTCACGTTAAATCAAAATAGTGGGATTTGGCATGGCCTTAACAGAAAGACCTATGCTCAGCCCCTTGCTCATTACTACAATAGAGGTAGTAATCATACTTTATTAGAGAAATGTATTTTTATCGTATTTTGTTATTTTTGTCTTGCAGTCTGTTAGGTAAGTGAGCGATGACTCTACAAAACCAAAAATACAAAAAGTATTTAGTAAAATAAAGTTACCTAAATGTACTGGGGCAAAGTAAAACAAATGGGAAGAGAAGGTTAGTTTGCATTTAGGAAACTGGGGAAAGTTTGTGAGCCTTAATGGGATGTTAGAAACAGTTCTGGGTTTGACTAACGTGCACAGAGGGAAAAAGCGTTCCTTTGCACTGCCTGTGCTGTGGCTGAGCAGAGCCGCTCTCTCCTGGTGCACGTGGCTCTAAGCCAAAACTGCACGGACTGCACTGTCGTTTGCCGCCTGTACATCTGCCTTATCTGGGGTTCCTGATTAAGAGCTGCGTGGCAGAGTGTGGACGGGCCGCTGTTCTGGATGCAGTTAGGATCACTTCCCAACACAGTCAGGCTTCAGTTTCAGGAGAGATGACCCTGGGGTGTGCTGTTATTAAGCCAACAGCTGAGAGTGGCATATGGGAAGAAGACAACCTGGTTTGATTTTCAACAGAGTCTCATTTTCTGTATTTGGTCACGTTCCAAAGAGCCTCCTGGGCCATCAGTCTGTTACTTTTTGTGATCAGTAGGCTCTAATTAAAATTACTTCTAAGTCAGAAAGATGCAGCATTCGGACAGAAAATAGACTGATACAAATACTCAGAGTGCTTCTGTATGGCCACTCTAACAGCACATCTCCTAGAGACACGTACCTCTGTAACCGCTCGGTCTCTGTTGACTCCCTTGCTAGACGTGGCTTTACTTGGGAAATACACCCTGATATATTTCTCTAAGCTTTCAGATTTAGAAGTGGCAGAGCATTCTTTTTGAGATTTATCTGTCCAGCAAAACCACTGGATATTTACCTAAATTTTAGACATTGCACGGAGCTGTTCTTCTACAATAAAATACAGTCCTTGGAGAAAGGCGGATGCCGATTGCAAAAGTGAGTAGTGAGAGGGTAGCAGAAAAATAGGGATCTTGGGGACCTCAAGAGTGGACAGAAATGTCTAAATCTGCTGAACTTGTGAGGGATACTAATGAGCCCAGCTGGACAGAGGTTCCTGGATTATAGAAGTGCAGGAAAAAATAGGCCACATCCAAAATAGGAAAATCTGGAGTTGTAAATTGATTTAGTTAAATTTGTGTAATCTTTTAATAAATACACCGCCATAAACCTACCGGCATTGCAGGAGTATGACAGGACTGGAATGCAGCAGAAATTGAAGGTACTCAAAGCAATTGAACAGTATGAAAGGAAATGGAAGAAAAAGAGAGTCCTTTAATGGACTTTGCAGAATGAAGATTAACAATTCAGGGAGAAGTGCAAAGGGGGGAATGGGGATGTTGACAAAGTGTTACGGTAACAGAAAATTCAGTGATGAAACGCAGAATTCCCTGAGGGAACCATAAATCAGCTTTAGTCTACAAGGTATGTTGGTTCCTAAATCAGCAGGAGTCTGGTACCTAAATAGTTTTGCAGTCTAGTCCCAGATGCTTTACTTTGGACTTTTTGCTTCCTTTTAGGTTTCATGTGGTTTTAAATTTAACAGGGCACTCATTTCCTTTTGAACCAAAGCATGTTAATAGTGTCCTTAATATATTTATAAAATGAAGACTCTTGAAGGATAGCTTGGGATGTTTCAGAGTTCTGAGATGCTAAGTGTTTTAATAGAAAGTAGAAAGCATTAAGAAAAGGTTGAAAAATGACAAGGAGTGTCACGCTGAGACTGGATAATTTTGGGAGGTTTGATTTATCCCATGCTTAAAGCTTTAATGGGTCTTTTTGTGTTCATCAGATGTGGGGCTTCAGTGGTAGCATACTAAGAACAAATAATTATGATCCGAAGACAGATACAGCAGTTTCCCTGTTGATTAATACATCAGCAAAGGGAAAGGTTGGTTACCCCATGGGGATGGAGGTGAGGGCTGGAGCGGAGCTGGAGCAGCAGCCTGTGCCCACTAGGTGGTAATGCCGGTTGCTAAATCCTCGCTCCCTTCTGCTGGGAGGAAATTTAGAATGGTAATTAATGAGAAACTTCGGATCTGAGAATCTACGCTGTTTTCAAGGAAAGCAGGACTTAGTAAAGCTTAAAGTTTAACACGTAGCTTGTGGCAGTGCACTGAAGCCTCGTATAGATATGCCTTATCCCGTGGTACGTGTGTATAATGTCTCTGTGTAAGTTTTGGGATGGTTTCTGAAATTGAGCAGTCAGTCTACAATAACCACATTCAGCCCCCTCTATCTCCGGCTATTTTAAAAATCTCCATCATAGTAAATTACAATCTTTGGCCCAAATGACACACGAAACCAAAGGAATCACTGGATGATAAACTGTTATTGGCTTCAGTTTGAAGGTGAATTTGTCACCCAAAGTGGTTTGTGGGAAAAAAGGCTGAGGGGCATTTAAAATTAACTAAGTATGGCAAGACGTATGATGAAGCCTTTGTTCGACAGTATATCATGGTGTCTAGGACTGAAACAGTGTTGGGTTAGAAATTAACCCAAACTGAAAAGGGAATTTAGGGAAGAAAGAACATGACTATTTCATCTAGAATTTGGAGAGAATGATTTAAGAAAAAATTCGTTTAGTCTTCTGACTCTAGAAATCAGCCACATTTCTATATCTTTAAGATAGTGTTTCCAGAAGCAAAATGTTTCGTAGCACCAAGATCAAACATTGGGTCTTTCAGGATTCGAAGATTAACTGAGTACCATTACTCCTTCCTGCAAAATCTAGGGGTGCCCACTAGAAAACTGCTCAAATACAGACCAGTTTCATCCTACTCTTCATTGGTGAGTCTATGAAACAGGCCAGTGTGTAGTGGGATAACAGATAGAGAAGGGCAGAACTACGAAGGTGTGTGTCCAAAGAGGTGCAACCCTAACTCACATTGGGGTAGAAAGTAAAAATTCTGGAATTGTTTTTACAGAATTTTAAAAAATTCTGAAAAAAAGCGTTTGGGAATATCAACCTGAAAAAGAATTCTAATTTTGAAGTTGGTATGTATATTTAAAAATGCAAAAGAAAATTTAGCTTTCCACTCACAAATATAAAATACGTGTTGCGTTCTGGGTCATCTGGTCCATATTTTGCTCAGGGAGTTCAGGATTGTTCTCCGCGTTAATCTGTAGTATTCATTTGAGATGGACAGAGGATGAGAAAGAGACATGCATATTTTATTTCCGAACATGGGCAACCTTTACTGGGGTAGGGGGGAGGAGACTTCTGCCCCCAGCACTGGGGAAGCGTGGATGGGCATGGCAGGCACTGGGCAGCCTGCCTCGCAGCGGGAGCCCTGGTGTTTGTGAGCTTTGGGAGCGCGCAGGGCTGCTGGAGAAGGGAGGGCAGCTGTGGCAGGTCCTGTCTGCAGGTGCCCTGCGGCCACCGCAGAAGAGACAGTGGGGAGGCCGTGCTCTTGTGCTGCAGCCATGATGATGGTTCAGCCGTAAAGCCTTATGTCATATCAAACTTAAGGTTATGGTGCATCTATAGAGGCTGACACAATTCCAGGTAACGAGCAAAACTGCAAGCCAGAGGTGGGGGAGACCCACTGTGTCAATACTTTTCAGGGGGTTTGGCTGTATTTTATTTCCCCCCCTGCAGTTTGAACTCAGTCTAGAGCCATGCTGTGTGATTGCTGCTTTCATCATCTTGCCTTTTCTCTCTCAATCAGGTGTTTATCTCCCTTCAAGTGTCGATATAGTTCAAAGTACATTTAAGCCCCTGGATTAATTCTAGGCTCAAAACAGTGCAGTAATGTCACTGGTATAAATGAGGGCTTTACAGGATAATAGATATTACTCTTTTGATGCTGGCAATGGAGATGACTCATATTCCCTGTTTTGAAGCAGATTTTGTTTTTCTACAGAAGCAAACTGTAAAATGCCTGCAATTTCTGTCCTTCCCAATTATATTTCTTGTCAAGCTGAGCTGTGTAACTTAATATAATTTTACTAAGCCTGTCATTGTAGCAAGAACACCAACATTAACAACAGTAAAACTTGGTTTTCGTGTTCTTGATCCTGCAATCTCACCCATAAAGATGGGATTTTGAGTTGGCGTAGAGCCCACAAGTTTAAATGCGTTTCTTTGTGAGTGTAATGGTTTGATTGGGCAAATCAGTGCCATGGTCAAAGACTGCATTGGCTAGGATTCACTTGGAGTAGGAAATATGTCTGTCAGAATCTGTCAGAGCTATAACATACCTTGCCTTGCCCACTAGCCAACCAACTGCATTTTGACTCTTAAGAAAAATAGAGTTCATCTCTCCATGGGAATTTTTTTCTTAAAAAAAACCCAAACCCAAAACACTCTTATATAATTTTCTTCCTTATCTGTATGTACTTAAGTTTCTTATTAGCTGTATTTGATGCAATTGTCATTTGCTAATTTAAACTGATCACTAATACCTTTTGTTTGTGTGACTGGGGGGGGAAAAACCCCACAATTCCCTTAGCAAATCAGAGTTATATTTTGGCATTCTTACACTTCTCCCTCCAAAGTAAAACATTAACATTAGGTGAAATGAGGCACGTCACCTAATATGTTAATTATGGAGACAGATAATCATTAACTTTATTAAAGCTCTTGAGAATGATTCAAGATTATAGAAAACAAATGAGTATCTTTTTGGCATATATTTCTGTATTTTAAAAATACATAAGTGCCTCGTGGGTGGGATTTGAGAAATAGATGCAACAGTCTTAATTTTGTAAACATGTGTACAACTGACAAAATACAGGGTTTCACTCTTTAGGATATGCTTATTGAAATATTTGAACAGCTTTCACCTGAAAATTTTAAATAAAACCTTACTATTTTCAATTTGAAAAAAAAAAGGGGGAAAAAATTGGAGGTTTTATAGTTAAAAAAAAAAAAAAAAAAANGGACAATTCTTACCTAACCTTTATTTTTAAGACTTTGAATCTATTGTCTGTTGCTTGAACCAGAAAAGACATAGAAGAATATTCGAAACACAGTAAAACCCCAAAGTTGTAGTGGAGGTATTTTCTCAGGGAGACTAGAAATATTGGAGTAAATAGTGCATACCCTATAAATGAGTAGGACATTTCTCTTCATTGTACACCTGGTATTAGCATTAAATGCGTTTGGATTGACAAGACTGCCACAAACCCTCTGAGGAGATGTGAGGGGGACAAAGCTGAGCAGCTCTGAATTTGGCCTCTGCCATTTGGGAAACCCTCGCCTCCCTGACCCGGCGGGGCACACCAAGGACATCAGTGTCTGCAAGGTCCTGCTGACTTGGTGTCATACAGCCGCTGTCTCAGGCTGCCATGGTCCTATGTAGGAGTCACTTTCTGTGGGATAGTTGGAATGGAGAATCACAAGTTTGGAGAAATATTTGGGTTTTAGCAGGCGTTTCTTCAGCACACCCCATTTTTTGCTTTTCCTAAGTTTTGGCTCTCACTGATCAAAAAGGCTGTAGTTGATGAGGAGCAGGAACTCCAAAACCACAGCAACCTGTGACAGGTCTCACCTTGAGGAAAGGGAGCAATTCCAAAGGACAGTGTCTTAACTAGTAGTTGCTTACAAGCTCCATTTTGCCTTTTGGGGGGACGAGAAGGAACTTGTTTGCAGCCTAGCTAGAGGCTTAACTTTCTCTTCCCAAAGCTGATGGAGAACTCACAAATACTCTCAGTTCAGAGCTTTCCCTTGACTGCATGTTGAAGGCAAGGAAGCAATATTGGGAAGGCACCAAACAATTTTGGGTAACAAAATCAAACAAGGCAACACAAGCCCAGAGCTCTCCAGCTTCTGCCAGCACACTGGTGCTTGGGTCTGCCTTTGCTCACAGCCTGCTAATTCAGAGGAGATCTGATTTTTGCAGGGATAGCTGCTAATCATAGAATCGTTATGGCTGGAAAAGACCTTTAAGATCATCAAGTCCAAGTCTAACTCTACCAGGCCCACATCTAAACCACGTCCCTGAGCACCATGTCTAGATGGCTTTTAAATACATCCAAGGGTGGCGATTCAACCACTTCCCTGGGCAGCCTGTGCCACTCTTTGATAACCCTTTCAGTGTAGAAGTTTTTCTTAATGTCTAACCTAAACCTCCCCTGGTGTCACTTGACTTGCTAGCATCTTCTCAGGCCTAACAGTATCATACAGAAGATGCTCACATACATTCCTGTAATGTTGCTCCTTTCTCTTCTGCTTTGCTTTCAGGAATTAAGGCATTTGTGGTAAACACATGGTTTAAGGAGTACTTAGCAAGGTCAAATCACGCATTTCAAAGCTGGAAACCCAAAGTTACATTCCCAAATCCATGTTTAGGCTGCTGCCTATGTTGGCTGGTTTTCAAGAGTATGGAGATACCTTTGACTTCAGTGGTGGCTACTGAATGCAAAGCCCATTACCTACAAGAAGTCAGGTGTCTCCTTTCAGAAATGTGAGCGCTTATTTCAGACAATTTTGGCAGAATGAACGTGACAATGACACTTGTGTGTGGACTTAAAACTGAATCAAAGCTTTCCTTAAATCAGAATGGGGAAAAAAAATTCAGAAAATTATATACAAATGTAAGATAGAAAATAACATTTTGAAGTGAAGCCGAAGCTGTAAGTTTTGCATAACTGGAATCTGGAGTACATGCTGAAATACAGGAAACATCCTGTATTTGTCCACTCAACATGCTTTTCTTCTTATTTAGTGCGTTTTCCTGTGTCTGAAGACTGCAGGTGTGATTACCTCTGGTTTCCAAGGGAAAACCTATGCTTCTGACTGGAGAGTCCTGTAACTTGTTTGTGCATTTTGAAAGGATAAAATAATAGTTGCCAACATGTACATTTTTACAAGGAAAGGTATACCTGTCTCTGTTTACTGTGGAACAAAGTTGTTGCTTTACTGCCCCCCCCCCCCCAAGTTGATAGACAAATCACGTATTCTCTTGTACTCTGCATTTCCTGTCTTTTTGTAAAACATTGCTTTTTTAGGTACAGGTAATGTTTGTTTAGTGTGCAGAAGGGCAGATAAGAGAGGAGAAAACCGACCACGAGACATTGAATGTTTTACACAGTTGCTCTGTATAGCTGCCTTACTACAAAAGGAGAGATTATCTTGACATGTGCTGGTTTGATTTTAAATAGTAGTAGGTGTTTCTTAAAAGGCAATGTGCATATGATGTTAAATTGGAACTGGACTAAAGCAAACACAGGCTTTCTCCTCTGACAAGCTTGCAGTCTCATTAGGGTAAATTACCCGGTACTGAGCTCCCTGTTTCTACAATTAGATGGTTATTGGGATCCAACCTAATTAGTTTAAAGCTGGCTTGGGTATCTCTACACAGCGCTGTTGTTATTTCTGTGCTGCTGTGGAGACAGTCTTCGTTTGAAATCCATTAAAGTCAAAGCAGCTCTTTCTGTTGGCTGAAAGAGCTTTGCATCAGGCTGAAAACGCGTCAAGGGTACAGTACCGAAAACAGAGAGCCCGGCGATGCGGTCCAGGCCTGGCATGTCGATTGGGATACAGTGCTGCGGGGAGGGTGCTGGGAACGCAGGCACGGGGTGGCACGGCATGGGGACAGCAGGCAGAGGGGCCGGGCCAGGGAGCTGGTGAAGGGGGCTGGTGTAGGATGGAAAAGCACAGCGAGGACAGGGGGAGAAATCTGAGAGATGAGGGCAGACGTCTGAGGAGTTTTGCCAGTGATGGGAGAGACTTGGATTTTGTATGGAGGAGGGCAGAAGGGCAGTCTGGCCCAGCTGAAGCAGCACCCGGTGGAAAAGCGCTCAGCCAGCGTTTCTGGGAGAGGCAGGCGAGCAAAGGCAGGGCTGACAGCAGGCGATGAATGGCACTACAGAGGACAGTCAAGGGAGGTAGAAGCTTGGCGGGGGAGAAGACAGCACAACCGATCTGGTGGGAAATATAAAAGTCTTCCATTTCCCAGTGCATGAAACGATTTGCTGCAGCCGACATGCTCTTTAAAGAAATCCAACCTGACAGGAGTGGGGGAGCAGCAGGTGAGCCCCAGGGGCTGGAACAGACAGTTGCTCTTCAGACTGGTGGAGACATGAACATGCTAAGGGGAGATACACTTCCAAAAAAAAAAATATCTGAAAAAGCATAGCAAGCATATTTTAGGGCAGGATGGAATGTTTGCTCAATTAACTAGTCAAAACAGGATTTTTTTGTGTTTCTCACAGCGCTGCAAAGGGAACTCCCTTTATGAGAATCAAATTCTTTGCCTGTATCTTCATTACCCAACATACACCATCTTCAGGAGCTTTACTCATGTTAGCTGATCCAACTCTCTGTTGTGGAGTAAAGGAGCTCTGTTTTCTCCTAACCTGACCAGATACAGAAACAATAGGGTTGAAATTAGGCAGCTTGTTCAAAACCTCCAGAGGACTTGCTGTCACAGAGGACATCACAATTCTGTTCGGCTCATGTAGGTAGGACCAGAAGATTAGAAGGAATCACCTTTTCATCAAGCTGCCTGCTGCCACCAGGTTGTAGTTATGTCTGGAAAGTCCAGAATGTTCTTCACAACACCCACTCCACATGCTTCTACAAACCGCAGGTTGCAAAACACACCCCATAACAAACTTAAAACTATTAATCTTATGTAAAAGATCAAAAGCTGCAAACTGCTATGTCCCACTGGAAGAGATCTGGAGTGAGTGAGAGCTTCATTCTGCTCTTATATGCTCACATTAACATAGAACTTGTTAAGTGACATTCTCGGATTATCTGGAAAGCAAACTATGCACTACAGTACATAAGAAGACAAAACAATTATTGTCATGTTCCTTAACAATCTGATCTGAATTAAAAGCTTTCCTGATTTTGCCTAACCCTGTGCCTCAAAGATGTTTAATACCATAAAAAGCATGAATACCCTGGCTATGCCTAATGTCTGCTACTTCAGGCATCAATTTCCCCTCTTTCACCACAATTCCTAAAACATCAAGTTATAGGTAAAAGGGAGAAATATATACAGTTTCCTAGCCTATTTTGGACAACAGGGACACAACATGAATATGGTGTAACAAGCACAACCTCCTTAAGATTAAAACAGGACATTCAAATCAGACAAGAACAAAATAAGCAGACCAGCCTCCCTCAGCCTCTCTCTTGGTCTCATATTGGTACTTGACGTTGCCTCACAACTCGTTTCTGAATCTTCTCTCTTTTTTTTTTTTTTATTTCCTTCTTGAATTAGATATCTGCTCTGCTGCAGCCTCTGATAAGCCATTTAGTCCCTTTATACCTCATTTTGCCCCTGTGTTTCCATATGCTATACAGCTGAAAGTAGACAGAAAGAAAGGATGGGATGGTGCAATATTGCTGTGTATTTTAAGAGATGAAAGTAGATAGAAAAAAGGATGAGATGATGCAATACTGCTGCAATGAGGGCAATATCTAAAAATGGACGTATTACCTTCTCTGTTAACCATCTATTGAAGTCTGTACTCTTCAAAACTGAGGTTTTAGCCTCATTCCTGCAGTACCACAATGAACAGGATGCCTAGGAGGCAGGAGACTGAGCTCGAGTGGATCCTGAGACTGAAGGCTGACCTGTACGGTTACATACTCATTATAGTCCTCAGATCTGAAGCCTGTAACCATTTTTATACATGGTTATATTTTATATGTAGTCCTGCCACATCTCTAAAACAGCTACTGACTAGAGCCAAGTACAGATTGTTGCTGATGCCATGTGAAACTGTGAGGCTGAGTGGTGGCTGCTGACTGACAAGGTGATAGCATTGTTGCTGTAGTGACTACACATTAGTAAAGAAACAGAAACATTTTTGGTGTCGTTTTTGTCTGCAAAGCCCAGACAGCACAGCATAATTCGATGACTAGCCTGGGATGTCCAGAACCCCTTGCTTGTCTTGTTTTTTGGTGGTTTTTTTTTCCCCCAACAATGTGGCTTTTGACATTAATGAAAATGTGGGTGCTTTTGCCAACAGCAGGTGAACAACATGTAGTACAGAGGATGATAACAAAGAGCCTGGAGCAGGCTGGCAGGTAGGTGTTTTCCTTCCCTAGTACAGCAGCAAACAAAAACATGTGTACAGCCAGAGCCTGATTTTGAGTGCTTGCAGAGGGCCCGTAGGGAACGGTGATGGGGCAGTCAGCCTACACACACCTGTCGAATCCCATTTATTTCCATTTAGTTTAATTCTGTCCTTGTATCCTTAGGACTGTAGCAACCACAGCTGTTTGATATGTGGGCAGTCATAGGCCGTGTTAATTTTCTGATCTCATGGATAAGCCTGGTTGGTCCTTCTTCTCTCTACTCCACCTAAACACACCTCATGCAGGCAGATATGTAACCTGGCTTAGGCTTCATTCGTTCAAAAGAGAAATTCCCCAAGTCCATTAGCTATAACATGAGAAATATGTAAGCCTTTCTAATACACTTGTTCTTTAATTTATAAAAACACCATTCTAATAATGCTGTCTGAAGACATAAAAAACACTTATTTATGGTTTTTGTTTTGGCTTCACTTGAGTATTCAAATTTTTAGATCTAATTTCACTAAGGGAAACAGTAGTTTCTAGCTGTGGCTACTTGACAGTTCCTCTGTGTGTTGTCCAAGAAATATTATATTGTTTCTTTGACTTGGTAGAACCCTTTGGACTAACCTGAGTTTGAAGATTTTTTGACTTGTTTTTATAATATATTTTAGTTTCTTTCTGGTTCGCATTCCTTCTGACGCTGCCCTGGCTACCTTTATAAACATCTGAACAGTTACTCTGTTTTCAGATACAAAGAACAATAGCACCTCAAGCGCAGTGAAAATACCAAATATTGATCCGTCCCTTGAATGCCAGAAAAGCTCAGCAGGAGGTATACAAAATATTTCTGAAAAACGATAGCTTATCACCTGCAGACCTGGAGATTGCTGTCTATTATTACAAAGACCTGCTGGGGGGCTGCGGTGACCTCCAGCCTTCAGCTATTTGTGTCCCTTCCAAGGCAAAGAGAAAAAATCTCAACCCTCTCCACAATGTTTGCATTCACCTCGTTTCCTGAGTCTTTCACCTGAGTCTACGGAGGTGCGCTGGGCTACATCAGCCGCAGTGACGCAGCAGCATCCAAATTTCAAGGCAGCAGTGGAACCTGATGCTGGAGCTGCTTTCAAAGCAAAGATCTGGCGGGCTTGTTTACACCCTTGCAAATATCCTCATACCTTAATCAAGCAGGGTGGGTTTTGGAGATGTGACTCTTGCTGTATAATGGTATTGGATTCCTATTTAAAACCAACCCGCACCTGAATGTTAATTTGCACTGTGCTCTCTGATGTGCTAATTATTTCCTGGTTAAAAACACGCTTGCATTACCCTGGGGATACCAGAAATGTTAATGCTGCTTTTCCAGTCAAATTTGGCCCCATGGGGACAATGAGGGTTTCTGTTTGCTCTCCCTGGCTTGTGAGGTGGCGGTGGCGATGCACCACTGCTGAGAGGGGCACTCGCAGCCTCTCAGGCCGCCTCAGGGAGCTGGCAGAGTCGCTGTGATCTCCAGAGTCACCCTTTTTGGAGAAATAGAGACTGCTTCTGTTTTCGCCTTTGCTTTTCAACAGTTGAGGTGTAGTCACAGCAGCCTATTTCCCCAGTTCTTGGGGCTCTACCCCCAGTGTTTCCCAGAGCGATAGTGGGTCTGGGCTGATGATCTCTTATCAGAGAATGAAAAATACGGTGTTTGAGTGAGTAACTAAGGAGCATTTGAGCGCTGAGCTTGTGGTGGATGGTGAAAGACAGAGTGATCTGTGAATGGCGAATCTGCCCTGTAATGAAGCGTGGGTGAGGACGCCCATACCAGACAGCCCTTTAGGGCCGTGCCTGCAGGACTCAAACCTCGCGTACAGTGTCCCTGCGTGTCGTGGAAAGAGATGACACAGCACTGAGGTGGCAGTGCTGCTCCGTGGCGTCACACAGGTTCTCTGTCATGCCTTCACATTTTTCTTTTGTTGTGGCCATGAGGTAGCAGTGAGTGACAGTACCTCTGAGCTCCCCCTTTTGCCTTCACAAATCTGGGTGATAACTGTTATAACAGCTCACCAGACATTAAGTTCAGCTGGAACAGCTAACGCAGTTTTGTATGGGCACATGGTGGTGTTCAGTCTGTGTGTGTGCCTGCTTGGGGAATGCGGTAGGAGCTGTTGCTGGACCTTGGCTGTCCTAGAAGGCTTTTGGATGAAGAAAAAGCATTTCTTTTTTTCTTCTGGGAAGAGATATGAGGTAGAAGCTTCTCATTTAACAACTGTAAATTGAAAGTATGCATGTCCCTTGTCGCACTCATAGGAAAGGTGGTAATACTCTTGGTCTTCCTTTTTTCTGCAGAGAAAATGGGTGGAAGGCAGCATTCGGGGTGGGGTGCAACTCTGCTTGGTAGGAGAGCCTACCTGGTCAGCAGAGGCAGAAACAAGAGCTGAGCGCAGTCGAACTGGGTTTCCTTACATGCTTGTGAAACTTAAATATACTGACACAGAAGGTAGGCTTGAGTGAGCAAAATGGTCAATCTCCTTGCACAGCATAAATCCACATAAAATTACTTTTTTTTTTTTTTAACTTCCAAGGTTAAAAACGTTATGTCTCAATGTATATTACATAGTAAATCTCTTCCAATCCAGTTGATTTTTTACGCTCTACTGCTAGGTGTGCTCTAGCTACTCTCACATTCAAGGTGACATCTCTGTTCTGTTGCCTTTAGTACAAAATTAGGTATTTTGCAGTCCTTTTAAAATGTTACATCAGTTACTGTCACAACTCAGGCTTCGTCACATTATTCTGGTTTGGCTTACTCAGTCCACTTCAATACACTCATTTCATACTTGTAACATTCTCAGGACTTCACCAACATTTCACTCAAATTGTTAGTCTGAATTAGCCATTTACGTCAAACATGGGGTCATATTCATCCCTACTGTGACCCACAAAAAATGAATGGAATACCAAAGCTGAGTTTATCCCAGCATGGTCAGAGTCGGCCACTGAGAGAAGGTTTTTTTGGGAAATTGTGGAAAGAGGGTAGTGCCTCTGACTTCCCTACTGCAATTTTCTAAACTTAAAATTAAAACCCAAACAAACCAATGCCCAGGGCTTCAAATCTTTCTTTTTTATTTTTTTTTTAACACAAAAATTACATATTCCCTTGTGGTTACTAACTCCTGAGATAATTTATTTTAACTCTTACTTTTACATTTCTTGTAATTTGTTTTCCTCTGCTATATAAAAATGATTAGTCCTTGGGTAAATTGCCCTGAGAATTAAAATTTTTTTTTTTTTCTTCTCTTTTACAATAGAGGGAGCTCTAAAGAAACTTATCTTTCCATAGAAAGGTTAAACAGACTGCATCTTCAAAAGTGCTTGAGAAAACAGCAACATCAACGTGCATGCCCCTTATGATGGGTATACATGCGCACATCTGTGTTCCCAAGTGGCGTCAGGCCAGCTTTGAGTTCTCTACCCCATTTTCATTGATTGCTGTGCAGGGGCTGATCAGTACCTTTGTCTTGCTTGATGGGAGTCACTCCGGAAAACTCATTTTACAGTACTTCTCCTCTGAGGATGCCCGGGGGCTCTGCTCCTGGTCTTGCTGTACCGGGGAGCTAGGTGGTCTTCATTAAAGCAGAATTACAGCAGAGCATATATATCAGGATGGGTGTTTTTACAGACTGAGTGCTGGACCTGCAACTTTTATGGAAAGGTTAATTCACACTGACTGGTTAGAAATCATGCCTGTGAGGATGGTAGTGACAACTGGACTAGTTACAATATACTGTGGTGACAACAACGCTGAGGTGTTCCTATGTGGAAAAGCAGACCAGCGGGGTGGCTATGGTGCCAGCTGGAACAGGGGATCACTACCCCTGTGGCTTCGCATGTCTTATGTAGCCATCCTCTTCCCTGTGTACAAAATGCATATCAAAGGGCTTTCATGCTTTAAAGATAAAAATGCATTAGGAGCCAGGCTGGTACTGAGCGTGTAGGTGCTGTGTGTAGAGACTGGGTCTGGTTTTATCAAAACCACCTGTTGACGAGATATACTTAATATCTGGCAGGGACCTATAGATTTTTTTTAAAACTGTATTTGTGTATGAAGTACCTGGAAGCACAAGACCAAGTTCTTCCAAAGATCATTTTGATTTACACTTTTGGGAGGAAAAAGGCATAACATTTCTTAAAATAGTTGTTTTACTGTTACAGTGCAAATATGCATTTGGCTGTGTTATTAATGTTTTTTCCAATGGTTTTCTTTCCCTCAACACACAGGGAAATAGATTTGAGAAAAATCACAAATGCCATCCGTCCTTGCTACAGCATTAAGTTTTAGAAGCAGGGTGTTGTTCATGTGCTCGCTATACCCTTGTTTTCAAAAGATCATCTTTGCTGTATTCCTTGAATTAAGGCTTTTTATTAGCAATCACATATTCATTACCTTTCAGAGGTCATGAAATGAAATGAAATGAAATGAAGTAACTCTTTTTCTAAAAAATATAAAACTAAACAATGCTGCTCCTTCCCCAATTGACAAGTACTCTTTAAAGTATAACATGGTGCAGTAATCTGTACATCCTGCTGACTTGTTCACACTACAAATTTTTCTCAGGAGTGAAATGGCAAACAAAGACTATGCACTACATTTTTTTCCTGGTAAGTCTTCACCTTTGGGCTAGCATGATGCTTTTTTTCTCTTGTTTGTTTTTTAGTCTGCCAGCTCTTGACACAGCAGACTTTGATGGTAAATGTTTGTCAGCTGGAAGGTTACAATACATCAATGTAAAGAATTTCAGATGTGACCACTTTAGTTTTCTATTTTTGGCCTGTACAGTTCTGTAGCATTTTAAAATATGGTCAGCTTTGTATATTGAATCATATGCTTAAAGAATGCAAACCTCTATACTGTTCAACTGACTGTGAGTTCTCCCCCCACAATGGTGATTGTAGAAGGCTTTTATTGTTCTCTTCAAGTCAGGCTTTATGCAAGCAAAGGTCAGACTGCAGACATAACTGTATTAACAAAAACACTTTCTCTTAGAGATTGTTTTGCTTGTAAACTGATACAAGGTAGGTTGATTTAAAAACAAACAAACAGTATTTTTTTACTCAGGATAAACTGCCTGTATTCTTAGACATTTTGCCCATTGTATCTGTATGTGCAAGCTGCAGGAACGGGTCTTGTTTTGGGAAGGGGTATTTCATTCTCTTGCTTCGAGGTTTCGGGAGTGCGCTGTACTTGCACAGGGGCAGCTCCAGAGCCGTGTTGAACCTGATGCCTCCCAGGGCAGAAACAGCAGGAAAGCTTTCTCTGTGATCCTTATCTGCCTAGTTATAATTATAAAAGCTTAGTTTGAGAGAAAACTTGTATCGCCGCTGCTTGAAGTCTGTTGAAATTGTCTTAGGTAATTTGATACACTTTGTCCTTAAAATCTTGGTGGGCTCTTTAGTTCACAGGCACAATCAAAAACCCCAAAACTTTTACTGGAAGAGAGGCCATAGCCAAACAACATAAAATATGCATTGCAAGTGGGGCAATGACTGAAGCCGATGGGAACAATTTGGAAAAGAGCAAACCCTGGCCCAGGTACGCTCGTCCAGGCAGGGGTAGGAGGAAACGTGAATCTTTGTGGTGGGTTCAGGGGAGATGGGCCCATCTCTCCTCCTCTGCTCCGCTTGCAGGAAAGCTCTACCTGCAAGATGTAGCGATGGGGGAATTTAAGATTCCCCAGCTTATCCCGGGGAAAGGCTTAGCCAGGAGAGGTTTTTGACTGTCAGCTAATAAGCTGTTGTGACTGTGACACATGACATCCACTACATATTTTAAATTCACTGCTTTATTGTGCTCAGCTGACTTTCAGTTTAATAATACAGAGCTGTTAAGGAGGGTGCAGTGGTACAAAAACTTCAATGAGAGGATAATTTGAAATAGGTCTACAGACATCTGTCTGACTATGCAAAACTGGTATCTGTCCTGGAGCAGTGTGCTCTGTATACGCTCGTTTGTATCGTTTGTAGTAACTATTCAGTTCTCATACCCACAAGCCTATCAGCAGGCTTTCAGACAATATTTTTAAAAACACATAATAATAAATCCCAGTTGGCAAGGAATCTCTTCTTTTAACCTTTTAAACTATTTCTTTTCAAGACCACAACAATGAAGAGCTTTGCAGAAATGTCAGGTTTGAACAAAGTCCACGTTCTTTGAACAAAAAACCTCCTTCAGTACCAGAAAATAGGAGTAGGCAGAAATCTCTTCCAAGTAGCGTGTTTCAAATTTCGATTTGCTGCCAAGGGCAAATGGAGGCACCAGGCTGGTGCCCGTGCCCTTGATTTGGCTGGTCTGCACCACCTGAGCGCTGCCTCGCTCTCCCCCAGCTGTGCTCAGCCACTGCCAGCCTGGGGGCTCTGCTGGAGGAGACGCCTTCCTCTGCCGAGTTAGCCTGACCCAAGAATAAAACCTGGCTTGTTCTCCGTGTTGCTTTTCTTCTAGTAGATGTTCGAGAATATGATTGTGCTTTTCGTAAAAGTCAAACGTGTAACCGCAGGCTTTCTCAGATACCGCAAGGTATTTGTGGAGCACAGACCTTTGCAAATAGCTGTTACACAGGAGAATGCAATTGAATTTTGCATATGTGGACTAGGGTGTTAGTTTGGGGTTTTTTTAAGATCAGGCTGATATTAAGAACATGCCTTTCATATTTAAATATTAATGCTGTTTTTATTTCTTAAATGTGAGTAGCTAATACTATTTATAATTGCCCACAATACCCATGAACATCAGTTGGACTAATTCTCGCTTTGACAAATTTGCCATTAACGTGAGCATATACCTAACTCAGAGTATATGGATAAGAATCCTTCTGTTCAACCCCTTCAGTGTAACTGATAAACTCACACTCATATTTGTTGCACCAGTCACACTGCTTTCAAAAAATCAGGCAGTAGGTATGCAATGCAAATACAAAAGCTGTCCTGCTTAATAAATTTTCATACTGAAAGTCTATGCAATACAGAAAAAGGTTGTTTGAGAAGCACGGTTGTCGCAGTGATGGGAGAAGGCTGAGAGGGCTGTGCAGCTGTGGGCTTGCCTCTCTGCTCCAGGAGGGGATGTTGGGTGTTGAGCGTGCAGCAGGGTCTGCAGCCTCTCCCCGGTCCCCTGGCTATGATCAAGGCCAGCTCTGATATGGGGCAGCTGTGCAACCTGCATGAGGCTGGTGTGAAAAAAAGCTGTCTCGTTGGGAGCTTTCTGCCTTTGTTCAGGAGTCGCGTTTAAGCTCAGTTCCCCGCCTGAGCTACACCGTGCGCGTGCCTGTACCTGGCTGTGTGCATTGCTGACCCTGACCTTGCCTCTCCTTGGTTTCCTGGCTTCACCTTGGACCTGCCTTATCATACAAACTTGTCTGGTGACTGCAGGACTGCGGCTGACCCCGGTTAATGCCACTGGACCTGCTCTGCTTGCTCAGAGACTGTGGGACCGCGTTGCTTGCTTGTGAGGTCCCTGCCTGCCTTGCTTCGCCCCTGGCCCCCGGCTCTCCTCCCGGGCAGAGGTCTTGCTGCTCCCAGGTATGTTTTGGGGTTTATTTTCTTTGTTGAGAATAAATTGCTGTCCTGTTGGTCTGAGTGTCTATGAGAATGGACAAGTTTGCGTGGGAGGATGGACTTGTGGAAATATGTGAAGAGGAATTATTCTGATGGGGTATTAATTTGATCATAACAAAACCCCAAATTGTACGGATCTGTGTTCATGGATGGTGCTTTATGTCAAAATGGTAACTGTCGTGTGTTTTGGTGATGTCAAAAAATAAAAACAAGGTATGTAATTGATGATTACACTGTGAATTCTTCAGACAAGAGGCTGGATCTGTCTTATGATCTAAGAGAAGGAGAGTGATATCATATATTATCATTTTTGTTGACTTAGTGGCTTGAAAATTCAGAGCTGAAAAAGGACAAATAGACACTGGTAAATATTTCTGCTGCAAGTTTCCTAACTGAGAAATTTTGCACTTACTAGGTTGCTTTCCATCATGCCTAGAGCACATCATCCTCAGCTGTGCATGTCAACGAGCTAATAATGCTGCCCATGCCCACGGGAGGCCTTAACCAGGTTCATGTGTGCAAATATTAAGATGGTGATGAGAATTTGGTGTAAGTTCAAAAATAATCTGTTAAATGTTGAGGAATAGCGTAGTGCTTACTGTCCCCTAAATACAGCTCATGATTTGATAGCAGGTAACTCTTTCATAAGAAGCATTTCAGAAATAAAAAGGTACTTTGACAGTAACACCCCTCACGCTTTGGGTCAAAGATCTTCCTCTGCCGTGACTCTGGCTTGTTGCTCATGATAGCTTCTTTGGTGGAGTAGGATAGAAGAAGAAAGGATTCCCGGTTGCATGCCAAGCCGAAGCCTGGCAGGGCTGCTCCGTGCTGCTCTGCACAGTGCAGCCCTTCTCGGGCTGCGCTTGCCGCCCTGCTCTCTCTGGAGGGCTGCCCGCCGGCCAGGGCAGCGCTGGGGGACCCGTCTTGCTCTGATTTCCACAGGGCATGGTGTTTGGGTCAGCGTCTGAAGGAGGATGTCTGGACCCAACAGCCACAGTCCTGGGTGGAGGGTCCCAACCTTGTTCATTAGTTGAGCCTTACTTGAAGCAAATGCTGCTCCTGCTCTGTGCTTGGCGTCACCCCCTCCCGGCTGGCCCGGAGCCGCTGTTGCAAGCTGACCTTCCCTGTTGGAGACCCTTTCTCCAAGGCTGCCTCAGCGCTCTCCGCTGACTCCTCTGCTCTTTCCCAGGCAGCTCTGGGGGTTTGGGTCTGGGACTAAGCTTCTGGAGGACTTTGAGAGCCTCTCATGTGCTGCTGTGCCACACTCATGGCTGTGGACATCAGGCCAGCCCGGGTGCAGCCGTCTCCTGCACTGGCTGTACCTTGTCTGCAGAAACCCTCTTGTTCTGCGGATGTAAAGCAGCCAGCACGATGGAGACAGTTACAGGACCTAAGGAAATAACTGCAGTATGCATAATAATTAATAATAATAGATTCACTGTATTGGAGGCTGCTCTTAATTTTCAGCTTTGACAGGTCATTATTAAAGGACCAGACATGTTTTAGAAAGGGTGAGTGTAAACATTACTTCATCTCTTTGCTATGAGTACTCGGTGGAGCTCTGCTCCCCCTTCTTTTTATTTTTTCTTTTTCCTTATGAAAAGAGGAATGTTTTCTCTTTGTGAATAGGTGTAAAGTACTAGCTTGTGCCAAGATGCCTGGTATTTGGCCTCCTCACATGCTTGCAGGACATGGGTTGCATGTAAAGCAGGAGAAGTGTAGAGAGTTGGGACAATGGATATTGGGGAGTAATTGAAAGATTAAAAAGAAATCTCAGACATTGCAGGGAGACAAAGATTATAATGAAAATAAAGGCAAGGGAAGGTATAAGGGCAAAACTTTGTAGGGCAAGAGAAGCATTCTTTTTTTTTTCCAGGGACAAACACGGCCATGCAGCTTTTCTTTGTTTCTTGGCAAGTATGTACTTTTAGTATAACAGGAGCATTTCAGTGGAGTTGTTTGGTAAGAACTTGGGTAAAAAAAAAAATCTGTAGTGGTACTGTACCCTGACTCTTCCTGTCCTCTTCATCCCTCTCTTCCCCTTGTTTAATTCTCTGCAGGCAGAGTGATGGAGGGAAAAGAGCTAATGGCACCTTAATGATTTTCATCCCTCTGTATGAATCTCCTCATTCGAATTATTATTTGAAATCCAGAGAACTGTTTTTCAAATAGCTCAGACTTGAGGCCAGTTTGAAATTTCCCATTAAGCAAGCGAACAAAATCTCCTCTGTTTTGCGGCTTAATTCAATAAATAGATGTTCCAGTTTGCCTGTTGCCCTGTGATGTACTCTGTTCCTTGATCGGGCTGAACAACTACCGCCTGGCACGTTTTCAAGTTCGCGGGAGCTCGTGCATTACACCCTCCTGGGACAGGCGCAGGAGGCAGGAGCAGGTCGGTGCCCTCGCTGCGGGTCAGAGCAGTTCGAGCCTTGCTCTGGAGTAACTCGAATCCGTTCCCCTTGATTCGTTTGGTGGAAGGGTGCCTGGTTGCCGAAGGAGTCGGAGGCAACTGGAGCTGATACTAGCCCACTGGTTCTTCATTTACTGCAGAAAATGGTGTGGTTTTAATTGCATCATTGCACACAGTCACGTAGGCTAAGGCTGGACCTTTGTCTCTGAAGTAGAACAGCATGATCTGTTCTGTGTTAAATGGCTGTGACGGAGGATGAGAGTAATGTATGGCACTAACATGGTCTCCTAATGATGCAGAGTGGGGAGGGCCAACTCGGTGGCTTAAAAGCTTTCAAAAATAATCAGAACTTGAAAAATAATTGAAGGTGGGGAATTCATCTGTGCAGAGATCAAGTATTCTCAGTGATGTTAAGGGACCTTTGTCCATCTCTCACACTAAAAATTTACTTTGAAGATGAGATTTGTCTGACTTACCAATTCCTAAATAGAAAAACATTTTAAGAAATCTTGAATTCTGTAATAGTTTCTTAATAGAATTTTTCTCCAACAAATGAGCTTACGTATTACCTAAACTTTCCAGGAAAATAATCAGTCTTTTCCTGAAGAAGAATATAACTTTAGAAACACCAATTATTGTTCAAAATACCTCAATTTTAAAGGTCTTTTTCTTGTTATTGAACATACTTTTGTACCGCTTCTTAGGAAGAATGCACAGAGATATGTCATATCAGATTCTGTCCCAATGTAAAAGACTTCACAGCTATTTTAAATAAAAAATAATATGAATGTAAACAAACAAAAATGCCTCCCAAGTATATCTGAACAAGACTTAACGTTTACACTTTTTTTGGCATAGAAATTATTAAACTTCTAAAACCTCAGGTATATTTTGCAAAATAAGAATACGCCTAACCTCAGTTAATAATTATTTAAACTACTGTAATGTAATACATGCTCTGCTGTACCAGTGACACTTTGTGTTACAAGAAAAACCTAATGCAACACTGAAATCCCAAATTTTGACCCAGAATTTCCCATTCGTAGGAACCTTGAAAATATTTTTTCTGTTTCCTACTAAAAACAACCATCAAGATTTTCCTTAAAAAAAAAGAAACTCAAATTTTATGTAGCTGCATTAATAGGCACAATAAAGATACCTTTAAAAGAAACACCTGCCTTGTAAGGCGGCTTTGAGAAGGCTCCATGGAGACCTTATTGAAGGGGGCTTATAAGAAAGATAGGGGCAAGCTTTTTAGTAGGGCCTGTTGTGATAGGACAAGGGATAATGGTTTTAAACTAAAAGAGGAAAGATTTAGACTGGATATGAGGAAGATATTTTTTACACTGAGGGTGGTGAGATACTGACCCAGGTTGCCCAGAGAGGTGGTGGATGCCCCATGCCTGGAAACATTCCAGGTCAGGTTGGACCAGGCNAGAACCTGATCTAGTGACCATTCGCACCCAAACCATAGTCTGGTTTGAAGAATTATTTTTAGAGACTGGGATGAATTTTCCAAAAGATAGAATCCTTATTTTGGATTTGTCTATCATATATGAATATTTGGTTGACTAAGGTATCAGCGTTTTGGGATAGAAAATTTGTGTCACCTGGCGAGTGTCCATGTGTCACTGAGATATGCTATTTTTATTTATTTTTTTAAAATAAGCAGTCACTAATGGGATGCAGACCAGGGCACACATCGAAGCTCATGAAGATTTATTAGGTTGCTGCTGTTCCCTGCTCATTTCATTAACCCTGCATGTTCTAAGTCACATGAGGCAGTGGCTGAGCCGTTGCTCCCTTTCAGTATTTGGGCAATATCCACCCCTGCCCAAGAGCAGGAGGGTGCACAAGGAGGGGAACGAGGCATCTTCAGGAAGTGTTTTGCCAAGATGGTTCAGTTCGGAGGAGCTGCCTGCAGCCTCGCCTGCACCAACACACCCATCGCCGTTGCCCTAACTGTCCAGGGAAGCACATCCGAGACTGACATCTGTTGGCAGGAAAGTCCTAGAAATCATTTTTTCAGAGATCAAATGGAAGACTACCCAGAAGCGCCCAGCTCAATTATGGCATGCTGACACAGTGTCAGGAAGCGAAGGTCACGGCTCACTGCCTTGATGGAATTCTTTGATGATATTACTGCTCAGGAGACGTGAGGGCCAAGCCATAAAGACAGCACCTAATGCTTGCCAAAGGGGGTCTGAAAATGATGATGTGCTTAATCTGTATTTCAAGACTCTGCCTTCCTTAATGCCTTTTTATAAAGCTGTATGTGCTACTCTGCGTTTATAAAGTACAGCCAAAGCCAGTGTTGTAAGCATCACTGATGAGGTCTTATAAAAATGACTTAAATGGTGTGCCATGAGTAAGTTTTGCCAGAGTAATAGTGACAAATACTGCCAGGAAATTAGGCCTGATCAACAGAGTATGAAGATGCAAAAGGACATGATCATTTGAAAACTTCACACAGTAGAACTCTTTTCAATTCCTTTTCATATTTGTATCAACAATAAGGAAATTCACGGACAAGAATAAGAGATTAAAATACTACTTGGCAGAACGGATGGTCCAGATTCATGTCTGGCTAAACAGACCATCTTCAGATTCTTTTCTGAAACACTTGGAATTGGAGATGTCGTAACCTCTGTAATACCATCCCTTCGTCTCTTGTGGAGTCCTTCAGCAGATATTCCATGGGGCTTCACGTTCTGCAAGTGGAAAGGGGGTCAGATCACAAGGGCAACATCTGTGTGCCAAAACTGACCCTTGGGCATGTATGCTGTCCTTGTTAGAGTCATGCAGACATGAGTAATGTTACCTGGTAGGTTGAGGTGATTCATTTTCATATCATGTTCCACCATTAATATCACTGAATGCTGAAGGACAGTCCATTGAGTCCAGGAGGAGGATGTAATACAACTCCTTTGCTTCCCAGAAGACGTATTCTAATTCCTCATCTCCGTGCATCTTGAGAATCCAGACCAAGTTTCAGTGCCTGGTGCACAGTAGGTCCTTAATCATTTAGAAGGGAAAGAGGAGAATGTCACCCTCAGTAGTGATGTATGCTAATTCTGGCATCTTTGTCAATATGGCATTTACTGTTAAGATTGTGCAGTTTTAGCCAGATGGCAAATTTGGGGAATGGTATGTAGAACAGCTTGTGGCCATAAGATGTCATTGTGTCTGTGATGGGATGAGGTATTGAGAGGCCACCTGAGGGTGTAGGACCTCCTGGGCTCTAGAGGTAGCAATGGGAACTGCTTGGCAGCCGGACCAACCAAAACGTGTGTTTTCTCCAGAGAAAATGTGGAAGACTCTATGCTATGGTGATAAGGGGGAGGAAGGGGGAAAGAGTTAAATTAATAAAACTGCCTCGTCAGCACATCTCAGAAGACAGAAAGAAATGGTGGGGAAAATGAGGATCGGGATCTCTATTTCAGGTTTCCACCCGTCCCCAGGAACTGAAAGTAGCCTGACGCACAGCAGAGCTCTTTGTTCCAATGCCTGTTTGAATGCAGGCTCCACGTGAAACATGGGGTAATATCAAAGCTGTGGGGTTGTGTATGGCATTCATTTCTGTTGCTGGCAAGCTGAACGAGGGTGACGGAATGCACAGTTCAACGCTGGCGTTTAGGGAGTAATACAAAGGCTCTGTCAAAGCCGAGAGCTAAAACCGTAGTAAGGAAGCACAGAGTTAAGTTTGGACTGACTCCCTGTGCTTACACATTCTTTTTAGCATATAATCTGCCAATTCAATATATACAAACTAGACACCTCTTTTACAACTGTGGGTTTGACAAGGTCTAGCACAGGTATTGATTTTTTTTTTTAAACTTCTGTGACATTATTAAGTCTTTTGCTAAAGAAATCATGCCAGAAACAGGGTTTATGCCATTGTTTTATCAGACCCCTTATAATTTCTGAGTTTGGGGCCGACTTCTAACCAAATTTGGTTGTTCTTAAAGTGATGTGAAAATAGTTGGGGAGAAAATGGAACTTTGACTTTTTCTGAGGGAGAAGCTGTATTCGTTAGAGAATCCTCTGAGGACTTCAATCTTGAGACATAAAAATCTATGAGAAATAATATTTTATTTTGCTGCTCAAAGAACTATTTTTCTTAACATCTTAACAAGGTCTTAAAAAAGTTACATTTAAGAGAATTGTCTCTATAATTTTGAGGCTATTAGTCCCTTGTGCTACAAATGTTTATGTGCAAGACTAGCCTCGGCAGATCATTAGGCTCGTTAATTTCTTCAAAGCTATTCCCCATTAAGCCTCTGCATAAATACTTGCAAGGTCAGTCCTTTGCTGAAACTACATAAATGTTGGAAAGAAGTCTGTACTGTGGCTGGAATGAAATGTCTTCAGTGATGGTGTATCATGTCCTCCAGGATGGTGGTTTTGTTTTGTTTTGGTTTTTTAATGAAAAAGGAAAAATTGTAACATTCAGCTTGCTCAGGATACAGAGAACTGAGTGGATATTCTTTATAAGTAGACTTACTGGCCCTCTGCTCCAGCATAGTGTAGCTGGGAAAAAGAAACTCTGGACAAATTAGATAAAAAAATTTTATTTTATGAATTATGGTGGTAGGAAAATGCCTGCAAAGTGCATTTCTGTTTACATAGTTTTAAAAAAAATTGATAAATGTTCTAAGGCTATTTACACAAGGGAACAGGAGCTGAATCAAATGTTTTGTTGTTTTTTTTTTTAAAAAAAAAAAGCAACACGGTTGCTCCTGATTATTTAAAAAATATGAAAAAATACCCCACTCTGATGTCAGTGGCAGTGTTTTTTAAGATTTAAAATTAGCATTGAACAGTCTGTTCTGGGAGCCTATGGTTTTAGTACAACATTTTTTTTCCACCGCAGTCAGCACTGGGTTGACTAGTGTTGCTCTCCTTGCTGCAAGTACTGTGGCTGTTCAGTCAGGAATGTAAAACTAAAACGAAGAACAGCGAGGAGGAATTATTAGGATTGTTTACAAATTTAGATTTGCATGAGGGAGCGGAGATGTTGACAGTTATACTTTAAGAATCAAGCTACCGCAGCTGGATAAACATTTATTGGATATCTCAAGGCCTTTCTCTCTCCCCACCCCCACGGCAGAGAATGAACCAAAAGCAAGTCCAAGCTAATCTGAAAAATAATAGAACGGCTTTCAACAAAACCTATTTATCTATGAGGTCAAAAAGCCTCAGCCTGGTTACACCCCTAGATAGGCTCTTCTTGACAACATCGTCATACTATCTAGGAGCCAGGAGTTGTAGTGTTACAGACCACCCAGAATTATTGCTCCCACAAGGCAATGATAATGGTGGTATGATTTCACTGCCTACAGACTTGAACTAACCTTTTAATAGCTTGAGTAGCCATGGGAAACGTACTGCATTGTTGTGTTTTATGGATCACTTTTCCTGGATGCTTTTTAGTCACCAATAAAACCGTGTTGGTTGGTTGAAAAAGTAAAGAAAAACGGTAGGAAAAGAACTGAAGAAACGAGTTGGTATCAGCATGCAGAGCTTAAGCAAAGCTAGCTGTGATTAATAAATAGGTTTTACATTCTTGGCCTTTAGTATGTTTGACACACCACAATTCTGTCAAACTCCTTACAGAAATAGAATATCTGAGGCTTCTTACGGTAAAAAGATAACAGTCTGTGCTGTGGAACGAAAATGTGAATGCATCCCAGATGCAAAGGAGACTGAGTTTTCTGAATCTGTAGACCAAACTTCTGGGGCCTTTGAGTGCAGCAGCAATGTAAGTCTGAGTGCAGTCTACAGGAAATAACCGCTTGCAAAAGCTTTACTGACCTTGTGTTGAGAAAAGAAATCACTTCCCATAAATCCATTCCAATTGCTGAATGATCTTCAAGTTGATGGACAGTCCCATATGTAGATCTGATTTAAAAAAAAGCAAACAACCCCCCAACAACCTTGAGAATGTTTTTGCAGAGGTTGGGTTTCTATTCTTGCTTCCTCTCAAGTCGAAAGAAATTGTGCTGTAGGTTTGAATAGGAGCAGATTTGGCTTAAGAAATGAGCAGCTTTTATGGGGAAATGTTTGTACACATGGAGACCTGTTTGTTTAAGTGCTGATTTACATACTCAAGTACCCGTTTCCATAAGGAAGCATATTTGGGCTTGGCTGTTCATAAATACTGCAAGGTGCATGTTAAGTCTCCTTTTCTTCGTTAGTGTTTGAAGTAGTCTGCTACCATCCAATTATAGCTGAAAAGTAAGCTGATCTCTTTTGTCTTGTCCTGCTCGCCCTCCAAGCTTCCCCACCCCCAAATCCAACCAGATAACTATGAATTATGGAAACTATCATGTTGCTTTCCTGGTAAATCTCTGATATCTACAAATAGCTTGCAGATAAGGTTATCTTTCTTTCTGTTAGTCATGCAGACATGAGTAATGTTACCTGGTAGGTTGAGACAAATCTTTTTAAATCATGTTCCACCGTGGATAATTAATAGCAAATACTTTAATCACTGTGCTTTCTCTTTTTGTGGGTTGTTGTGTTGGATTTTTTTTAGATGATTCTGGTTGATGTTTGTGGGTTTTTTCAGTGCATTAGGATGTAGTGACTAATGTCTATGTTTGTGGTGGGGTTTGAGTGAGCGTTTTGTTTGTTTCATTGGACACATTTTCAATTCTGAATGCTAAAGTCACATCTAGTACCAAATGGGAATGGTGCCATCATTGTCTTCCCAAGAAGCTCCCAAACTTGTGACTGCGATTCTACTCTTTGAGCTGTAATTTAGCATAAGCACAAATATTAGCAAAAATACCAGATTAAACTGAATTCCTGTTTGGTTCCAATAGGTGCTCCATGGCCACACCTGCTGTCATGGTCCCTAGTGGATGAGCACTTGCCTTAAAATCTGCTTCCCAGTGATTATTAGCTCAGGTGTCTGGAAAAGCACATGTGTAGGAGGAGGCAGGGAGTGCTCTGATGTCTCCCTCCCAGCTCCTTCAAGTGACTTTGATCCCAAGAACTGTCAGAATTCAAAAGCCTTCATCACCTTCAGTGGTTGTAAAGGTGAATAGCGGGTATCATACAGTTTGAACTAACCTCTTGTAGATGTAGATAGAGATAAATGTTAGCTGCAGATTGTCAATAATGCTTCTCTATGGCTAGAAAGAGTTTTCAGTTGTATCAGGATATTGTAAATTAAAGCTATCTTTCCAGAGTCAGTGTGATCCACTTTGAACTCAGCAGCTCTTCTTGTTTACCATCTTGCTATATATAAACCTTGTCATGGAAACAGAGACATTTGTGTGATTTTCTTTTTTCACTATATCATATTCGTCACAGATTTCTTTGGGTTTTTTTTCTGTTTGTTTTGTAAACCACAAAGAAATGTCCCACTCCTTTTGTTGTTGTTGTTAATTCCATGTGCAGCATGCCAGGAGAATGAGGTGTCACAGAAACATCTCTTCCCATCTGAGTAGCTGCGTTTCACAGCCAGAAGAGCGTGGGGTGTGGTGTGCCGTTCCCAGCAGCCCGGGTCACGTAGCCCAGGAAAAGGGCTCCTCTGCTCCATTGGTCTAGCACCATGTGGCCCTCTTAAGGTCTGTAAAAATTGGAATAAACTTGTGGTGCTTCTCCAAAGATGGATGGTTTGGGCTGTGATGCATTTCTTGGTCTGACCTTCAGAGAGAACTGTAAAGCCTTTCCCTGTTTCATTTTCTGGATGAAGAAAGTCTTTTGTCGAAGAAAGTCCCAGTTACTTGGTTTTGTTTGAAAACTGGCCCAAGTGCTTTCCTTCAAGGTAGGGCAGGCTGTGATACTACGCCATCTACACCCACGGTGATGTGATCCCCCAGTATCACACAGAGCATCATCTCTAGTTTCTTTTCTTTTTCACCTTCCTCGTCTCATCCAAGTTCTGGGTGAAGTGTCCCCCTCTGCTCACCTCAGCACAGCCACTGGCTGGAGGCACCTGAAACATTACCTATTCCCTATGAAGTCTTAGTCCTAACCTGGCCGCCCTTCCTAATCCAGTTGAATCCCCCTGTGCAATTTGGGAATATCCAGTATAGCTGAATCCAGCAAACAGTCTGTGAACGATTCCTCTGTGTGTTGTATTATCTATATTGATGTGCCGCTTGGAAAGCCTTAACTATCTACGTTTTCCAGCTACCAGCAGTATTGTTCCAGATGTGGGTATTCTCTTCCAAAGGGAAAGACTGATCTGCCCATTCCCCAAAACACTGAGAAAATGTCACTGTCTGAGGTCTCGTAGTAATTTGCATGCAGTTATTGCTTAGAGTGTGCAGTGGTGACATTTCACGCCCTGAGATCTGAAACAAACCCCTTTAAGACCTCTACTAGAAAGGCTAGTAAAAATACTCTAAGACATGAGAGTAATAAAATAACTACTGGGATGGTTTTCACCCCTTTTTTGTCTTCTCTGGGTCAGCCTAGTTTTTATCACTTTTTCCCCCTCATTTTAGAATGGGGCATTACTAGTAGAAAAGGCAGTTGTTCCAGAGGAAATCTCAGATTTAAACTTGAAAAAAGATATTTGTCTCTGATCCTGGGAAAGTCTTTGATAAATTCAGTCAATTTTTTTTTTGAAAGATAACTGTATTGTCATTGCTGGCCAAGAAATGTATTTCATGTTTTTGAGGACTCTCTAATGCTTTGCTGAAAACTGAGTCTGTTTTTTACTTTGGAGTTACTCAGGTGGATTTTTGTGGTTAAAGCCCGTGACCAGGAGGACAATCCTGCATTGTGCCCTGAATGTCAGCAAGGAAGTAGCCGCTCCTTTCCCCCTTGCACGTGAGGGGTTCTCATTCCTGGAAGAGCAGCTTATTTGTCTCACGCCTTGAGGTCATACAAAAACAATGTTTTTTTGTGGGTTTGGGGTTGTTTGGTTCATTTGTTTGTTTGTTTCTAATGGGGATGATAGAGCTCTTGGTTACAATTACCTGCTCCTGCTGTTGATTTCTCATCTATCAAAGCAGTGGCCAGTAGCCTACTCTTACCTTGGAGAAGAATCTCATCTCTGAGAGGTCTGAGCTTCTAAGGGACAGAGTGGGTTTTTCTGTGCAATTGTCCCAAATAATGCAATGCTGGGCAAGAAACACACTGATATTGCAGTATAAACATGTTGCGTCCTCTTCTTTTCATGAAGCATCAATATGTCCCCAAGGAAGGGAATGTGCTGCACTGCTTCAGGTATTCAAGGATAATAAAATCCTAGCCGTAGGTTCATCGAAATTAAATTGGGCAGTGGATATTGCCCGTCCACTAGACACTTAGGACATATAGGAACCACTGTACAACTGTAACTATATGACGGACTTATTTCTTTAAAAGAAAAAAAAAAGATGCATCTACTCCTGTGAACTATTTTAACACTGTTCCCTCTGAAAACCTGGTTTTGCCTTGGAAAAGAGAGCTACTTTTATCTTCAGAAATCTGGTATTTATCTTATTAACCGTAAGAGATGCAAGCACTGATCTCAGTTGACTTTAAAGTCAGATGAAAGTGTCCAAAATATTTGCAATGAAACTTTCTGCTAGGAAACAGCTTTCAAAATCTCATCTAATGATGGAAAACAGTCTGTCTTGCCAAAACTTTCCCTACGTGTTTAACAGGATTTTAGTTTGAAAAGTCTATTTCCTACTTAATAGTAGAACAGCTGCATTTTGAATGCAAGGTGATTTCATGTTTTGTTGTTTGGAATACTTGTATTCAAACACTCCTGCAGTAAGTGTAACAATTTGTTATGTTTCTCTGTTGGCCAAATGTAATATTATTTCATTACCAATATTTGTATTTTGATGATTTCAGTGTTTTGGCTCACTCATATGGATACCTGAGAAATGGCCATGTAAATGTGACACTTGCATAAATAACTTTTAAAGCTTCACCTAGTTTTGATGCAAGGTAATAATATAATCGTAAGAAGTATATTTTAGGAAAATATGGAGGGGGTGTATTTACCAGTTTTTTTAAACACAATATACTTTTTTCATGAATAAAACTAATAATTGTACTACACGCATGGTGGGTCTGTGTTAGGCAGTGTCCCCTGTGCAAGGCATACACCCAATGCACTGATCCAAAGGTTACCGCTAGTTCATTTTGGGATCCATGGTAAAAGGCTCTTCCTAACATTAAAACTAAGATTTTTGCCCCAGTTTTGCTTGTGCAAGTGGATTTTGTCTAGTGATTCTTCATGTTCAGCAGTACATGACTTTACTAGTCTCCTAAGTATTATAAATATTCTGGTCTGTGCTTTTGTATCCAAGACAATAACTTTTCTCACAGGACAATTCAAAGTGATGTGGCCACAGGGAGTGAGGAAAGAAGATAAATGCTAAGATTAGAGATTGTCAGACTATTTTGAGCTGAACGAAATGTAATCGAAATGTATGACTTTACTGGAACATCTCTGGGACAAGTGAGACAGGGGAGGAAGCACCAGGAGAAGAAAGATTGCTTGCACTCGGGACGTGAGAAAACAAGCACCCGCTATGTCTAAGGCAAAGCAGAGTTTTTCACTCCAGGTCCCTGGGAAATCTGGCAAGGTGACTTATGAACGTGGGGATCCCACATCCCAGTGAAGTCCCCAACATCTACTCTCTCGTGTGTTTTGATGGCCATTCCTCTTTGTTGAGAGGAATTGTGCAAAAATATCCATGCTTTGTAGGACTTCTGTTCCTCGTGCTGTGTGGTATTAGGGAAAAAGAAAAAAGGAGTACAAGATACAGATCTTTATAGTTGCCACAGAAGAGGCTTGTTGTCCTTGATCTGTTCTGGTTAGGATTGAGTCAAACTACTCGTTAGATCTGGAGCTGGCAATGTTCTTTGAACATGATTTCTGTGGGAGTGGACAGTGCTCAGGTGCTCTCTGGGAGCTTCTGGACGGAGTCATCTTGGTCATCCCTCTCTCTATGTAAGTGTGTTTCTCTCCTGCAAGCCTTGTGTTCCTTCCAGTCTCCACCATGGGAAAAGTCAAGGAAGAGATTTTGTTCTGCTTTGCTGTCATTTTTGGGAAATGAGTGAGGTAAGGATTACTGAGCAGACTGGTTTTCCAGTGAACTCGAAGCTATGAAAGGGGCAAGAATTAATGTAGGAAAAACAGTAAGGAAAATAGATGTGAAATATTAGCAACAGATTTTGTACTGTAGAAAATTTGTGATTTGGCTCAACTATGCCTTGCAAGACTTTGTCAGCTGTCCTTAATTGAGGTAAAAAGTGGTGTGGGATGATAACAAGAATGTACCAATGACTAACCGTAACTAAAACCTATCCCAGATAAGTAACTCAGAAGTGCTTGCCCCAGGCACTCTTATTATTTGCTTATTTTTTGGTTCACTGAGATGAATGACTTGTAACGTTTTTAAATTGTACCTCCTCCCTTGGAAGTTAGAGTAAATGCACATGTTACTCAGTTTTCAAGTCTTGATTAGGGTTTTAAGCGGGGCAACATTATTTTTTACTGATGTTGTGGTGCCATTTGTCTTCAGCAAGGCACTGCTCTCTGAATCCTAACATTTAGGAATAGAGCAGCAGGAGTATGCTGGTGTCTAAGGCCAGCAGTCCTGCAGGCTTTGTCACGTACAGAAACTTCTTGTGAGTCTCACTTCTAACATTTGCTGATAATATTCTAACTTTATTGTTTTATACCAGAAATCCTTCCTTTTTAAGCATCAGCTGTGTGATTCTCACACATGGTATGTGAGGGTCTTTGCTAATGGGGGAGAAGATCTTGACCTTGGTTAATCTTGACATGAAGTTTGCTTGCTGAAGTACAGTCCTTATGTCAACTTGACTGGCTGTCTTCTCTTAACCTCATCTATGTTCTTAGGAGGGAAGAAATGTCCGGTACAAAACATCCTCTCTGTTATCTCACAAGCATTGCTGGGGATACTGTCATGGAAAGTATAGTCCTTGTGTTTGACTTCTGCAAGGAAAAATCACACAGACCTTGTGTTGTAGTTCAATTCATTCAGTAACCACCCTTTATTATGTTTACTAAGTAGAAGTTCTCTGTTAGACAGAGTTGGATTTATATAAGTACTAAATATTACATGTTTACACATTCACAGGTTTTTTTTTCCTCTCTCTCCACAGACATCTGTTTCTAAATCTTTCTCTGGTGTCCATCACCATAGAGTCAAAACAGCTTACAGATGTCAACAAATTATTTCTTGTGATACCACTGGGAGATAGATACTGCTATTTCAGCTCTGCGGATGGGTTGCTGAGGATTAAGCAAATTGCTCAAAGACAGACAGTGAGAGAAGGCAGGAGCAGAAGTGTTAAGTATTGTCCTTGCACCCACTCTTCAGGCAGCGCTGCACAAATGAGCTATCTGCTCAGCGGACAGGAGCCCACTCTCGTGTGTGACACTGTCTCCCTTCAAAACTTTAAACTATGTCCGCAGGCCAGACATCCATGGTATCCACAAAAAGACTTGGAAACAAATGTCTCTGCGCTTTGAGCCTTACTCATTTTGGAAATCTCAACTTTGGAAACTTGTTCTGCACAGAATTAGAGAGAGGCTCAAGTTTCAAAATGCGGTTCTCATCTTTTTTTGTCATTTTGTTGACTCTTCAGCTCTGAGGTTTGGTGTCAGCTTGTACGTAGCCATAACAAGATTGCAGAGAAGTCTTTTCAGTATGTGTGCAGGCCTTGGCAATATGTCCTGCAACATTATGTGAGGTTTTTCCCTATGAGAAAGAGCTGTTATTGCTCTCCATACGATACTTAGCTTCTTTCCTAAGAATTGCTCTTACTTCGTTTATTTCATTTCTTTCAGAATATCAATCTTACATGCTTACTTGTGGAGCTGCAGCGCTTTTTGGATTCTGTGTGTAAATATTGTCCATACATTCTGTTTCCCAGTGTATCTGTGTGATCATGGCCATAGCCTGATTGCCTATTCAGCTGCTTATGATGAATGATAGCATAGTTACAAATGATGCTGTAGCTGAGAGTGTCGGTTCTCTGCTGATGGTAGCACTAAGTTACCTGTGTTTTGCTTTGTTTGTGAGAGGTACGTGTTCAATGTTACCTGGATAAGTCTATAGACACAACAGTTTTATTGCTGCCTGCATTCCAGCAGGTCTTTGTTTTCACACTGGGAAACATAAAGGCTTAGCTTCAGCAAGAAGCTATTCACGTAGTTGAAATTAGGGGCTATGCTTCTGCGCAAAAATTATTTACCCGCTTTCAAATCCTCACCAAGTAACGCTTTGATGCATGAATAAGATATCTTTGTGACTTCTCCTAGACTCTTCCCTTTTACAGTCTTTTTTTTTTACTTCATAAAAACATCTGCACTAGTTTCAATTTCTATAGTGAGACTTCAGAAGGTCAAGCATGCAGAAACAAATAAAAAACAATAGAGGGGGGGTGTGTGTATTTAGAAATTACTGATTGTACCTTTCCATTTTGTCTCCAGGCTTTTCCACTCAATCATGGGGTATTGAGTTATCCTGTGATAGGAGCACACCAATGATTACTGCTCAGTAAACCATGGTGTGCACATGCAGTCTGTACCTGCACCCTTAGAGACAACCAGGTGGGAGATGTGGGAGACTTTTTTTCCAGGATGTAACCAGAGTGTTCTGCTGGATTACCAGAAATGTCCCATTTCCAAAAAGTCACAGTAGAGAATATAAGCTTTTGCTGGTTTGGCAATATAGTCATATTGCTGTCCTACAAGCAAAGCAAGAAAATATGTAGTTCAGGTTAGCAAAGGTTTGCGTGCGGGTAGAGGGGCTCTCCTGGATGGAAACAAGGTTCATCATTACTGACCTTGCCTGGTGCTCACTGATTACCTACAGGAGGGACGACATGCAAATATCCGAAGGGAAGAGAAGGACTGGGATTGGGAGGGATCCCTGTGAATGAGCAGATGGTGACAATTGTCAGCAGGGAATTTCAGAAAAAGTCAGGTGTGCGTGCAGCAGTGGTGCCAGCTGGTCTGGCTGCCAGTATTTGGCACCAGTGTGGTGTGTTACTGCCACAGGCATGGTTACGGGGCTGAGCTCCTCCTGAGGACGGTCCAGTGTGCTAGGAGAGGTGCAAGCAAGCTTCCTTCTCATCAGGCATCCATCTCAGGTCATCTTGGTCTCTCTCTCTTGCAGCGATGTATCTATGGCTAGTGCAAGGCTGCTTCATTTGGCTCAAGTATGCGTGGCAAAGTGGTAATAAACAAAATACCTAGAAAATAAAGCAGGCAGGCACCTGAGCACAAATTCTTGAAGCTCTTAAAACCTCGTCTGGAGTTTAACTTAGCAACTGAAATCTTTTTACATGCAACTGGCTTCTTGAGCATGCAGTCAGTATTCTCATGGGTTACATTTTCAAGTATTTATGCTGTAGCTATATAGACCTCTATGTATACATTCAAATTCCTTTTCCCTCCCTTGTATCATTTCAGGGCTTGAGGCTACAGCAAAAAAAGAATGTGGAGGGGGAAGTATTCCTTAGGCTGTGTTTGCTTATTTATTTATTTACTAGTCCTCATGAGCCTTATGAACCATTTGCAACCATGCAGAAACTTTGTCAATAATTTTGGCAGGGGGACATGGCCTTCTGACCTATTTAAGCCTTCCAAGATGGCAAAAAATACCCTCAAAACTGCAAAAGTAATCTGGAGGTAGGAGGTTTACTATTTCCCCCTTGCATGCCACCACTGCTGCTCTGGAGACTTTTAAAAGCCCTGAGCGGCGTGAAAGGTAGATGTGACATTGTGCAGGGAGTCACGGATGGTAGGCTCGCACGGGCCCACGAAAGTAAACTTTCTGGGGGCAGCTGTTCTGTGTCACTGCTGTCACGTTGTTGTTTAAGTGGAGGCAGCAGTAATGGGAGGGAGATGGTGCTGCGCAGAGCTGCTCGCTGCCGGTCGTACGGGGAGCTTCCCCCTTGCTCGGTGCTTAAGGAGAGTTTGACAAATACAAAGGGATTTGTGATCAAAGTATTCAGGCATTAATTCGGGACTCTGCTTGTTTCTCATTACTGTACTTTGCTGTGGGACTGTCTTTTAGATGTAACGAGTTATAAATGGCAAACTCCAAGCCTCCTGACTGCTGTTTCCGAACATCATTGCCCTTCCAACCTCTCTGCTGCTTGGAGGAGGACTGTCAGGCTTTGGTGCTCAGAAATGCTGTTTTTTCTGGTTGCTTATGGCGTGATTCATAGGCTTAAAGTTAAGCTGACACTTTAGGACACTACCTGATATTCTTTTTTTGGAGAAAGAGGGTTTGGGGGGAAACCCAAAGTACTCTGCTGCATCTGGTTCACTGTCATTGTCTTTCAGCGATAAGGTGCCATTTAAGACGTTTCTTATAACACATTTCTCTGTTTCATGGACATTACACACAAGAAAAGAACAAGAAAACATACAGGTATTCTTATTAGCAAATTTGGCTGAAATTTAACAAGTTTGTTGGAAAAGCTTTTTTTCCTTCAGAGCATAAAAATGGGGTTGCTGCTGTGCTACAGTCATGCTGGCATTACACGTATAAACGAAGATTTGGGATGAATTTTACTCTTTGGGTTAGCATTGCTGTTTCTTATTTTTCAGTACATTGTGTAGACTAAATCATGAAGCAGAATAAATAACAGACTGTCTGACTCTTTAGTGAAGAGCAGAGTTGTAGGAACTTTTTTGGGTTTGGCCAAAAGGAACATTTGTCTTTCATGTTCAGCATTAAAAAATGACACTTCAGTGAATCCGTTCATTTGGGCTGGTTTGAGAAACAAGACAAACTGAAAAAAACATCCCAAGCAAGTCAACTGGCAAAAAATAAGTTCGCCATAAATTAAATTCATATTTCCATATCACTAATACAAAGCTGGTGCTTTACATGGTACAGGAGAAAGAACCCTCCAAAAGCCATTTTAAAAATGTCTCTCCTATTCAAGGCAGAGCTGAATTGCTCATAGTTATACTTTATTAAGTAACCTTATCTAGGAAATTGAGATTTGGAGTTTTTCCCACTGAAATAACTGTTCAAAATACGTTAGAAAAATGCCGCAGTTGCCCTGGGAGAGCACTTGCGGGTGTCTCTCCCTGCTAACAGCTGGAACGAGAGCACTGGCGCCGGCACTTTTATTTAAACACCGTAACGTTTAATATTTCTCTGATGTCCTCCTGATCCTTTCTCTTGAGGAACTGAATGAAGCTAAACCATTACTGTAAACACAGAAGACATTCAGTGATGTTCCAAAGTGCACATTTTTGGCAGCAGTGAGCTTTCTCCGGATAGCTGCCTGGGAATTTACAAATCGGTCACATCTGAATACATTTTGTGAACCTTACTTGAGTCTGCACCTGCCTCCCAGAGACAGACGGAAAGAGAGAGGCTGTAGATATGTTATCCATTTGCTGATGCTTCATTAGAGCTGAAAGGAAACAGCCACGTTTAAATGGTCTGATTACAACACATTGGGTGGCAAAACATCACGTTGCTTGTTGGAAGGGAGCAGTCAGTGAGTCAGTTGTGCTTTTTTTGTGGTTTTCCCCCCCTGGACTACAGGGATTTTTTTATTTTTTTTTTTCTGAATGAAGTGTAACTTTCCCCAGGTTGTTTTTGCTGAGAAGAGAGGACAAATACTCAAGTAATGGAGACTGAGTCACCGAGAGGGAGAAAGGTTCCTGGCGCTGCTGTTATTTATCGTGCACTGGAGCCGATACTGGAATAAAGAGGGCAGCAGCGAGTCACGATCGTGTGGGATCGGACGGGATGAAACTGGGTGTGCAGGTAACACAGCAGAGACCTCTTCGGAAAGACTTGAGTGTTGAATTGTGCTAAAAACACTGTGCCAATGTTCACAAAGCGCATGACTGCTGGTGAATTGTAGGCCACAGCAGCTCCTCCTGCAAAATTATCAAAACGTTTGTCCATAAAACATGAAGGCTGTTTTATTACCGGTATTAGGCAGGTTGTCCTGTTAGATGCAGGTATAGAAACTGAATCTAAACCTTTCTTGTGGATTTTCAAAGTGAATTGATTATTATTGCAGCTCAGCAGCTCTGGCAATGCACTGAAATTCTTTTAAGAACTACAGAGGCTTCTTAGTCGATTCATGGCTTTTTCTGTCTGCAGGACAGTTTCATCACTGACCGTGGCACTCCGCACTTGCTGTATTATTTGACTGTTGCAGGAAGATTGCAGGTTTTTTGGTTTTGATGTTTCTCAGGGCCCAGGTACAACTTGTGTGATGTGAGAAGCCACTTACTGGTGGAACTGAGTGCTCTGTAAGGACAAGAGGGGATTGAAAGGCCCATTTCTTGGTAACAGCTTTTGGTCAGCTAGAAAAACAAAACCAGACTGGCCGAGTCCGGGTTTAAATCTTGGATGCAGATGCTTTTATAGCCCTGCTGGCTTCAGTCAGACCAGCCACAGAGGTATAAACCTGTGAGGAATCGGGAACTCACGTTCTTCTCATTTCCAGGGTTTTGGGAGGGATCTCTTGACCCATTGTGTCACTATGGACTTTACTAAAAAATACACGTACATCGGTATTTACATACATACAAACACATACATATTCTCCAAAAAATAAATGCTTTCTCTTGAATTCTTTTTGAAGTAATCCCTTCAAGGCTGGCAGTGATATGACATCTACTGTTTTTTTACTAATTCTAGTATCTATTTTTTAATACCTGTTTCTAAAGGGAATAGAATATCTTAAAGTCTTTCTGGGCTTTCTCCAAGTCATGAACGCTTCCAAATGCAATTCATGATGTAGCCTCAGAGAGTCAAATGTTGCTTTATAGATACAGAAGGCATCTGTACACCAGCAAGGCATTTCTTTACTAACAGAGAATTAGTTATTTGCAAATAAGCTGTTGGAATTTATCAGCTCTTGTCCCTTTTTTATGGCATGAACATTTTGCTAAAAATGTTTGAGGCAGCCTAATGCTTTACAACAAGTAATGGCGACACTGTACAGCACGGTCCATCTTCACAGCAATTTACAACAATACCTTTTGTTCCTTCCCCTGTTTGTTCCTGCTTAAGTCTCCTGATAAAAGCCTGGTTTTATCTGGGAGGGTACCAGTAGCATCTCTGTCACACCTCAGCTAAATAGTTGTTCACATGGCAGCTTTAAAAGCCTCTGGGTTTATCGGTGGAAAAAATGCTTGGAAAGGAGAGATTTAGTCCTTAAATTAGTTCTATCAGCACTTTTTTTTTTTTTTTTTTTTNTTTGTGTTAAACTTCCTGACTGAATTCCGAACAAGTCATCTTTCCCCACAATGCTGACCTTTAGTACAAGGCCAGAATAATTTTAATTTGTTTCAAGTTTCCCTTATAAGCAAGAGAACAAGAAACTATATCCCTCTAAGACCTGGTTAGCTAGCTGCACGGCAAAGTATTTTCAAATTCTGAAGGGGAAAAAAACCATTAAGCTGGATATTCCAAACTGACAGCCAAACGGCACGCTTCTTGAGCAGGGTTAGCTCTGCTGCCTTCCAGGCAACCAGTCTAAAAGCTATGGAAAATAATGACTTTAAATTATCAAGTAGCTAACTTGTATTTAATCAGGGTTATGCCCTAATGGAGGCACTGCAGGGCATATTCCAGACTCCTGTTGGCTGTTTCTGGCCCTGGTGGGGGTAGAGATGATGACTTGGGCTGCAGTTTGCTGGATACATCAGGCCACCACCCTGTGCTGGTGCTGCCCCCGTCTCCTGCTGGCACAAGCATCTCTTCACCTTTGTGGTGAACAGGAACCGGGTCATTGATCTGGTTGAACACAAACCTTTTCTTTCTTCCCTCCTTTCTTCCCTCCTTTCTTCCCTCCTTTCTTCCCTCCTTTCTTCCCTCCTTTCTTTCGTTAGTTTTAACCCAGTTTGGTACCTTGATCTGCTCCACTGCACAGCTGCGCGATTGCTTGTGCCACCACATGGGAGGAGGTGGTGTGAACGTAGGAGCACATGACTTGGAAGAAGTGTACTACACTTTTATTTTATAGCTGTGATTAGATACGAGGACAGGCAGGCTGGGTCCTGTGATGGTAAGGAATTGCTGAGAAATGAGAAGGATTTCACTGAAGCAAAGTTTGGTAGTTCCCTGTTAGGAGAGGAGAGGAACATGTGTGGAGAGCCAGAGCTGGGAGGGCCAGCAGTGGGGTGGGCAGCTCTACGTGCTGCTCAGCTTAGCCCAGCAGCACAGAGGAGAGAAGCCACAGATAACAACCACTGGAGAATCCACAGGCAGTAGCCATGTCTGTTGTGGGATGTCTTTCTCTTTTCTTTATTGGGCTAAAAACGCGTTTCCTGTGTGCACAGGTCATCGGCCGTTTTGTTCTCAGACTTGCTGCTGCCCAAAACTGGAAGTGCGCGGTCTTGACTTTTGCAGAGACTTGGCTTTTGTTGCTCCTTGCTGGACACTTTTAGACTCAAATACACTTATGGGACTGCAGAGGACGGTCACAGAAGTGGGGAAGTTATTTGTTTCCAGCACTAGGTGGCTGTATGGAGTTCTGCAGCATCTTGTACACAAATATTTGAAAAGTTGGGGAATAGACCATTCTGAAATGGAAAAGCTTCTGCCTTTTCACACCTCTTCCTCAGTATGATTTTTTTTAATATTATAAAACAAAAGAAGAAAGGCATTTTGTTTTATAAGCTTGTCACTGGCTGCAGACACCTTCGTCTCTGTGGACCCCAGTTGGCTACGGAGCCCACCATGAAAGTGACTCTGCTGACTGGACTGTGATTGCTGCAGTTGGCTGGTGTTGCTGCTGCTGCTTTTTGCTTAGAGGCTTGGATTTGAGCATTAAAGGGAGAGTCTATGTGTGTAATAGCTACTTGGAGGCCATTTGGTACTCCACATGGGACACGAGGACAGTTAGGCGGAGGGTGTCCACACCACCAGGGGACACAGGGCGGTTGGGAGGTCCCTGACTTCTGGTGATCCTCAAGTGCCCTGATCAGGTACAGTGCTGTGCTAAACTTTGCTGAAGGACTTGCTGATGGACCAAGCTTGGAGAGGATTAAGTCATTCTAAGACCTGGCTGTGCCTCCCGCGGGGCTCAGTGGCTTGGCCAAGGCCAAAGACCTGCCTCAGGAGCCGTGCTCGGCTGTTGTTTTTTGCATGAAGCCCAGCCCTTAGAAACAATTTGTCTCCAAACAAAAAAAAAGCAATTGTTTTCCTTCCCCCTTGCAGTACTGCCTTCTCTCCTTGCTCTTCTCTCAGCCATGATCTAGTCTCTGTGCATTTCCCTGCCCAGGACAGCCCTCTCATTAGCAAAGAACAAGACCGAGAACTGGGTTTCAGCTTAAAAGGGAATATAAAATCCTAGCGTAGTGGCTTGTGCAATCCTACGTGCATCCAGCCTGATGCAGTGGGGTTTGGCGGTACTCGGTGGTGCCTCAGGTTATTCCTTTGCAGTTAATAGCAGTGAAATACCTCTCACAACTGGGATCCTTTATCTGTTTGAGCTTCACCTTCTGAATATTTTATAGTGATCAGAGCTACAGTAATTTTCCTCTTTTCCAGAGCTCTCTGGAGTGTAGTTCATGCAACTCTGCAGTGAAAAACACGATGACACGAAACATTTATTTTGCATTCTCATGGCAGCACATTCAGTATGATGATATGTATTTTTAAGGGAAGAGACCTCGCTGAGGATTAAAGATCTCGGGGTGCTCAAAGCTGCTCTAAATGCAAAAGGTGGGACATCTAATGAATTAGCAGACCTGCTAAAATGAAAATGTTTATTAAACCATGAAGTCTAGGGACTCAATAATACATTAGGTCTCCACTGTGCTGGGTACTGTATGTGGATAGCGAAAGGTTGGTTTAGGCCCTGCAGATGTTCTTTGTAACTCTGCTTAAATTTTTAAATGATGTTGCTTTGCAGCCTTGTTTCATGCTTGCTTTCTCTGAGGGCTCTTGAATGAAGATCCCCAGGACACAAGAGTAATGTGCAGGAGCATTTGTCCCCAGGTTTTTGCACACTTGATCAGACGTGAAAAGGAGACGCTGCGGTGACTCATCTGACCTTGTAGACCCAAGGCTTAGAGTGCCGACAGTGGGCTCTTGCTAAGGTCCCCATCACAAGAATGCAAAGCATTTCAGAAGCTTTCGTCAACAATTCCAGATAGTGGCTGGCAATTTTCTCACCAGTCTTATCTATAATGCACAGGGAAAGCAAAAGACTAATTGGGTAAATTATTGTGAACTGCTTATGAAGTCTCTTTAATTTATACTTAGCGATGTAAATGCACTGCAGGAATGGTACTGCTAAGGATGGCTGTGATATAGATTTTTATTTTTTTATTTGTTTTAAATCAGGACAGCTTTCGGTGCTAGACATAGAAATACTTCCTAACATCAGGTCAAGAAGATTTTGGCAATACTGAAAGATTTGTTGGTGTTTACTTGTAAACTTGTAGTTGTAGAGTTGCAAGAATGTCTTTCTTGTAAACAAAAAATAGCTTTTTGCCCTCAGAAACTTACTGTCCAAATTTAAGACGGGATAGATGGGCACAGGTGGTAGCCATAGCGTGCTAACAGCTCTAACTGGCAAAATTCATTTAGATATCACAGCAGATGAGGGTATTAGGGAGGGATTTAAAGGAGGATAATGAGGTAAATAACTTAGCAGTTCCTTCTAAATGCCAATCCTTTGTAATCGGGAAGGGCCTTGTAGGAGAAAGCACGTGAGAACCAGCAGGCAACAGCAGAGGGGATTCTGGTAGCCGAGAGCGTGGTTTGAGCCCTATCACGGACACTTACAAGTGACTGCAGTGTGATGCCAGCGTCCAGCGCTGGCCGGGAAAACATCAAATGGCACTGACAGCAGGAGGGGAGCGGGGAGAAACATAAATGCAGCCCAAGCCACTCGTACACATCTAAATTACTGTCTTGGAATAGGTTTAACGGAAAAGTAGTTGGCAAGAGTTTGGGGTTGGGTTTTTTTGGGGGGGGGCAGGGAGGGAAGAGGTCAGTTTGCTTCAGCATCTAATTTTATATTGAAAGCAAACTTTCTTGTTTGCCCTCTGAAGGCAGTGGCCGAGCACGATGGGTCTCTGGGGGGGCTGCAGCGCTGTCCGGAAGCGGCCTGCCAGGGCTGCTCTGGGATTTGTTTTCTTTTGATTATGGGAAAAATAACCCGAGATATTTCTGTGCATGCAGAGCATTCTTAATGACTGAAAAATCTGTTGTCAAGTAGAGACAAGGGGGAAGTGCCATCTTCAAAGATGACACAAATGTGTTTGGATTAGGTTTAAAAACCCAAACAAACTTATTTTTAGTGACTTCCAGAAGCTTCTACTGAAAAAAAAAAAGTGAGATAGTTGCACAGCTAAACCTGGACTTGCTGTGGTGGAGCTTAGTGGAATTCACTGCAAATCACAGCGGCAGGCGCAAGAGGAGGGTCTCCTCCATGGCCTCCCAGGTAATAATTACTGATCTCTCCAGGTGAGAAAGGCAGCAGAGGTGCTGTCAGGGCTCTTGGGGTTACTTACACAGCGTGGGGGGTTTGATGAGGCTTTGTGCCAGCCCCCAGCTCTGAACAGCCATTTTGGAAGAGGAGAGGGACCTGCAGGGCTGCTCTCGCCTTTCTAACGCTCGCTCGGTAGCTGACTCTGCTGTGTGTGCCGGGAGGCACTGCGGAGGACGGAGTATGCTCCTCAGGGGTATCTGTATTGAAATAACTTTAATATTTCCACTGGAAAAGGTCCTATGGTGGCATTCCCATGTCCTTCAAAGTCAGTACGCTTGGCACTGAGCAGGCGGCCGAGCTGCTCCTCAAACCGAGCCACTGGCCAGGTCACCTCTGGCTCTCCCACCTTTTGGCTGCCTTTATTTTAGTTCGACATGCTGCAGCTTTTTTTTTTTTTCTTTTTTTTCCATGTGAGAGCCAAACACGACAAAGCCCAGGCAGGTGCCTCTGGCTGTGCTGGCAAGCCTGTGCTCTGTTGCGGCAGACCGCGGGGCGGCATCTAGAGACAGTCACCCACAGCGGCACGGGAGTTTGACCCCCGACTTTTGCCGTAGCCCGGCCCCAGCTGTAGTGGGCAGAGCTGTGGGTCCCACTCCTGCCGCCTCTGCTGCCGGTCCCTCAGCACGGATCTGCAACGCGGACAGTGAGAATCTCCTCGCTGGTAAAATAGGATATTTAGTAAACTTCAGCTGGAGGGGCAGTAAGGAATAATGGGCACTGCCGCATACCCGCTTATGTACATCCAAGCGTTGTCATTGCCTGCCTCCAAAGAATACTGTTGGGATACATTTAAAACACCCTGTAACCCTTTGCCAGTGAACCTCACACGGCCTGGTTCCCTCTAAAAGGAGATCTTTGCACAAAACAGCCCTTCAGCCCACTTACACCTCTACATGTGGTTTTATTATTTATATGCATTGTGTATAGTATAGACAGTAAGTTCATATATGTGGGTTTGGGGTTTTTTTGAGGTGGGAGTTGAGGTGGGAGGTGCTATTAGGACACAAAACCTTGCTACTTCCATGAGAACCACGTGCCGGGGTAGCAGCACTGCCGAGATTTTGGATGAAGTGTCGAGAGACTGCTCCTGCACCACAGCAAGAGCTAACGGCTCGCTTTGCCGTTCCTTTGCAAAGAGGGACGGCAGCTGGCGCGTCACAGATGGTCCCGCTCACCTCTTCGCTCCCGTTCAACATGGGAGCGTTGCTGAGTCTCCGCAGCATCCTCTCTGCAGTGCTGCTTTCTTTTGGGCTGCGTGTTGTTATACAAGGCTGCAACTGAAGATCCAGCTCAAAGAAAACAGCAATTTTTGGTACCTCCTGCTTTGCACTCCGGGACTGTGCTTGCTAAGCCTGAAAGTGAATTCCTGCTGCAGGAGAGCCTTAGACCTGAGGTGCAAATAAAGGCATACAATTTTTGGGAAAGGTGATATGGAAATTACTGACTGTAGTGCAGTGGTGCTTAGCTTCATATTATGTTTTGGCTCATCAGCAAAGGACAAGATTGCAGCTTTGAAGATACTATAATTAACACCAAAAAAAATCAACTTCAAGTTAAATTATATCATGGAGTCCAGCATGCTTTATCGAAGCTTTGTCCAGTGGCTGCCAGAGCCATTGATTTAGCAGATTTTCTGCTGTGTGTTACAGAATAAAATAAGAAATGTTTAGGGAAAACCTTGTTTTGCTCCACCTTCTTTTTTTTTTTTTTTATTCCGTCTGGAAGATGCAACGGCACATTCTTTAAGGACTTCTGCGCCATTTCAGAGGCATTCATGGACTCTTACATATAGACAATTTTATTTTTTTTTTTCCCATTCTGGTGGGACTTCTGGAAAATAATTGGCCAATTACATATTAATTGGCTGTAAATATATTAATTTTTAAAACAGTTTTTTTCCTAGCTTTTAAAAAAATATGGGTTTGATCCAGAGCTTGGAAAATGTGCTGTGGGTAAGACAGAGGCTAGCAGCTGATTGCAGGGAAAGTAAGTTATTTTAAAAAGATTGCAAACAGTATTTTAAAATAGAGGATGAAATAACATTTATAGCCTGCTAAAGGCAGATCTTACTACAGCTGAACGTCTGTCACTTTTGCCATCGTGTGGTATATTGGGGTGTAGGTAGAGCTTTTAAGGGTTGGGAATGTAGGTAGGAAACGCTCTATTCCAAATGAGAAGACATTAGTGGAAGCAATAGGATGTGTTTAAAGTTACTGTCGTGTTTGTGAGACAGAGACTTGCCATTTTGATAGAAGGGGTTCCCGTGTGACAGAGCGACCACTGGCAAGCAGCCTGTGCCAAGGTGCCAAGCCCTGAGCCCGGCAGGGCGCCGTCTTCCTCTTCTCCCTTGCTGGGAAATGCCCTAGTAAGGGAGGGAAAAGGGAATGGAGCAGAAAGCTGTGATGCCTTTTTTTTTCTTTTCTATTCTTTTTCTGACATAGGAAGGAGGAGTGAGAAAAAGGACCGACTCCCAGGTGAGCCCAGGCACAGGTGTGGAGGAGTGCCGCCACCGTCCTTTCGGAAGACACCCAGCGGTTCCTGCTCCAGGACACCAGTGCCCTTTTTTTCCCTCATCACTTTAAAGAAGCTCTGTGGAAAAAAAATTTCTCGGAGCCATGTCCACTGGTAGAGGTAAGTGCAGTGAAACGCGTGGCTTGCAGGTGTCGCAGGTAGGTCTTGCCGCTCTCTCCCCGGCGTTGTACCCTGCCACACTTGCCAGTCTCGTTTTCTTCCCTACTCCGTCGCCGCATCCATCCCTACACAGTGTGTGACCTTTGCAAACTTCAGGTAAAGGCACTTAGGTGAGACCAGAGCCACACAATATCTGACCTTCACAGAGCAGAATTTATTGCTGCTTCATTTTCCCTCTGGTAAGGTTGTTGCATTTGACTCATGAAGCTTTCGGCTCCAGGACTTAGGTAGGAAAAGACACAGCTTGATACAATAATTTTCTTTCCTATCCTAACGCCCTGTCTCACAGAGGGCATGAGACACTCTCTTTAGCACGAACCAGCACAGCTTCCTTGGTTTTAGCGTCAAAAGGCCCATTTACACCAGTTGGGAACTGCGTATATCACTGGTTCTTACTGTGCCTGGGAGCACCAAGGGGCGCCTCTGGCTCTTATTTGCCTCGCCAGAGCAGCCGGTAATTAACCGATCAGTTGGCTTTAACATTCCTGCAATAGTTTAAATGTGCCAGATTTTTAATGAACAGGGGTTTTTGATAGTCCTTTTAACCACTTGAATTACTGTAACTAACCAATGCGGTACTTGTTCTGGGAGGCGATGACTTCCCAGACATGTACATACAAATGTGGGGTTTTGTGGATTTGCTTTTTCAGCCGTGACACAAACCTTTGAGAATTTGTTCTTAAATGTGTTGCTGGATAGACACTTATTTTATCACTTCTGGCAAATCAGCTCGCCACATGGTTTCCTCCTTTTTGTACAGTTTTCAGTTTGTAGTTCCCCTACGGAGCGTGTGAGCACAGTGGTTTATGCTGGGCAACGTAGGGCGTTTTCGTCTGATGGGACAGAAACCAGCAGCACAGGGGAAATGCAGGTACAGCAGAAAAGCACTGGTTCTTATTACGTGCTCTTAATAAACAATATGGCAATTTATTTTTGCTGTCTCAGTGTTAAGTGAAGAGATGGAGAGAACTGCATTGAGCACTGGGATAGGATCTTAGATTAATTTTGAACAGAAAAAAAATATTTGTGGTCTTCTGGAGTTTTACCCAAAATTGTGGTTAACTCCATTGCTTTTAAAATACGTAATTCAGCTGCTGCTGAGCCCAGCAGTGGTGACTGAGGCATGACCTGCAATCATTCCAGAAACCAATGCCCTCTGTTTAATGGGTGACACTTTCATGTCCAGCTTAGGCACCCAGAGAAGGCTGATGTGTCCTGCTCAACGTCTCGCTATTTCCAGACCTTCCTTAGAGTTCCTCCTTCAAAATTTCTTATCTGTAAGTGAACGCCAAGCAAAAGATTGTAGAACCAGCTTGGATCACAGGTTGGCAAATTCAGCTAAATTCAGTGCTTTTTAAGGCTGCATGAAATCATAGCCCTTCAAGTGGGGCAGCAAGCAGGAAGAAGCCTGCAGGTTGCTGCTCCCCTAAATTTAATTCAGATTAATGAGGTCTGAGGTCTTGGATGGGAGATTGGCTGTAAGTGCAGACTGCTCTCCTTTGCTTTTAAATACATTTCACAAGTAAAGGTGTCTGTTGCTACATTCCAATGTTTAATTTAAATAAATCGGTGATTGAAATGAGGATGTTTTAGCACAAAAAAAAAAATTAATCACAGATTAATTTTGCCTTTGCAAAAAACCATGCCAGTCCAAAATGCTCGCAAACTGCAGTGCTCATACTTGATCTGAAGTTATTTGCATTGTTTTCAGCAGGGCCTCGGTTCTTTGCCTTTCTACATTTGCTAGTCTCTGCCACCTTATTCCCTTGGCTGTGGGAAGTTAAAGGCACGGGCATCAGTGATGCGGCCAGCCAGGGTCTTGGAAAGAAACCTGCAAGGCCAAATGTGAACACTGAGCAGCTTTGTTACTACCTGTCAGACTGGGCCGATTAAAAAATGCCGTAGCCGTAGGAATGACTGCAATTCCAGCCTCCCCAACAACACAAACAAGGGAATATTTAAGGTATTACACATATATAAGGTGCTATATATACACACACAAACACACACACATGTATTTTGCTCTGAGAGTGTGTGTTGGTGGTAGGGTGTTGCACCAGATGACTTCTTGAAGTCTTGTCCAACCTCACTTATTCTATGAGTCTATGAATTAGGGGGACTAAAAGCTGAGTAACAAACAGTGCTGAAGGCAGCCTCACCAGCTGAGTTCACATATGGCTAATGGTTCCCAGCACCAGCCGAGTGCCTCTGGTTCAGCCCTGGGATGACTTGGAAAAATCCTTCTTCTGCTCAGCAGCTGCAAGGTGAAGGACACAGACCTGGGGCTGGCTGGGAAGGTGAACAGCACCGCGAAGCCCGCCTGAATAATCTGCATGCCGGATTTAGCAACAGCTCCCAGTTACACACTGCCCTGTGGCTCAGACGCCGTGCCGGGGAGTCCTGTGACACTGTAGACCTCTGTGGTGCTCTCCTCTGGGAGCCGGGTCGTGACTCACACCCTTCCCGCGGTGAATGCATGTTCATTTTCCAGTACGGGCTTCCTGCAAGGAGGCCCACAAGGGGCAGTTAATATTTTTAAGTACTCCGTTCCTTTCAACCAGTCTGGTTATGGGTTGGTATAAATTCTTGCTGCGTTAAGAATATGTCCTAGATTTTATTGACTACATTTGTGTCGCCCACGTGGTGAGGCACTGTCAAAACGCTTTGAGTTGGCCAATCTTTGGTTGTTTTGTTTGTTTTTTTTTCTTCAAGGAGGGCATGAATTGCTCACTTTGAACAAATTTTAAAAACGTATGCAAGCGAGAATATAGCCTGTGTGTGAAGGCCCTATAGAAGCGTGGTACATCTGTTTCAAAGTACAGAAGTGCAGACTGTGTCCCTAAAACAATTGTGGCATTTGTAACTCTTTCCATTCTGACTGTGCAAAAGAAAAATTTGCCAAAATAGCCATTGTGTGAAAACCACCAGTAAGTTTCATTTCCAAATGTGATGTCATTTGTACTTTGCAAAGCCGTGGGGGTAGTGCTGCAGAGCAGCCCTCTTTGGAGGAGAGGGTGGCATCACACTGAAGCAACAGCTTGTGAACGTTTGGCTTCTGCGAGTCACTGGAGGAAAGAGCATCCGCAAGGATGGTAGACTGACCAGCTTCATGGAAGGGAGACCCACTGAATACGAGAAAACCAGGCAGAAACGGGTTCTTGTACTCTTTCCCCAGGCATCCACTTCTGGCCATAGCTGGAGACAAGATACCAGCGCCTGACGAGACACCGTTTGCCTGACAGACAGGCTCTTGCACGACCACTGCATGCAGAAGGTAAACGTGACCAAGCTCCCATCTGTGCCATGAAGCTGGAGACAAGAAAGTGGCAAAGAGCTTCAGAAAGGTAAAATAAATTTAAAAAAACCATCATTTTGATCCTATCAGAGCTCTGGCCACAGTTTCTGAGTTACTGTGACTTTGCGAGAAAACTGAGAAACTTCCCCAAAGCAAGGTCTGAGCGCTCAAAGCTATGCAAGATCATGGCCCAGACAAGGACTTCTCTTCTGGAACAGTCCAAAAAGTAGTGGGAGTCTTGAAAAGGAAGTGTTCCTCAATACCGACTGTCCTACATGTGAACTAGCCAGACTGGTTACAGATTAATTAAAATTTGCCAGAGTGGCTAAATTCTTTTCTAAGTGCAGCTGCAAAACGTTAGCTGTGGGCATATTTTAGACCTTAATTAGTAACACTTGCACTGGAGGACCAAAATCTTTCATGAATGCAGCTGCAATCAATTAATATCAGTTAGGCAGTCTGTAGGCAATAGAAGGGTCTCCTCAAAATCGTGTTAGTGCCCACCTAGATTAAAAAAAAATAAAATACTTACATGCAACAAACTACAAAATCAAAGATAACTACAAAATGTCTTTATTGAAAAAAGCAGATTATAGCATCTAAGGTTAAATGAAACTTCTGACTTTAATATTAAATAACTTAGGATGATAGCAAGTAGCTTCTTCTTTAGATAAATAAATCTACATTTCCCAATTTTTTTCTTCAACAATCAAGGGAATCAAACACTGAAACACAAAACCACAAGTAATTCTAAAGACTAAAAGACAGAAGCACATTGAAAGGTTTTACAAGGATGTATATACAAAAATAGTTAAACTAATGTATATTTTCAGCATGTAAACTAGTTACATGATATACAAACTGGGAATTTATATATTTCCTACAAAATAAAAATCAACGTTGGTCCAAGTTCTTGGAAGAAAACTATATTCTTTTAAAGAAAATGAAAATATTTCTCAAATGAAAACTTAATTTAAGTCAAATTATATACTCTAGTTACGGCATTAGTTACAGGATGAATCACAAACTTTTAAACTTTTCTTGAAACACAAGAAAGCAGCTTTTGTCTCCTTTAGAGCTTTGGTTTACTTAACTACTCTGGAATTTCTGGTCTTAAAGAGCTCCTCTAACCATGTTTTCCTTTTGAAGCTCCACCTTACAAAATATATATATACACACGTGCACACAAGTGAAAGAAACCCAAACAAACCCTCTTTCAAAGCTCAATTATCTGAGTGCATTCTTTTGTTTTGTTTTCAGATTATTATTTTGGTCCTTTCTTTGGAACGCGTCCTCCAGAGCCTGTGGGACTGTGACTCGCCTGCAGCAGCTTTGTGCCGTGGGGACGCTCTGAGCTCCCTTACCCAAATGGGAAGGTGCAGTCCTGATGCGAATGAGAACGAGTTGTTACTGTTTTAACTTCACGGAAATATTCTCAAAGTACAGCAAAGGCTTCTGAAGAACAATCACATCGTAAAATGAACTCTAGAAAGTTTACATCTGTGTTGAACTGATTTAACATAAGAGTACTGTGTAAGAAACTCATTAAAAGAAGCTTTCTTATTTACATAATTCCCCAGACAGGAGGTAAAACGTGCAGGAACTGTCACTAGCACTAAAGAGTACAGCACATCATTATTTTAGATTTGCTTTTATTTTTCTCTTTCACTGAAAAAAAACCCGAACCAAACAAAAAAGAAAAAACACCCTGGCAAATTTCACTTGAGCTCCAGTTTTTGTACTAAATGCTGGGAAAGCAAAGCTGTACTTCATTATACAGTAATGGAATGCACCTGTCTATAGAAAATACTGGAACAACAACTGCTGCTTTCTGGTTTTAAACAAATTGCTTCGTCTACATTGAAATATTAGCTTTTGATATTTTTGCCACGATGATACTTAACACATTGGAACTGAGTAGAACTACAAGAGACCGACAAATTAACATGTAGAAAGAAATTAAATATTACTCTGTCCTACAGTATGATCGGTTTCAAAACAGAAGAAAAGGTACGGTATGTACATGTCAGAGAGTGTGCTGTCCCTGGAAAAGCATGTTGGAGTGGAAACTTAAACTTGTCACTGAAGGAAGCAAGCGTATTTTAATGATTGCTTTCTTAATTTGGGTTCCTTAATATCTATTGTAAAGACAAGCAAGTAAAGATGCCTCAAGGTTAAACGTGGTCCAAAGCAGCTTCCTTAAATGGAAAAAGTATTACATTGCAGCTGACGCTAAAAGTTTATCCTGAAGCTCTGATATCTTCAATCTTTGTAATAACCTTAAGGAACTGACCTACTCACACAATCCAATTTAAGACAGTTTTTTTCCCTTTTCTAGCATTGGCCATTTGGGGGAGAGGCACATCTATTTCCCCTTCCTTCGCAGGCCGGGAGGTGACACACAGGTAACGTCTGCAAACGCCGAGAAAGAGCGCACGCACCCTATGTCCTCACTTTCGCAGGCCAGGCATCTTAGGTCACGCTGCAGAAGCAGGGCACTAGTCGCACTGTAATTCCTTCAAAACATGGCTATCATATTAAATATGTTAATTATAAACTGATACATATTTATTAGAAAATGACTTTTTTTAAAGGAGCATGTGACTTGCCAAGGAGCATTCAGTAGGACAGGTTAATCTAGGCCAATGGAAGTTGGGCAAAAGTTCAGGAAACGTACCTTTTGTTCCTTCCTAACAGCAAAAAAATAGTTCACAGGAATTTTTCCTGCCCCCCTCCTTCCCCCATAAGGAAATTCCAGACTATCAAAAAGTTCTGTTAAGGGAGTTAATTATTCCACTTAGGAATTAGCGTCCATCGGATGCTCTCTGGACTTTTCAAGAGCACCACAAATGGCTTTAAACAAATCAATGGAGCATAAGAACGTAAACAGCAATGGTGTTGCCAAATAAGTCATTTCATCAGTCTGCGTGCTGAATTTAACATGGGATCATTTCCGAATGGATTGGTCAGATTCTCGACGTGTTGAGAACTGGCATGGAAATGTCCCAATTTACAGATGCGGAGAATCTGGTCTGGTATTTCCACTTCCTCTGGTGCAGAAGAGTTTTATTTTATTGTAATTTTGGATACAGTTAAAGACAGCAATGATGGATTTATTTAAAATATAAATTCAGGAAGGCTGGATCAATTCTCATGAGAATGCAAGGAATTTTTTAAACATACAGATGTGTGATTTGCATGTAAATCATCAACACATGGTAGAAAACAAACCATAAAAAAGATTCATCTAACTTCCTATATGGAAGACATATATTTCCCCAGAGCTCTGAGGTTACTGTAAAAGCTTATGCAAAATATGAGTGTGTGTACATTCTATGTACATCTAATACTTGTTATAAAATACCAATGTTTCAATGGTCTGACTCTCTAAATTATTTTGTACTTTGTTTTCCAATGAAGACAATCACCGTAATCAGTTCAAAAGTACATCTAGAAAAGAACACAAAGCTGAAAAGATAATACAAAAACCACTGTCCCCCTCTTTTTTTTAATAATGTATCAACATACAATCATAAAGCAGTTGGTAACAAATGAAGTCTCGTGTAAAACAAGTGGTATAAAGACAAGTGTACCTTTGCATAGAAAGGGGCTGCTAACCCTATTAAACAAAAAACAGGTTTAAAAGATGAATTCTTTACTAAGTGCCAAATCATCGAGTTGATATGAATGCATTTTGAAACCGTGGCTACATTTGCACACGGCAAGCAATTACAGAGGTCTGCAACTTTCTCCAACTGTTATGACCCTGCACGTGCCCATCTTTTAGATATATTCCTCTGTAATGTGGTTTTTATATGAGGTGCTTGCCATATTCCTTTAACAAGCTAAATAGTCTTTGGATGGCTCTGGAACCTTGTAGGCTGGAAAGCCGCCCTGACGCTTCTTCACAGAGTGCCATTATTAACCCATGCTGAAAACTGTCATTGCTAAAAACGCTTGTTTGCTTCCTATTCGCTACTTCTGGGAATCTAAGTTTAAAAAAAATGTGTGACTGTATTCTCTAAGACCAGAATTCAAGAAAATTAGCTAAAATGCTAGCATTTATCTTATCATGCCTGCTGCAATATGATAAGGTGCTAAGTTTTGGAAAGTAATTCTCCACTCCTTACTTAGGTGAAATCTCCCCTGAAGTGAGTAGGGAGTGCAGAACAGCCCTTTGTACCATTGTTTTTAGAAATGCTGCCATTTACAGTTACAGTTTAGTGGTGAATTATTTATTCAAGTAGACGGTGTCTCAGTGAAAATGTCTAGATAAAAGAATGCATATGTACAAGATCAGAAAAGGACCCCTCACCTCTGATTTAAAAAATAAATAGCTGGTTTAGATGGTTATTACTGGAATCTCATCTTTAAAGGAACAGGAAAGTAATTTTTCGATTTTTGTCTTCTCTTTCAAACGGCTTATTGGTGATGGAAATGTCTCTCATAGTTCTGTGACATGCATTGGATAGCTCGGAGGTGGATGTGATGGCAGTTTAATATTAAGGCGCCTGATATGACAGCCGTGGCAGAGCAAGTGGCCCTCTAACGGGTAACAACGATGGCCCTCCTCGTCATTGAGCTGCAAGCCACAATCCTGGAGGAAACATATACATCCCAGGTTAGTAAGTGATTCAGGTAGGTCACCTCACAACAATCTGCACCCATCCTGCATAACCCTGAGAGCTCCCTCCCGTGCCCACAAAGCCAGCAACCTCAAGAGTTTTTGGGATGTGGACCCTCACTATCTCATATTAAGCAAAAAGACATCACTGAAATCGAACGGGACAGTCTATAGTAGTACCCAGCATTTTTTTCCCCATCGCTTCCCATTCTGGACTCTTCTTCATCTCATAAATGACACACAACCGGGAACAGGTTAGGACAGAGAAGGAGCTAACTCTGCAAGAAGGCAGCAGGCAAGAAACGGGGGAGCCTGAGTAGAGAACGGGAGGAGTGGGCAAGAGGGGGTAATGAGACATTACTTCTGAAGCAGGGCTACACTTTGTCCAATTTGGAATTAAAAAAGATTAAAGACTTCAAGGCCAATGGTCCATCTTTCGTGGAAATATGTTAGTACCTCTGGGCCCGGCACATAACTACGGGACGACATGGGTGAACAACAGCAGAGATAAAAAGAAAAACAACAAACAATGATCCTCCCTGCTGACTACTATGTACGCTGCAATAGAGACAATCCTGGTTTTCAGGATTTTCAGTTGTCATCATTGTAATTTTGAGGACATTTGAAAGTCGTGGCAGTTTGGTGCTTGGTTTTGATGTCTCAAGTATGTTAAATAAAAACTGTTACTGAGCAGTGCTGACAAACCAGAGATTCTGAGTATGTACCTGTGCACTTAATAGAAAGGAAAAAAAACCTGAACAAGTTGGGCATATAGGTCATTTTAGTATTGAAAACTGATGCAAAGTTTTTAATTGGACACAAAGTACGATTTCATAGCTCAAGTTAAAATCCTCAAATCTTCCAATGCTGAAATAAGAATGAAAAACAGGTTTTAAAGTAAGCTTTAAAACTCAAGTGTTAGTTTAGGGAGGCTTTAATCAAAGCTTCTGCCAAGGTAGTTTTCTGTGTGTTACTGTATGTTACGTAAAAACTTTGTAGTCTTTTATGGAAGATTTAAAACTAATTTCCTCATTAGAATTTAACAATTTCAGATACCCTACAGATGTGCCAAGTGTTCATACCTTTTTCCCTCTCCAAACTCGTATTCTTTTTCTGCTTTCTCAGTGGATTTCAGTTTTAGAATGGAGGTCTACTGATCTGTAAACTGGCTTGAACTGCTCAGTAGAAGTGAAGTCATTGCACAAGAAAGAGATGATACAGAAAAGCAGCAAAGTTTCCAAACTCACTGCTGACTTTGCGTGGCCACCAGGTGATGATGACATTAGCAGCATTTCAGCAGCGGCTGCCTAAGTCGTCATAGCCTTTACAGAAGTCTCCATGTGAATACCTCAAAATACTGGCACCAGTTTTTCTAGCAGAATTTGGAGACAGCAGTGACCTGGCGTGTACGGTCCGAGAGCCTGATCCGAGACCATTAGGTGGTAATCTACCCCGTTAACACATGGCTAACCCCCTGATTTCTGTACATAAATGCACTCTGCCATTCGGGGCAGATGTGGAGGCAGCCTGATTTGCCTCAAACTGGAAGGAGAATGGGGAAATGAATAATGAAACAGAACTGAAAATAAACCCCCATTGGGACATTCTAATATAAAGTCAATAGCCTGAGAGAGAAGGGGAGGGAGCTGTCATCTTAGGTGAAGCCTGCACAAAGCAATAGATGGGGGAAGAAGGAGGAGGGAAGTACAGCTCTCCAAAATGCTGCGATTTCCTGCGCCAGTTTCTCTTTAAAAATTGATAGAAAAGAATGGAGTATCAGGTATCCCTGTTGGGAGGAGACAGCTGAGTGGATGGGGTCTTCCTTACGTTTAGGTTCGTATACATTTCAAGATGCCCTGAATTTTGTTATTTTCCTCCTCAATCAGAAGTCCCTTTGTAAAATCTTTTTGTGCAAAAGTGCACGGAAGGTAGTACTGCTGCATTTTTGCCTCTGGTGCTAAGGCACTTAGGTAGCACAGTTAGGATCTGTGTGGACATTTGCGTGTTCTATCAGAGCACCAAACCTACAGCAAAAGGGAAGTTCTGGGTTGATCCCTAATTAAAGAGTTTGTTTCCCTCCTCACGCTCCTGGATGCAGAGCTAGGACTGAACTCAGCTCTCCTCTCTGAAGCAAGAGCACTAATCCCACAACTTTATCTGCCCCAATAAACGTTTAAATGTCCTGCACAAAAAGAAACTACTCCCAAAAAAGTGACAGAACGTCAGTGGTATCCCTGTCTCTCTTCTAGTACTGACTCACTATTCATTCTGCATGGAAAGAACACAGATCCCCTAGAAAAGCCTTCCAGTGTGGGAGGGAGGATCCTTCCCTGCACAGGCAATGGGAATTTGAGTCTCCTCAGATCAGAGCCACACAAGCTGCACCCAGACATCAGGAAAAAGAGAACCGGCACCTACTCTCTGTTTTCTCCCCATCTGGAAGCATTGAGAAAATTCAACCCAAACAACCAAACGCAGCTTTTGAAGTTAATATACTGGTGAAAAACCCCTGGATTTGGTACTGGAGGTGGCAGTACCACCTGCAGCCCGAGCAGCACTCACCCCTTTGCCTCCCTCCAGGAGCCGTGGGGCAGAGCCCTACCCGCCCAGGCATGCACGAGCCAGCAAGCGCACCCGGGGTGCGAGTCAGGCACCCCCCAAGCGGCTGCTAGTAATTAACGAAGCCTCGCCGTGGCGGGGTGCCGGCAGAGGCGCCCGATGCTTACCTCGCAGTGATAGCACTCCACGTGGTAGTCTTTGTCCATTGACACCACCCGAATGGTCTCCTCGGAGCCCTGTTGGGGAAGCAGAGAGAAGGTAAGAGTGGGCTCGTAAGCGGTGTTTTCTCAATCTTCTTTCAGTGCCCAACCTATCACTTCGGAGAGCTGTTTCGCCCGGGGATGCCCTTGTCCTCCGCAGACCCCTGAGCTCAGGGTCTTGTCCCCTGGTGCACAGCGCTGCACCGCTGGTTTTGCTGTTTAGCAGCAGCGTGGGTGTCTGACATATCTAAGCTGTAGAGGTCACTTGGGAAGTATGGACAAAACTTCATCCTCAAGGGACAAATTAGTCTTGCAATCAAATAATTTTCCAAGGGCACCCAGGATCTGAACGAATTACCAGTCAAAAACTCTGACCTGCCGATTGGGTAACTCTTCCTTGTAGACATCCTGGCCTGAGTTTTCTAGGACTTGTATTCCCCTCAAACCACCTCCTGCATAGCTGTTTTGCACATGCACATGTCACTGTATGTACCCCATCGGGATTTACATACCAGTCCGGCAGGTAATCATGTGCACAGGCCAAAACTTCAGCGTGAGGGTGGCTGCAGTGGAGTTGCGTAATTCCTGGCTGAGCCCCAGGCCCTGCAGAGCAGCCCATACCCTTCTTGTAACCTCACACACTCTTTCCCTGATCCACTCTGAAGACCAAGCTCGTTAAATTCGTTGCCTTGCATTGTTTCCAGTTCCAGGTGTGGTAAGAGCATCAGATATGACGTAGACTATGTCTGAGAGAAGCTGTGGGCAAGTCAGTACCTGCACTGCGAGACTGGAACTAACCTAAGAAACCTCCATGGGAAAGAACGTGGAGTCTATCCTGCTGGCCAGCACATGAGTCCTTTGCTTTTTTATCTTTTCTTTCTTCCTTTCTTAAGTAACTTTGTAAGACACAAATCCAGTGAAATTTACATCGGGGTTTTCTCCTCACATCTCATCACCAGGACAAGCAGTTCTGGCTCAGCCTTTATAAGGTTTTTTAATGAAGTGTGACCTGGCCATTAAACAGAAGTAATAATGACAACTAGAGAGTAACGTGCAGAGCGGTGGAGGTGGGCATGCTGAGAGGCTCTACCCACAGGCTTTACTGGGGCACAGCAGCGTATCGCGTGCAAGCTCTGGCTCTATAAACGTGGCAAGAGGAGGAGGAGGGAGGCGCTGAGGCCCCTGCTTACAAATGAGCTGGTAGTGACCTCAGCAATGGGAATTTTTAGGGTCCTGCACCCACCAGAGCGTGAGGGAGCACCACTGCGGGCAGGCAGAAAAGGGATGTCTTCATGCAGAAATCTCACCACGCTAACTATACTGTCAGGACAGGCTGAGGTTGCAGGCAGGCGATTCACCGAGCTTCCCTTTTAGCCAACTCTTCTGCGGCCTTTTCCACCCCTTTAAGCACTTTCGTTACATCGCCAGCCCAGGAGGACAGACTGTGTGGCCTTTTCACAGGGTCAGGGTAACCCTCAGATGTCTTTTCAAGTTTGGGCATCCTAACAGATCCACATCAGAAATGCAAACGTAGCAGACAAGGAAAATTGCCACTTGAGCTAATGGGAGATTCTAAAAATAAACAGGGCTTTACTGCTTGGGTTGTTCTTGGAGCCCCAGTCAGGGCTTTCAATTAAATGTGATTTATAACAGCATAATTAAGACCTGGAAAGCACCCTAAAGATACAAAGTACTATGCTGCATAAGTAGTATGACTATTACAACCTCTGGGAATGTTTGGGAGTGACATTACTGCTGAACTGTATTTAATTTAGTATCTGACATAGTATAGATTCTGGGAGAGGGAGGAAAAGCATCTGATGTGTTTTTAGAAAGTGTTCATATGCCAACAGCTGTTTTCTCTAAACAGTCAGTGCATGTTAACAAGTACCTGTGCTGGTAGGATCGGCTGGTTACAGGAGGCGCATTTTGGTGCAAAAACCCTAGGGTGCAAGAAGAAAGTGTTCAAATCACATTTAAAGCTTCTTCAAAAAGTAGAACCGAGAGAGTTATTCGAACCATGCCTTGTTTTTAGCAAAATGTAGATCCACAGGATTTGGAACACCTCTAAATGTTTGATGATATTCAGGGAAAAGGAGATTTGGAAGAGGTTGCTCTACCCCAGCTTTACTGCCTAGGTCTTCCTGACCTCTAGGGATAGTGAATGCAGCCCTCTTCCCACATACGCCCTTTCTCTTACCTTCCTTTACTCAGAAAGCCATTGAAATTCTTCCAGAGACTCACTGCTTTGATTGCAAAGCAGCTCCTGACCTGGGGAACTGCCACCATCTGACGTCAGGAAGACATGGTGACATGCTAAATAGGAGAGGGGCTGATCGTGGCTAGGATCCACTACAACAAATACATCAACTGATCTTATTATCCACAGCTACATTTTATGACAATCCCAGGGCTGACATTCACTCTGTCCTTCTAACATGGTCAACTCGGTACCAATAGGGCTGAGTTCAGAGTGATTTGCCGCATAAGCTGAGTTACTGGTTGACTGGAGCTAAGAGCATTTGCATTGCCTTTGAGCGGGAGCAGAAAGGAATCCAAAAGCAATCACTTAAACCACAAAACTTTTTGTCAGGTGAGGATAAAATCATTCTAACACCAGCTGCTAATTAAATGTCTACTGTCCAGTCTAGGATAAGCTAACGCACACTCGCCAGTGTCATGCACTACCAGGACTTCGACTCTTAGGAACAGCCGGCAGAACCTACCGCCACTCGCAGAATTAGCCTGATCCAATCAGTACTGAAAGTCCTGAAGGAAGCAGAGAAACCGCCACCAGAGAAGTACATCCGCTGACACAACCTCACTGTATGCCACGCTGGGCTCATGAAGTGACCTTTACTATAACTTTAAAATACTATAAGTGACAGCAGCACTCGAGGGACGTCTAAGCAAATAGGAATGACCCCTTAATCTACTACAAGGCTTATAGCTATACCAATAATTTAACTACTATAATTTTTCCAAGCATGCAATGGATTTGAGCACTTACGTGTGGTAGTCTTTGACACAGTAAATATTGTTCTCCACATCTACAGTGAAGGGGACTCCATCCAAACACTCGTTACACACCACGCAGCGGAAGCAGCCCGGATGGTACGACTTTCCGAGGGCCTGTAAGATCTTAAGAGGCACACAGCAAAATAAGCGGATGCGTGATTACAAGAGATGCCCCCCATATACCGCTGTGTCTGATTCTTAATAAGGACAGTGAGAAAAGCACTTCAGGATGAAATTACCACTCTGCAGCTCTGTCAGTGAGGGGCCTTTTAAAACAATCAACTTGCTTATTTCAGTGGGTTTCAGTAGGCTCCCAATAAAGAGCGAGAACTGTGAAAATCAGGGTAACGCCCATCGGGCTCCGCTCGGCAGGGCCAGGACTGCCAACAGAAATTAAAAACGGCCTCAGAGCACTGCTAGGAAAATGTGTTGCAGCTAAATACAAATCACTGGGATACAGAGTTAATTCACAAAACTTAACAGGCTGTGACAGACAGAATCCAAACCAGTCATTACTCGAAAAGCAAAATAGCAGAACAAGCAAACAAACAGGTGTCCCTGTATTAATTCAGGATCCTAATCCACCACAGCTACTGACTGCTTATCAGTCACAGGGGGCCATCGGTTTCTGTTAAAATTCCATCTGTATCTGTGTGTTTGGATACAGATCCATCCATCCGCTCAGGCTTTTCCCATGCTGACCTTCCCTACCGCATTTTAAAGGTTTCAAGGAAAGGCGCGATGCCGTCTCAGCTCCACTACTACAGAACAGATCCCATCCCTCCTGGTGTCCTTGTGCGTAACGCCCACTGTGGCACTGGCACATCAAAGAGGATGCTCCAAGCCCATGAACAAGCCTCTGGGAAGAGCGAGACATGGTGTCATCTTCAGGCAGCTCAGCACCAATTGCATACATTTCAGCAGGTATAAGAAATACCTTTGGAAGGTAATTTCAAAAAGTATCTGCTAGCAGGAGTGCTCATGTTGGAGCTGCTAATAAGCTGGAGATGAAAATACTCCCCAGGCCAAGCTCTCATGGCCCTGTAGATGATTCTATGAATAAAGATCAAATCAACAGGGAATAAGAAGTGGCGCACAGGAAAAATGCACAAAGTCTATTTAATTTAAGCTCTTTTTCCCTTTTCTCTGATGAAGGCCTATAGCTCTCCGTTCAGTGAGCGGCACCAGGCTCCGTTTGGCCAGCCAGCCTGCTCCTGGCCAGAAACAGGTCGTCTCTGCGCGCGTGTTGCTGCCGGCAGCTCCGTAAGACGCGCCGTCAGCCTGGCGGGGTTGTGGGGCCAGTCCTGCGCAGGGACCAGCTCCCCACTCAGCTGCGCTTCCCTCCTCAGCAGCGTCAGTCGCGCTCAGGCCGGCGGGGCTGCCGCTCTCCGCTCCTCGGCCGGCCGCGGCCCCACCACCGCGCCGGCACGTTTGTTGTATGCGCGCTCCCAGGGCGGAACACCAAGGAATTAGCCAAATAAGAGTGCTTAATTCCTGGAGCTCCCAGAGCTGTTTCCTTTTGTCGGAGCACGCTTGCTGATGGGAGAGAGGCAGACAAGCACCTGCCAAGCTTCCAGCCACCGAGCTCCACCAACGAGATGTTACGGACTCTCGCCTGGGATTCTGCAATTAAGGGCCAGCTCAAAGCGTGCAAGTCAGGATACCCCTCCCCCTCCCAGCATGACACAACTCTCGAAATTTGCTCTTGGGCTAAAACGAACAATATCCTTGTCCAACCAGTGGTGCCAGGATATGAGCCAGAATCCTCATTAGTGAAGTCTGGGTTCCAGCTCCTACTGAACCTCCCTGTTCGTAATACAGTAGCTACTTCTAGTAGGCACACTGAGGTTTATAGACATTTTAAAGCAAGAGGAAAATAGATATACTACATGATCTGCACTTCTTCACTGTGCAAAGCCACTTCATTTTGTTTGGGAATGTCTGCTTAGGAAGATGAGACTAAACTCTTCCTACTTTCACCCACTGAAACGATGCCAGCGGCACCTGGCCCAACCCACAGCCCTTTGATTTTTTTATTATAAAAGTAACTCTGACTACTGGCTCCCTACAAATCCCAGTGGCAATAATGCATTTTAACTGATGTGGAGCAAGTGCAGAAAGTAAACAGTACAAGTTACCGAGAGGGCAACAAACCTCAGGACTATTGATAATGTCCCTCTCCTCCCTAGCCCAAATTCCATCCACTCGACAGAACTCTTGCTATTCTACTGGCTCACAGAGCACAGCCTCTGTTTTCCTTTTCCATGTTCTCGTACAAAGCTGTGCTGTATTTTCCCCCTTTATTATTAAAATTCTATTATTATTTTTTTTTAAGCTGGCATGTGGCAGAACAACAGCCTCCCACGATCTCAGGTAGAAAAGAAGCCCAACTTACTGTGCTTAACAGTAATAAAGCATGGAGGTATTTTTGTTTATTCACTGCCTCGGTTTCAAAAATTACCTTAACAGCAGTGAAGACGCAATGACAGTCTGACGAGGGAAAAAGCCCAACGTCTCACAGTGCACTACCCCAGGTCGGTGAAAAGCAAGCTGCCCCGCGGTTAGGGATTTAGGTCTCTTACCATTTCCATTATGAGGTGTCCACAAACAAAGCACTTGTCCGCTGTTTGCTGAAAACCTGAATACTGTTCAAATGACAGAAAAGAAAGGATTATTAGTAGCCACTCCTCCAGCTGCAGAAATACCTTTGAAGTGAACGCTGCGCTATTTTCCAGCCTGTGCTGTATATGACAGCAAAGGAGACAATAGGTTTGGGCGACAGTGACTCAGAAGCCTTCGCTCTGCTCTTGCAGCCTCCGGAGACACCATCTCGGCCTTCTCATCTGCTGCAAGATTTCCATTCAGATTTTCAACATAACTATTCTTTAAATTTCGATTTTTATTCCTGAAGCCCACTTGGCGAGTTTACATTTGGTGCGCTGAAATTAGCTTTAATTCACTCTTCTGGTGGTGGTTCTTGGGGAAGTAAAGAACATCAGCCTTACCTCCTGATTCCCCTGCAAATTAGTGACCTCAGATTTTGGACCTACATTTCACTCAGTGCTATATGCCGGCTAGGAAACGAAGATGGGCCCAAGGAGGGTTTAGCTGCCTCGTGCACCCCCAGGGAAGAAGCCAGAAGCGCATTGCTCCCCGCAGAGCGTGGGCAGCAGTGAGGCACCCCCGAGAGCTGACGCAAAGCCCAGCGGCCACCCCGCGCCGCAGCTGGCCGCGGGCACCGTGCAGACCTGGCGGCAGAGCCCCCCCCGCTTGGTGCCAAGGGCACGGCAGCGGGGAGATACTTTGCCCACTCGGTACCACAGCTCTGCGCTCCCTCCCTGAGAGTCTTTGACCTTAACTTTGTCCTCGCGTCCCCAAAGCAGATCCTGTTTCAGATGCCAAAGTCTGTCTTTAGCCCTGTGTTTAGAGGTATACAAAAAAAATATCAAGGTTATCAGGCCAGACGACTGACCTACCAAACAACTACCCTACAGGCAAGAACTCCAGCCACGGAATTTTGAAACTGGTATTTGCAGTGGCTGAACTTTACCCTCACCCGCTGCAGTCCCACATAAGTGAAGCACTGCGTCCGCACTCTCTCCTGCCAGGGAGAAGGGCTGCCCGGTCATTTCCATGCTATTGCACAGGGATGCTTATTTCAGCAATTAAGGTTGTAGCAAAGCTCACCTGAAATGTACTTTAGATGCACAAGATAAAAGACAGGGAAGGGAGAGGATGAGTGTTAACTGGATGCTTCTCCCGGAGCACAGGGTAACTGCCTCCGGCACCTAAGGCGTCCTCAGAGCTCGGCCCCACAGAGCGCACGGCTTCCTCCATTCCCCCCTTGGTTTAGTGGGGATTAACTGTCCCCTCACTTGAAAAGCCAGTGGTCCCCAGCCTAGAGCTGCCGTATGTTTCCCTTTTTATTGGTGTGAGGGGATTACATGTTATTTCAGATCAATGGGTTAGAGACAAAATTATTGTTGCTATGCGACAAAGTGACTATGAAGGAAAAGGTCTCGCAGACACTCTGATGGGCCCAGGAAGTCAGTAAGTGACGGTACGGCAGCTGTCACAGCTCCCACTTCACTACACGCTAAGGAACACGGCTCACGCAATCTTACGAAACTTTGAAACTTCATCAAAAGAGACCAGAGAGCTGAGGAACAGACAGCGGCGGGCAGTCCTAGCTGGCGATTTCTGCAAGATACCGGGGTTTTTGTTTTACTCTTCTTCCTGATGCAGAAAAAAGGCCTCACTGCTCGGGATACTGCTTGGGATGCTTCTTGGCCGCGCCGTATCTGAGTAACCACCTGGCTAGACTGTTTCCTAAGGCTGCGAGGTCGAGGGTTACTGGAGACAGGTGGGTATGTCCTCGTGGCCCAGACAGCAGAGGATTAACAATAGCACAAACCCAGCTAATTCTAAAATCCTGCTGGAATGAATTCACCAGTACCATCTGGCTGTCGTTTGATAAGGAATGCAAAGGAGCATTTCCCCAGCTATTGATTAAGAGGGAACATTATTCCCCAGGAACAGAATGGCATAGTGGTCAGATTAATGTCATTTATTGCCAACTAGAATGTCATAAATTACACTGTTTGTCAGAAAGAAAGGTTTTGCTGACACAAAATCACTCTTTATATGACTAACCCTATTAAATTAAAACCATGATTTGTTTTTAACAGGAGAATTGTTATTTGTCAAACACATCCAGAACTGGATTACCCAATTAAGAAGACTTTGCAAAATGGCAGTGGGTCTAACAGCGGCAGCGATAAAATACTTCATGGGCTCAGGGAGCTGTCCTTTGCCATTACACTCCTCTCTTTTCTGATCACAGTATCGACCCCAGACAAACTGGAGACCTGATTCAGTGAGATCAGGGGTTTGGATTCAGCTCTGCTTGTGCTTTCGATCTATTGGGACTGGAAAAGATCCCCAGCCTCGGCTCCCAGCGGCGCGTTTCCTACATGATGGCAGTACCGTGGACACTGCTGTTTAAAGGTAAACAATAAATGATTTTCTCAACATTTTTGTAGCTCACCTGCCAACTTCTGCTTTGCAGTGTTTGAGCCTAATGTGGAGAGTTCAGACAGGGCTGTTGCGCTAAGTTTTCAAGTTTAGAAGCAGACCTCACAAACAAAGTCTTAAAATACTAATTAAAATCGGCAACCTCTCTCTTTGAAGGACCTGATTATTCTTAACCTTCACAGATCTTGTGTGTGCAATGAGAGAGAAGCTGGGACTTGCTCCAGACTGCAGACAAGGCAGAATGGCCTCTGTCATCTCCCAGCACACCCAGGAGCCTCCGCACGGTGGGTTCCCAGCGCGGCTGGGTGGAAGCAGCACTGGTCCCCCAGAGCCTGTGACCTGGGTAACTGCAAGGGAAGAGGAGGTTACGCTCTACGGACTCGTAGCCTCTTTTATTACTGACATAGTTGGAGGGGGGAAAAAAAAGAGCTTTTGCGCACACCGGCCCTCCCTCACAATCTGGGGACGTGAAAAACAGATCGAGGTGAAACGGTGAAGTAATCCGGGCTGAGAGGCAAGACCCTGGCGGAGACGCCAAATCACAGCGAGGCTTCCTGTACCCACGGGATTTTATACATCCAGCTTCATTCGGACGTGAGCGGTGCTGAGCTCAAGTCTAGCTAGAAGGTTTTATGTGCCAGGGTTGTTTTTTTTTAAAAATATATATTTTGTTGGCAGACCAATGAGATGATGTAAATACAGACCAATCTCAAACTAGACAGAAACGTTCCGAAGTCTACAGACAGTCTGTACCCAGGACAAATAAGAAGCGTAATTTTGAACCTTCCCAAATATTCATTATGGATGCTCATTAAGCATATATAAAAACACTGAAAGAAGTTGTTATAAAAAGAACGGCTCTGAAATTCAAAGCTGAAAACGAAGCATTACCCTTTACTCTCGCTTCTGTGACTTAGAAATAAGATGTTAGTTACTAGGATGCAACGAAAACAAGCGTGTGTTGAAGAGCCGGTATATTCTTTTTCCCTGATTTCTTAGTTTGGTCCCAACTGTTTTCTCCCGTATTTACCTCGTCCTTGACTTCTCTCCCAGGACAACAAAATCTCACTTTATGTGCGTGAATCAAGACTTTGTCATCACGCTCCCCAATGATACTTATATAAAATAAGACTCTGGGAAACTAAATAAACCTTGAGAAATATGTTAATTATGTTAGAATAGAAGAGTAAAAATAAAGTAGAAGACTTGGCTGGCTGAACTTTTCTTTTGTTTGCTGTCTGCTATACTTTGATTATCAAACGGGCAAAAAAATCTCTAATGATTCTGTCCAAGAGTCTTTGTTTCAATGTAAGAGGAAAACAAGTCCCCTTCTGTCCTGAATATTCAAGGCTGTTAGTGTCCTCCTGTGATAATCTTGGGGTTTATAACTCCTCTGTCTAATGTGCAATATATCCAAAAGAAATTAACAATGAATTTTGAGCATATAATGAACAATTATGCACGGAGGATAATCCCACCAAGTACTATGAGAAACCATTTCTCCCGTCTGCCCCCAGTCCTGTAACCAATCTCGGTTGTCCACCCAGGGTCTTTTAAAGTTTGATGTTCTCATCACGATTTTCAAAAGCAAAAACATTCAGAAAATAGCACGCCTGAAAAAGGCTTCAGGACCCGAAGTTTCTACCTTAGGCAACGTCAGATCTTTGAAAAGACATGTCGCTGCTTCTCCTTCGCATGCCTAACCGTGCCCAAGGAGAGGCCAACGCACTTCCCTGCTGTTATGCACTCAACAAAACAAAACCTTCCTCCTGGAAACAGACCCTGGAATCTCATTCAGGCCCGGTTTCTTCTTTGATGAGGATGTTCAAAACCTGCTAAAGGTCTGCGCGAGCAGATCGAGTGGGTTACATTTCAGTAGGTGTGGCAGTTGCTGCCCCGGTAATGGTATGAAGCCATGAAAACTACAATTCACTGCTACAGCGCCGCAAAGTCACCCAACGTGATTGCTCAGCCCAGACTCGAGATTCCTACTCTTTTATGCTTTAAGGGCTTTTGAGAGGGATGATCAGGAGTTTCTGCCAAAATGCCACAGGCATTTAATTCTGAAAACTAATTTCTGAATTGGGTGCTATGCTAATAATGTATTCCAACCCCAGGCTGCCTGTAATCCCTCACAGACTCCCTTCTCCTTGGTTTCCCATTAGCAGAGCATCTGTCTTCTCGCTGCTTTATTGTTTGCTCTCTGCATGGGACCCTTAGTACATGAGACACAACAATGCGAGAAATTCATGGGATCACGTTAAGAGAGGGAGAGAATATCAAATTTGGTTTCATGCAGATGGGGTTTTGTTGTTGTTGGTTTTTTTGGGTTTGGTTTTTTTTTTTTTTTTTTTTTTTTACACACATATTTAAATGCAGCGATTAAACTGAACGGAACAAAATGGGGCCTTCTCAGGCTCAAAGATTCGGGAGCCTCATGGCAGGTGGCAGAGATTAGACTAAAGGAAAATAGTCCAGAACTCTACTCTTCGTGTCGCTGAAACCCTTTCGTATCTCCTGTTGCTTCACCCTGTCTCGCTGCCAGCGAGGAAACACTACTGCAGCAGCCTATCTTCCTGCTTCCGCGCTTCCACTTTGGTACGTTTGAAGGACGCGGGCAGGGCAGGGACCGACTTCAGGTTCTGCACAGAGGCAACAGTTGGTCTGGCCATGCACAAAACTCTGCCAAAACCGAGGACTGCAGGCGGTAGCTGCCTCAGCAGTCAGGCGCTACCGCCGCCCAGAAGGGAACAGCCATTTACCGCCCAGAGAGCCTACGGAGCCCCACGCGCGAGCACTCGCCAAGGCTGCTTTCTGTCTGATTAATTAAGAGCCAGTAATGATTTTCTTACCTAGACCTTCCTTAAACAAACTCCTGTGGAAGCTCTGCAGTATTGAGGATCAAGAAAAAAGCCTGGAGCAACAACTCTAACTCTGCGTTGTAGCACACAACCCAAAATCTATTGACTTGATTCACGTTGTACAGCACTTCATATTGCACAGCACTGTACTCCCGCTGTGGGTTATTTATTGTCACCGCTGCCATCTATTCTGTACACTGCAAAAGAAACTGTCTACATTAGAACATATCTTCCCGGAAAAAAAAAATAATCTGGATTTTATTCAAAACAGTTGTTGAAAGATTTCAATTCAAAACATAACAGCAACTAACACCAACGTTTACTACAGAAGTGGAACCACACCACTTTCTCACATGGTTTTTTTCTAACTCTCCCATAGAAAAAAATTAATGCTGTCTGCTTACAAGTGTTTGGCAGGAGTTACACATAATTAGAACGAGCTCTAGTTCTTTCAAGTGTGCTTCAGTTATTGTAATTTACTTTTCAATGTAATATTAAGAAAAATGGGATAATGTGACTTTTTGGATCACCATCTCAAGAGGAAACAGGGGAGTGACTATCTGGCATGAAACCAACTGGACTTTGTAACACGCTTTTCAAAACATTCCACCAGCAAATGTAAAGTATGGGATAGTCGCAAAAGCTACTTCGTAGTGACACATCTCAGAAAGAAAGACACCTTTGTCTTTCCTCGTCTATTTTGTCATGGCCCAGAGAGTGATTCCTGTGGCCCATTTAACAAACCGTAACCCAGTTCAGGAGCGCTGAGCATCCTTTAGTGAACGCAGACCGTACTCACACATTGACGTGTCATCACGTTATCACCTGGGTCTAGGTACTGTCTGGGTATTGCTCTTCTATAAACTCCAGAGATTTTTCTGGACTCCAGTTGGTCTCCTATTTCAAAACATCGATTTTCTTCAATTAGCAGACCTGCAGTTTGCCATGCCGTGCAGCGTTTGCAGCATTCACCCTTAGTTTCTCAGCCTTGGTGCCAACATTTTTACACGGGCCCCAGCTTTAAAAATTTGTCCTCTGGGATGAATTCCTGGGAGAAAATCCAGACCCGCCTGAAGTCAGTGGGACTTCTGCCACCAGCTTCAATGGACTTGTAACTCTTGGTACAGGACACAGCACTACAGTGTTGTGTTGCAATGAGAGGTGAACCCAAACTGCCAGCTCTACACGCTCCTCGTGCTGATTCACATTCAAGTCCAAAGTGCAGAGGCCAATCAATATTTGACCACCCCTAAATATTTTGAAATTTGAATTTTAAGCCCATCTGTAGGTTTGATGAAACACTTCAATTCAGAATACCCCAACTGCTCATCATTACTGTCAAATTCGTTCATAAAATAAAACCGGGACCACTGGCGTACTACAAACATAGGAAAAATGAAGGAAGGAAAGTATTCAAATATTTTTGGCAGGGAGGGGCTGGAGCAAGACACACACAAGTAACAACATGAACTTCACTCCCTCGTGCGCCGATTACAGTAACACGCTATAATCTCTTTGCCTTTGTCTTCAGTGACAGTATTTGGGAGCACAGCAACGCTCGGCTTTCATGATGCCTCTGGAACTTGAAAGCACCTCCTGTCCCAACCCAGAGCCGTCAGCGCCTCGAAAACGCTCGCGGACTTCCTTGCAGACTGCTGTACATCAGGAATATTGCAGTAAATCCCTTTCCAAGCTTTGATTGCATCATCCCGTTAAACATATCAATAAACACCCATGTCTGTCTGTTCCCTGACTGGAATATGCATTTTAACAGCAAATCTCCTAAATACAACATCCTCACAGCTACCTAGAACTCCATTTGCTCTGTGATTCCCACTGGGTATGAAACGGACACAAGCTGCAACTTTAATCATTTCCCTTTTCTGTTTTTTCTGCGAAGATCTCACCTAGCAGCCATGGGCTCTCTGACTAATGCACCAGTCCTGGTGCTCACCTCCCAGGGGGGATCTCCAAACATTTACACTCGCTGAGATGGAAAATCAAACCTCTGCCTCCAGCTGACACCAGCTTCCATTACACGAAACAAAAACGACCTTCCTAGGGCCCCATCAAGTGGGACGGGCCACTTCCCACGCCACCAGGCTTGCAAAACAGCACGTGCACAAACTGAGAAGAATTGCCTCGTTAGTATTAATATTTACATTGCAGCCATGTCCACGGGCCCATATTAGAGTAAGGGTCTTCTGTTTGGTGCTACAGGAGATGAAGGTGACAGCCCTGCTCTCAGGAACTGCCCATCACCCAGCCAAGTCCTCCGTCGATGCGCTGTCCCTTTCCCCCATGAAAGACTGATCATTTCCACTTGTCACCTCCCTACCAGTCTGGCACACCCTGATTCTTTCGCATTTTTAAAATCACTGAGAGTTTTACAGTTGTGGATGTAAGACGAGGCCCTGCATGGTCTCCGTAGCCAACTTTTGCCCTGCAGTGGCCAGCTGCGGAGCACAGAGGCTACAGCCGTAGCAAGGAGGAGAGCGTGCTGAGCAGGCACCGGTGGCCGGGGCAGGGGAGAGAAGGATCCGAAACCCCGGCAGGCTGGATGGAGAGGAGAAGGAAGGCTTGAGAGGCAGCCTGCAGGGTTGCAAGGCAGGGCTCTGCTGGGGCTGTGGGCTGCTGGTCCTCCTTCTGCCACAGCCTCAGCCCTCGCCTCCCCCCGGCAGGAGGGACGGAGGCCAGGGCAGGAGCCGGAGCCGCCCCAGGGGCTGGCCACCCTCCGGGCCGGGCAGAAAGGGGACACCCAACGGCCCCCTGGAGGTGTCTCTCTTCGTAGTTGGCATATGCAAAACAAAGTCTTCAGAGACTTCCTCTTTGAGGATTTATGGGCAAAGCGACAGACCTTCCTCCAGTCTTCCTCACTGGAATGGATGAAGGGCTTTAGGTGAAACTTGCAACTACTAATGACAGCAAAGTCAGCCGGAGGCACAAGCCTGGCACGAAGAAGTTCAGCCTAAATGACTAAATTTGGCAAAGTTATAAGCCAGTGAAAAAGATAATCTTAAAAGGGGAAGTTTTGGGTGACCTTAATGCTATGCACTGCAGCTTGTGGTGTCTGTAATAGGTTATTTCCAGAGCATCTGAGTGTCTTCCAGTAGTGCATTAAGCAATGTAACTAACATCTGTCACGAGGTTCGTTTTCCCTCTCATCTCCTCCCTGGAGGGAAATTCTCTCATTTCTTAACCTCTACTGGACCCCAACTCAATAATGTTCATTACCTCAAGAGAAAAAGGAAAAGCCTATCAAAAAGAAAAAAAAAAAAAGAAGAAAAAAAGAGAGATAATAGATCTAAGATTCAGGCTGCTTTGGTGACATTTTAGAAGTCCTTTTTGCCAAGAAAAACAGTAATTTCTTTTAAATTTCTTTGTGTGATATTTAAGCATTGAAAAGGGAAGACAAATTAAAATTATTGAGCTATTTTTCCTTCACCCATGATTATGCAGCAATTTATCAACAAAATGGCACAAGAACATCTGACTGGGACTATTTATTATGGAGTAAGGCATTTATTTTTTGTTCACTGCACCAGGAACAGTGTCCCTGTTATGGCTAGTTAGCCATCTGTGTCCTAAGAGCTTTCAGGGAAGGATTAAACTGTCATTTGTTTTACTTCCTTTCATGAAATAACTATCCTAACAGGGCTGAGGCAAGACTTGGATATTGCTGGGCTTGCGGCCATAAGGTGGCATGAAAAAGAGTAACTGGATCTTCCCTGGAGCTGAAGCGAAGCAGTGAGAAGTTTGGGGTTTTGGTTTCGTTCTTTTTACTCCTTACGCTCAGTGACATGCAGTATCGCTACCGAAGTGCTCCTCCTGGCCGCGGCACAGATTAGGCGATCTCTACGCCACGCTTAGGCAGAAGTGGAATTATTTGTGGGTTTCTTTTTTTTTTAATTCTGATTCATTCACTACGTTTAGCCAATATGGCTTGGGAACCCGCAGCTCACCAGGGCTGGGAGCGGGGGGCTGACAAAACCAACCAAAGAAGGAAGAGGAGCGCCGTGTCCTCCAGGTGGGAAGGGTGTACCGACCCTCACCCGTTGATTCACAACCCCACACGCAGAAGGGCAGCACTGTTCTCGCCAGGACGACTGCGGCACATGGCACCCCCTCCCCACCTACAACTCCACAAGTGGGTCTAAAAACTTCAAGCGCTTCTTCCCTGGAAAGAACGAGCAAAATAAGCCTCCTGATTCAGAGGAAGATAATCTGTGCCCTCAGTAAGAGCAAACATGTGGGAAAACTATTTGCTAGAAGAATGTACCTTGCGGCTATTGCCAAAGGTTTTGATGGGTGTATCTGCGCTTTGGATGGCTTTATGGCTGCGCAGTGGAAATTGCTCATAATGAATGATAACATCTACGTTTCTCTAACACCTTTTGTCCAGAAATCAAAAGCATTTTTCAAAGAAGAGCCAGATTTTGAATGCTTGACGCTAGCAGCTCCTCATGTCACGCTTTTACGGACCCATTTTTTTGCAACGACTTGGAAGCCGAAGCTCTCTGGCACTCGCTATGCTTTAAGCGACAACTGAGTGCTCTCAAAAAATGCGACCCACACAGCATTTCACTGCTGAAGTGCAACTGCCTCTGGGGTGGGACAGACGCACCCGGAGCGGCCGGCACCAGCGCCGCGTGACCCTCGGAAGGGAGAGTTTGGCCAAGGAGGGCGAGCCCTGCTCTTACAGCAGGTGCCAAACATTTATAAGGATCAGATAATGGCTTTTCTCAAGGTCTTGGCTTCAAGGATCGTACGTAACACTGCAGTGAATTCCACGTATCACCTTTGATAGAGGGAAAGGGCTGATCTGTCTTGAGCGAGCGGGAGTTAAAGAACGAGGTATCGCATAGGAGCCGTCAGCTACAGCTCTGGAGACTGCTCCAGCAGGAGCCGTTCCGACACAGAAAACAGCAGTACTGCAGGAGAATTGACATCTATAGGATGTTAAACATTTCTAACAGTTACAATAAGAAGAAACCCACAAATAATATCCATTCTTCCCTAAAATATCCTATACTGACTAGGTCACAGCAAGAACCAGTTCAGCTTTTCTGCCCATGGCTGTTCATGCGCTATGTTACTGCAGCCCCAAAGCGGGACCTACTGCAGCCCCTGTGTGGTGCCTGGACTGGCCTGCAGGACACCCCCAGCACGATGCCAGGGATGACGGGGAAGAAGCACCTGCAGCAAATTAATGGGATACACAGAGGTAGCAGTGGGGACGGACAGAGCTCTGCGAGAATCACAGCCCTCAGCTCTGCCCCGTGCCGCCTGTCAAGGGTGGGAAGGGGATGGGGTCTCCTCCAGGCAGCAGAGAGGCTTCAGCCCGCGACCGCCCCTGCTCCGCGCTCGCACTGCCTTTGCCCGCCAGCTGCTTCCCATCAGCGTTGCTGGGAGGGCGAATGTGGGGCTCGTTCAGAGCACTGCTGCTTCGGCGGGACTGTGAGCGACGGAACACCGGCTCCTCGCATCTGTCCCTGGGAATCCATGAAAGATCACCCTGCTGTTGCAAGCCTCACCGTGCACACACAGCCCGCTCCGACTCGGTTGTCACTACAGGGATTTCACCAGTGACCCCTGCGTGACAGCACGGTACCTCCTGCCCGAATTTTCTGATGCTGCTCTGCTTTCTCATTCCTGTTGTGTTTGTGTCATACTTGAAATAACCTGGTCACAAGCTGCGGGGCTGCAACTCCGCAGAGCTGTGCTCAGGCTCCCATAGGAGCATCTCATTCTCCGGAGCAGTTCCCAGGCAAACAAAAGCCAAGGAGGAGCAAGGATACCCATGGGAGACAGTATTTTCTTAGCAGGAATACAACTATAACGTAGGTAGACTGCCTCCGTTTACCTCCCTAAATTAAAATCATCTTTTTCTTATGCTCTTCCCTAAGAATGAGACTGGAACGTGACCCACTCTGCACTTACTGGCCAGCAAGAGGACGCAAGGAGCTAATAGACAAGTCTCCCAGTGCAAGAATGGTCGAAGGCGGAGGTGTGTACTCACAGGGCTGCTACAGGACCGGGCAGAGGCTGGCAGAGAGGGAGGAGGCACGGCTCCGGGGGAGACCTGCGCATTCGGGGCTATGGGAACAACTCCACAGACCGCTGTATCACACAGCAGCTCCTGTAGCGCTGCTGGCGCTCTCCCCTCGGCCTGCAGAGCTTCCATGGTAGTGGTCAGAGGACAGACTGCAAGAACAGCCTAAGTCACCCTCAAGCAAATTAAGTTTTTTTTTTTTACACTCCCTCTTTCCCCCCTCTTTAACTCCCCTAACATGCCACTACCTACTGTCAGCAGGAATCCGTACATAAAGCTGCACTAAGATTGGGAGTCATGGTATAGACTGAAATTCTCAGTTATACAGAAAAAGCACTTTGCTATCTTCTTTGGACTGAAAACACCTCTTTTTAGAGAGGATTGGGGTTTCCAAGTGGTTAGGAGCAAGACCTGCAAATATGAAGTAGTTAAAATAATTTCCTTTGTAATTGCCACTTCGCAGCCTTTTCCTCCGACTTTGAGAAAAGCTTTGAGCTTTCTCTGTCCACAGAACTCTAAAACAGGCCAAGCTGTGTTCTTTATTAGGGCAACAAGGCAATTCCTCGTGTTCTTGCTATGATGTTTGCTCAGGGGAAGCAGAGAGAAGATGAAATCACTTTCTGAGAAGCAGCTGGCTTAACGCAGGCAGGGACAATGTCAGAATTTGATTTCTTTTGCTGAATGACGCAGCAGTGAGTCCCTTGGTCTGCTTCTCTCCCATCCCTCTGTGCTCCTGGCAACCTGCTGAGACACACCTGGGGCGGTTTGGGCTTTTAAACCTGTGCCTTAAATGTCCCAATAGTTCCCGAACTTGCAGAAAGTTTATTCCTATCAGGTCCTTAACCTCAGTCTCCTTGGGAAAGCCACTGCAAGTATCTCCTTTCGGAAGCCTACTACAGAACACAGCTAAGAACTAAAGAGGTTTGTTCCCCCCCCCTCAACCTGAATGTTCTCCAAAAGACTGACATTTTTAGATTTAAAATTCTCATGTTTAGGCTGAAATTACAAGCTAATAACAACAATCATGTCATTAAGTCCGGATGAAAGGTTTTGATCACGGGGAAAGTACATTCCAACACAGTTCAAAATAAAAATCTCAAAGGTTTGAGCCCCTCCATCTCACATTCCACCTCTTCTCCCTCTCCCTGTGCTTCTGCAGAAACACAGGAAAGAAAGAGCTGAAAAAGGCAAGGGAGAAAAAATAATTTTCTCTCCAAAATGCAAGCAGTTACACAGTTCAATTGTAAAAAGAAATTTATTTTCTGCACAAAATACAATTTGCTCTTTTCAACAGCCTCTGGCTGTGGTAGGCTGAGAGTAAAGGTGTAACACATGAAGGCAAACATGGCTTATATTTTAGGAATTTCCATGATTTTTATGGATTGCATTGATGAGAAATGCATTTGTGCACTCTGAACTGCCAGTAACATTTTTGTTGTGGGATATACTTTGAATAATTCCTTTGCAAAAAGCACGGCCATATATTCATTAGAAATGGAAAGTCGTTCCGGAAGACCCAAGCATCTAAATGAATGGTATTTCAATAAATAAAGGTGGTATAAATTCAACATACTGATTCTCCAATTCATCATCCTCTAAGCTGAAATATATCATTCCTCTCTAATTTCAATTCCCAGCCATGCCGTCCTCTTAATCTTAATTATAAATGGTCTGCCACTTATCAAATCGTTCTCTGTGTACCGCACAATCCTCACCCTTAATTGCACAAATATTTTATTTTTGGAACAACACAGCTCAGCAACAAGCTTCATTTTTCTTTTCACGACTCAGTCTCTATTAAAGTAAAGCGTTTATAAAAGCTCTGGGTGCATGGAGAGAAAATTAGTTGCTCCTCCGTGGCTAACAGTTTTTAGCTAATCACAATGCAGCTCCACATCACTCCGAGCAGAGCGGTGATTAAAACTGCGCCTGCAACAAAGCAACATTGTGCACAGCGATGACGTGCTCCAGTCAAAAACGTCTCCCCTCTCGTTATGATTGGTATTCCCCAGATGTTTGACTTTGAGCTCTCGCTTGGCAGGCGAGGCTTTGTGGCTGCAATTCAAGTCCCAGGCTCGAGCAGCTCCAGTGTTTATTCTCATAATTTACACTTTGTGACGGCTTATGGACAGTTATGCGCTTGGTTTCGGAGCCACCACTTCAAACCCAGGGCCTGATCCCGCCTTTACGGAGTTAGTGGTTAATGCTTCCCAATTCCAGCACTGGCAGGAGGCCCCGGATGACTAAACCATCTCTCAGAGCAAACAAGCCAATATAAAAGAACAATTTGGTTTAAAAACAATTAAAAAAATGCCTGAAATCTTACTTACTAGGAAGTCTTCTTCACAGTACACCTTGCCATTGACGTTGTAGAACGCTTTTCCTCGTAGTCTTCTCCCTGTCAAAATAGGGCACCGTCAGAATTTTGCGCTCCGTCCCCAAACCCGGCCGTTCGGGGCGCAAAGGGAGATGCAGGGTCTGTCCCCACGGCCAGCTCCGGGGCCCGCTCCCCCCGGGGACACGGGCTGGGGGGAGGCGCTCGGCTCCATCCTGCGCTAACAAATTCTTCGTCAACTAAACATCCCTTCTAAGTGCAGGGTATGGGACCCAGCTGATGCCAGCTCCTGGAAAATTTGAAATCTAAACCCAAAAGCGATTATTCTGGGGGGAAAGGCTCATTTGTAAATTGAGACAATTTTCTTCGCAGGTGAACTCACAGCAGGCGTACACCTGCTGCAACGAGCACTGGCGACGCGTTTGTCTCCAAAGGAGCAAACAAGGGATACTGCATACGGATGCTCCTGTCACCTTTAGAAATATTAATACGTTGATCAACGCCACAGCAGCTACACCCACAGCTCCCCGCGATACCGAAGCGGTACAAGGCACGCGTGACGTAAGGGAGGGCACAAAAAATCACACTAAACCCAAGAGATTTCATTTTCAAGTTTGAACATTTGCCATTTCTTCAGTGCTTGCGGAACCCTATCAACAAAGCCTGTGATCACTGTTAACTGACGGCTCCCTTAACAGCTAAAAAACGCAGGACAGACTCCGGAGAGTCCCAACAAGAAGCATTAAAACCAGGAATTCGGGAAACGCCGAGCCCAACCAGTTTTTAGGTACAGCAGATCAGATCTGCCTTACACCAGAGCGGCTCCACCGAACGCGACGCCACTTTATCAGTGTAAAACCAGAGAGGGAGAAGGGAAACCGCTCTCGCCCCGACTCACCTCATTTCTGCTCTGTGCCGAGGTCCCCCTGGCCAAAGCTCCCAAACATTGGGGCGCTCCCACCAGCCGTCCACAGCCTCGGAGGGCCGAGGGCACGCTGCCCGCCAGGGGCTGCGCGCCGGCCGCCGTCAGCAGAGACACGCGGTGAGGAAGAGGGCGAGAGGCTCTGCAGTCGCCGGTCGGCACACCAGCCCTCCCAGGGCCCGGCCGGAGCTCGTGCTCCACAAACCGTGGCCATCTCCTGCCCAGGCAGAGCAGTAGCTCCACCATAAACACCGCCGATCTCCGCGGAGGGTTTGCCTGCGAGGGCCGGCGAGCTGAGCCAGCTGGCCAAGCACGGAGGGGCAGGAGCGCTCGCCACGGTTTCCATAAACAATGTCGGGGAAAATATGATTAATTTTTCAGTGCTTGAAAGTGCCTTTTACACGTTGCCACTGTGATCCGATCCTGGGAAACAGCGTGTGGCACAAAGAAGTTGGGATCTGGGCTGATGCTTTTGGGAAATCACATGCTGCATGTGGTTGTCTGGCGGTTTTACTGTCGTGGCCGAGGGAAATGCTTCTTTTGTGTGCACATTCTTGGGCTGTCGATCTCACAGGCTGCTGTCTCCATACTGCTGGTAGGTGGAGTCAGCTCTTGTTTGTCTTTCCAGCTGCCTGGTAGCTCTGGTGGGGACCAGGAGCCCGGTGGCCTGGGCAATGCACTGAGACTGTCCCGTCGCCTCTGAGACTCTCAGGTAAAACTGGTCCGTCCTACATATCACCGAAACAAGGCAGGGGGCTGGGATGGCAATCAGGGGGTCCCGGGGCCTCTCTCGGCTGATGCGGGAGCAACCACCTCTAGATCTTCCCTCCTGCTTATCCAAGCTGGCTTTAAACCTCTCCGGTGAAAGGTGAAGGAAAGGTAAATGGAAGGGAGGGAAGAGAAGGAAAGAAGCCAGAATGGCTTTTTAAAGGACATGTTGGCTCTGCCAGACCCAGCCTTAATAATACACGATTTGTCTTTAGACGGTGGAAATGGAAGTGGCTGCACCCAGAACGGGGACTTGCCTTGGACGTGCTGATGCAGCACTTCCACCTTGCTCACACACACCGCTGGTGCAGAGCCGGGGCGCTGGTTTCAGGTGGAGAAACGCTGGCCATCGCCCTCTCCACACACCCATCATGGTTAGAAGCAGCAGAGATAATTAGGGACAAATCCCGAACTCCGTTGCTGGAAGGATGTCTGCCGGAAAGGAACGCCCTAATTCGGGGAGGCGTCAGCATCTCCCGAGGCACTGCAGAAGGTGCACCAGGACCTGCACATGCCGCTTTGCACCCCAGTGTGCACAGCCTGGCACTGCTCAGGTTGACAGAAACGCCCCAAATTCTGCTCTTCTTGTCGCCTGAGCACAGCATCACCGGCAGAAGCTGACGGGGTCAGAGCTCTCCCGCACTGGGAAGGAGTGGGACGCCTACGGCCCGAAGCAAACAAGGCAAACCCCATGTTTTGGACCGGCTCTCAAAGACACTTGAGTCATCAGATGCATTTGGCAGCCGACTGCCCTGCGACACGAACCCCCCTCACCTCACCCCAGCGCAGCCCCTGCGCAGCCTGCGAGCCCCCGCTCACTGCGCCCACCTGCTCTGCCCGCACCCCCCACCCACAGGCAGCCGGACCCCCGGCCATACAGCCGACGCGGCAAAAACATCTCTTTTACACACCACTCGCAGAGCAACGCCCTTCAAAACTGAGGAAAAATACCATTTTCCCCATTTTACAGCTGAAAAAAACAAGCCGCCTATTAGGGAAACAACTTGCCTAAACTCATAAAGCAGGCAAGCAGCTTGCTCACATGATAATTACTATTATTAGCAATAATTAATAAGATAGACAGGCCTTTTACCTTAAAGGAATTTCATTCAGGGATCATACAATAATTATCTCGTAAACAAGAAACAGCAAGTTATCACACAAACAGCTGTGGCTGCACTATATCGGCTTCTACGTGCTGCACTTCAGAAATAAAGGCAAAACCGTGCGTTCCGTTTGCCCTCCGGAAGAAGAGTTTGCTAAATGACGGCGCCGAACACGGTCCGACACCGACCTCTGCGAGCGCCTGGGCATCACGCGAAAGCTGCTGTCAAGAGGGAAGCGCTGGCAGTTGCGGCCAGGCAGACGCGAAGCCCGCGGAGATGATGCGGCGTCGGTGCCCTCAGCCCCACGGCGGCCGTGTTCCTGCCCTGAGCTCCACGCGCGGTCAAGGCGGTTTCACCTCTCGAGGTCCCAGAGTAACGCGGGGGCCGGCGCAGCACCAGCCTGCTCTGTGTAGCTCGATTATTGCCCATCAGGCAGAGATAACAAGTTAAAAAACCCTCAACGTTGCTTGAGCCGGCCGAGTCAACCGCCCGGGCAGCCGGAGGAGGCAACAGCATCCCACCCACCGGTACCCAGACCCTGCTGCTTGGCTTTCCTGGGAATGGCTGAGTGTGGCCAAGCCCGGGTTACTATTTGCTTTCGTAACACTGAAACAAAAAAAAGTCAAGAGTTTCTGACAAAACTTGACGCAACTTGCCAATAGCTCATTATAATAATAATGAGCAGTTCTAATGAGCAGCCGAGCGCCGAGTTGAGGAGGATGGGGTTTCACAAACGCCGTGCTGCTGGACACCCACCTTGGCACGGCCGCCCGGCCAGACCAGTTTTCGGGAGCGGGGAGGAAGAGGCCGATTCCCACCCGGCCAGGAGAGCAGCGCGGCAGGCAAGACCCTGCTGGGGACCACGGGATGGGGCAGGAGCCCCCCAGCCTGCAGCCCGCACGCAGGCACACGTACTTTGTTACTGTAGAAAACAAAGCTTATGCGCTCATGGTGACAACAAGTGCTTGTTGCATATAACTTTTTAGAATTCTGGACTGACACCCCACGTTGGAGGGGTAGCGAGCGCCAGGATAAGGGGGTTTCACCTCCTCAGGTGGGAGGCAGAGACCTCGCAAATGCTCCAGCGAAGAGCGCAAAGTTTCACGCAGATAATCTGGCAGTTAATAAAATGCAAGCTAGAAATTACTCTGTCCCAAAGAAAAATTGCAACTGGTGTTTGCAACCAACGCGACAAACATCCAAAAGCAAGCAGGCTTTGGGAACTTTTAAAAAAGATACAAAATCGGAATCAGCTCGAGGTTTTTAACATCAGTTTTCACATTTAACCAGTTTCTGAGTCTCTGGTATGTAAATGTGCCGAGCAGTTACTTCCTGCACTACTTTTCTCCCCTACGTGTTGCAAACCCAAAGCAAGGGACGGGAGAGCTGTTGCTTTAGCAAAGGACTCCGCTCAAGGCCTCGGCTTGCAAAAGGGGAAATGGCCCACAGTTGACACAGGCTGTCCACAACTGTCCTCTCCAGTCCCCACGACGCTTCGCTGGGGGGTGAAAACACACCAGCCAGGAAGCCAAGATGGGGTAAAACTTTTTCCAACGCTGCTTCAAAAGCTGCTCCAGGCCCTCATGGAGCAAAACGTGAGTCAGACCGGGTTTTACGGTCTCGAGGATGTTCTCCGGAAGAGCGCTGAAAACGTCCTGCCCCCTCCTCGCTAGCCCGGAAAGCATCTTCAAAGCCCCCCCGGCCGCTGCTGGCAGCGGGGTATTTGCCCATCGGGAGGTGAGCTTATCAAGTCGCAGCCTTCAGTGGTAGATCTCCCGTCTCACCCGGGGATGATGCAACCGCGTCGGGGGCTCGCCCCCCCCTCGCCTTTGTAAGACAAGAGATAGCGATGTCTCACTGTCACAGCATGGTTATTAGACCTAATTACTGTTTGCAGCCTGCTTTGAAGTTGAAAAGTGCCAAGCATTATTATAATATTTTAAGTACTTTGATGATTAAAAACATGCAACCGTTGGGTAATAATCATGATTTACTAGTAGTGTAGTGTAAGCAAGTTCATGTGAGAAGCCCTGCATTGTCTCAGTGCCTGACGCTACTTAAAACCAAACAGCTCCCCTCTGACATAATGGGAATGCTGCAGCCCCAGCCTCGCCGCCCAGATAACGCCTGGCGCGTCCCCGACACTACCAGTGCGCCGAAAAAAACCCACACCAGCGTACCTCCTCGCCATCACCACCTCTCTCGTCATGTATGCGCCTCTTCTCGTAACTTCATGCGGGAAAGTTTCAGCGTTAGAGGGAACAAAGCGCGGGATGACTAATGATCTCCTTGCTATTTCTAACAGTTGCAGCTGTGTGGAACAAGAGGACTGCATTTTAGTCCGAAAATGTAATTACAACCTCCCCATATGGAGTGCAATAGAGTTCAGCTGTAAGCACCACTGCTAAAGGTAAGAAATTTGTTAAAGCAGAGCTAATTAAAAGCCTGAACAGCCCAAGCCATCACCACGGAGTATTATCCAAGTACCTGCCGTTCCTGCTGGCCGGGGACGTGCCTGGATAGGTCTGACCACACACCAGCACGGACCCGGGCTCTGCTGCCGCCTTCCCCACGGGGACACGGCCCCCAGAGCCCCCCGCCAGGAGCCAGCAGGGCGGTGGGGACTTGCTCGATCCCCTGGCACGGCCACGCAGGGATGCCGCTGGGGAAGCGGCACCGCGAGCTGCTGGCTCGTCTCACAGCACCAACACAAAACACGCAGCATCCTGCTTTAACAGCTCCTTCTGGAGGAAAAAAGCGTACCACGTTGCTGCTCGCGCTGGGAATCCTTTGCTTTACTTCTTATTTGACAAATTGTCAGCTCCAAGGGTGAACGGGACACTTGGTGAGAACCTCCACGGTCTGGAAGTGTTGGTCCACAGCTCGCGCAGCTTTCTGAGCGTGGCAGCCCTGTGCATATCTGTTTTAGTTAGCAATGGTAAACAGGGACCTAATTGCTTGTTAACTGCTTCAGCCGCCACCTCTGCAGTGACCGATGTGACACCAGCATCGTTACAGGTCTCACGTTAGCACCTTAAGTGACAGTCTCTCAGAGCGTTCAGCCTAGAGCGACACGTAAACATAGACGCAGGATTCATACCCAACATTTACTCAAGAATGTCCCAGCTACCGTAACAGGGAAGGTAAATTCCCATGAATTGCCCCAAAGCCCTGTACAGGTGAAACCAGGCACAAGGTGGCTTGGGCTGAGCAAACGTACCTGCATGCCCGCTGCCCACCTGCGGCCACAGTCTCCATCACCGCTCAACAGAGACTCCACCAGGCCAAACCTGGTCATCATGGTCCTGATCTTAAAGGTCCCTTCCAACCTCAGCAATTCTATGATTCTATGATTTAGTTTGGCAAAAGCCTCTGGCACAGGCCTGGGGCTGCTGTGATCCAGAGCCGGTCTGTGGTGGCCATCCACGGGCTGTCCACGCGCCCAAATGCAGAGAGCACCCAAAGGCACTTCCACAGCCCCCGTGGCACCCAGGGGCCGTGGCGGGGCCATTGCCCAGCCCCTCCAGGGGCAACGGGTCCCCAGGTTGATGTCCCCTACGCCCTGCGGACACCGTGTGACAGCACAGGGCACCACGATGGGAACCACCCTCCCTCACAGCCTTAAACTCCTGGCACAGGCACGGCATCTTTTCCCGGTAGCCCAAGGAGCGACCTGCCCTCTGAAGAGCGCCTGCGCGCTCCCCAAGTCCACGTGTTAGTGATCGAGAAACTGGGACCAGAACAACTCGAGAGCTGAAGGGTGAACGGGACATCCAGGATCCGGTCTGTTCTCTGCAACCCCCCCAGGTTGGGCAACTACCGTTTCTGAAAAGCGGAAGCTAAACTTTAAGTCGCCAGATGATTCCAGGAGCTGAAACGTCAAGAGAAATACCAAGTTTTACAAACACGGAATAAATCATTCAAAGTATTAAGTAATAACAACCCACCTCTGCTCCCTCCTCCGCCCAGTCATCTCACGATAAAACGGATGCAGAATTTCACCCAGGAAATGTTTTCCTTCACTTGGTAGAGGAGGTTTGCCTGCCCAGGAATTGAAGATGTGCCAAAAGAAAACAAAAGCTTCCAGTACTTTTTCTTTAATTGTTACTATTTCTCCTTTACTCACATGTGCGTTTGGGCCCACAGTTCTCCATCCCTCCCTCCGGCTGATGGTGCCCATCTGCACCGACACCTCATTTACGGGGGGCTTCTCTCACTGCACCCACTCGAGAACGGGGAGCACCCAAGGCTGCTTTAGCCCCTGAAAAAATGTTAATTTTTTCTCCTCCGTCTCCTACAGGGGACTCGCACAAAGCCACCAAGCAACGTGAGCAGAACCTCTCCACGAGGGGTCCTGCGCCCGAGCCGCGGCCCCGTGGCACTGCGGGGTCTTGGGCATAGGACGGGGCTGCGAGGGGACCCCGCTCCTGGGCTCGGAGAGGAGAACCTTCCATCCCCCCGCCAGCGCCCGGCCCCTCCTCACAATGCTCAACTGCTCAGGCTTTGTGCGAGGAGGGGTGAATTTCTAGGGCTTTCAGGGTTTTTAAGATAGGAGGGGAAAAAAAAAATCAATGCCAAATTCCTTTGAATAGAAGATACTGCGTGTTGGCAGAAGCCACTTCTCACAGACTCCAGCCGTTTGAAATCTGAAACACTAAAAAGTGGCTACTGTGGATGTGCTGTATTCTTCTTTTCAAAGCAATCTGGCACACAATTTTGCTCCCCTGTTTCAGGACCCAATCCTGCATTCCTTTCACGCTCAGACTCCCATTGACTTTAAGGAATGCAGGATTGGATCCTAAATGTGTGCTTTACTCACACAATAGCTCCTCATGGTTACGATCTATTGAGAAAGGCACACTTTAAAAACCATTTGGAATTGCAGGCTCATCCACCAGGCCAGAATGCCTGTAAAGATCGTCCATTATTTCAGGAAAAATGCTGGGTGTGCGAATCACACACACACACACACACACACACACACACACATTTTCCCGGTTTCAAGCTGCAGGCACAGCTCAGCTCGAGATGCATCAAAATATTTTGAGCGCTGCCCTGATAGCTCGTAAAGAAACCACGTGCAATTTTAGGTTTTGGACAAAAAAAAAAAAAAAAAAAAATCAAAACTCTGAGGGGAAAAAAAAAGAGGCACCAAAGCAAACATATGAGTGGCAGAATCTTTAGGACGGTTTTTCAGAGAACTTTTGTAAAAGCCTCGAAAAGACCTGCACCAGCCAAGACAAAACAGAGCCTTGCACTGCTAGTTTTGAGGATGCTGTATATTGAGTTACGAGGCTATTACGATGCAAATCTCAAATGTACAAGCTTTTTACTTGGCCATAAACACAAAACAGTATACATTGTCCTTTCAGAAGAAAAGGTTTGCTGCTAAAATAGCAGAAGCCCTACGTAAATAACCAACATTCTTTCTGCCTGAGGTCACTGACTTGGCCTATTCAATTCCGGGCTAGTCTGGGATTTGACAATCTAAGCAGGGGAGAGGCCCTTTCCTTTTTTTCAAAAGAATGCTGGGATTTTATTTGAAATTTAAACTCTTGCAAACAAAAGGTGGCATCGTATGCTAGAGGCCTATGAAGGTGGAGTACAGGATGTGTATTGTTTTCTCCCTTTACATAGATTCTTTCAGGAAAGAGTATTCAGAGTCTGTGAACAAATTCTAATCAAATATTATCATCAGGTAGGCAGACACACCAAGAGATGAACCGACACTTTTAAGAGAACAGGAGATTTACTTTTTAAAAATATCGATGCAGGGAAAGCATAAAAATTGTTCGAAATTGTCATTTAAATTATCGGTTTAAGTAAACTATTTTTAAAATCTTAATTGAAAATTCCTCCAGAGCTTAAGTTCCTATACTAATTCATATTTGTACAGTAAAAAAGAGCTTTTCAGTGCAAATTAACCGTGGCTACAAAGTCAGTATTCACTCCCACCCTCTATCTCAAGTCGAACCCTCCTGGAGAGGCAGATGGCAGTTAACCGTTTTTCCTCCCGCCTACCGTTGCCCAGCTCTCGCTTGGACTCTCACAAAAGTACACTCTTGTACAACACAATTATCATTTCCATTTCTGGGCTGTTCTCCAGGCTCCGCTCCGCGCCACCTCTCCAGCGCGGAGCCTCGCGCCAGCTCCTGCCCCACGGACGTGCCCGTACCATGCACCTCCTCCCACCGCACACGCCGGGCTCAGCCGGATTTGCAGCTGGGGTAAAGCCTGACAGCAGCACCGAATTCATCGCCGTTTATACGAGCCGTAGACCTGCCCCAAGGTACTATCCTCGCCAGAAAAAAAGTCTGTCTTTGCTATGCACTCGCTAACGTGCGGTAAAATCCAGATGAAAACAAGGCAGTTTATCATTTTGACATGTTTGTAGCCCAGGGTAAACTCTAGACTCTCCTCTGCAGTTTACTTTAACCTGCCACGATGTCAAAATGAAAAACTTCATTATCTTCCCTAGGATTTTGCCTCGTGTCAGCTATCGATCGCACTGAAGAAAACCCCTTTCTACCCAGAAAACACGCCTTCGCTGCCAAAAACCCCTCGCTTTTCTGCACCGAGGCAGGTAACGTGTCGTGCTCTGGCCGCTCTGCGTCATCCGCCACCGCCGAAGCCAGCAAGCCCAAGACGGGGTGGAGAGGACGTGGAGGGTGCATTTCTGCCCCAGCCTCGCTGCGTGACTTACACCGCCGGTCTCCAGCAGGATTATGTAGATAGATAGCTAATATCTTTTGTTACCTTGCTGGAAAACCCCACCTTTCTTGGCAGGGTATCCATAATCTCCGTGCCATGTTTACTCTAGTGTGGAATTCTCTCTTCCTTTCTCTCTCCTCCTCCTCTTCGGTCAGGTTATTTAACCAAAAGGTTACTTAATGCTGCAGGGACAAGAAGATCTCTGACCTCTGGTACTCGGGCAAAGCGTTCCTGTGCAGACTGTATTATAAACTTAGCAGATACTTTCAAGCTTACATATAATTTGCAAAAGTTAAAATTGGCAGATGTTTCCTTTCTCTCCCACTTATGTATTTATCCTATCCCACACCACCCATCAATTTCAGGGTTAAGGCATAAATTATTTCCATGGAGCTCCAACAGAAGAACTTATGTTGAAAAGGAGTTTGTGAAAACATAAGCCAGGCATGTATTTAGAAACAGAAATACAACAGCCTGCATTGATCCAATAGCTATTCTGGGCCTATATATTAACATATATCTTAAAATATATTTCTCAATAAACTAGCAAGCGGACACACTAACAGGGAAATGTAAAATAAAGCTCCAAATGTACTTCAATTACGGTATTTTTTTTGAGGGCTAGCTGGGTTTACAAATGCAAAAAAGAAGTGAAGAACAAGAGCAAAGCAACACAGAGCACTGGGTAAAAACCACGAGCGGCCTCCCCACCACCCAGCAAGCCGGGAGGGAAGGGGGTACAGCTCTTCCCCTACAGTACCTTCCACTCTGGGAAGCTTTCATGGTTCCATCACAGACCCTGCTTGCTATCAGCAAAGAATCCCACTTTTCCAGCTGCTGCCGGTAAGCCAGGACTTACAAGAGTACTTGTCTCACCATGCCATCCCAGTGTCCCAGTGCCAGCCCATCCTACGGCAAAACAAATCCACCACCGCACTGCAGCCTGTTCCAGCCCAAGCCCTCCTGACTCTGCAGGACACAACCTTCCCCAGCAACCTCGCTGGCCGCTACCCACGCGACGTGGTGGGTGGTTTGCACTCAAGCTCCAGTTAAGAACCACCACCATGGCAGCAACAAGGATCCCTCTAGCGCGGTATCCTGTCTCCAGCTCTGGCCAAGAGTGGAAGCTCAATGGGAAAGAGCATGAGAACCAGGGCTTGCACAGGCTGATGCGTTCCCAAGAATAACCTCCCAGCTTCCAGCAGCCGGCACTTAAGGCCTTCCTGCACCGCAGGTTGCATCATAACTATTATGTTTAATAGCCTCGCTGGACCAATCCTTCTTTAATTTGTCCAATTCCTCTATGAGATCATTTATACTTTTGGCCTCCACGCTGTCCCTATGGCAGTGAGTTCCACAATTTCATTATGCACTGTATGAAGCATTCCCTTTTGTTTGTTTTAAACCTCCGCTGATCTCAAGCTTCTGTTGCATCCTAAAGAACGAAGCAGCCTCTCCAATCATCACCACCAGACCACAGAAGAGCTTTGTACGTCAAAGCCTGAAACTTCAGTCTTCAGCTGCACCTGGAAATGAACGGCATGCCGATCACAGGCACGACCGGTATTTTCATCTAGCAGCTTTTTGAGACTCTGCTCAGGTCTTCTTTGTACTGCACAGAAGTGGACACGCAGAAGTGGAACCGATAGTCCCCGACTCAAAAAGTTCACCCTCTGTGTATGAGCTCCCTGCAGGAGACATGACCAAGCCACCAAGTTCTGCACTGCCTGAAGTTAATGAGCAGCCCTCACGAGGAGTGAGCTGCTGTAATACACACACGAGATAACTTCTATGGGAGTACAACCACAGGAAGAAGCCATTGTATTCCAGTAAGACTAAAGGAGGAAAAGAAAAAAAGAGGGGTTAAAAAAAAAAGGAAGGAAAAAAAAAAAAAGTTTGGTCCCTACTGCCATCTGGACAGTCAGAGCAGGGCAAGAACCCACCAGAGACTCCACCTGACAAACTTAACTGGCAAAAGTTAGGTAAACTGCTGAACTGAGGGCACTGCAGGCCCGCCACCATTGCTACCAGGTTCTTTCTTGCAAGTCATTATTCTCTTTGTTCAAGTTCAGCCTCAACTAAGAACCACAGCTTGGCCTGGCTCTGAAGCAGATGATCCAAAATCTGATCAAGAGCTGGAACGACAAGTCAGATTTCTGCGTGTCATCTCTGCACGGAGTGCACCGCAGCATCACCTTCTCTCCTCATACTTCATACACAAAAACATGCTGAACAAATGGAGTGGACACAGCCCAGTCCTGTGGAAACATGCAAGAGGGCCTCAAGGGAGATGAGCAATTTCCCTAAACCATCTTCTGCGTTGTCTCAGAAAAACAAGAATGGATTTGTACAGGAACAGTTTACTTTCTTCCTCCCAGTAGCATCGTATGCGTCAGCACCTCGTCGTGAGCAGCATCAAAGGGCGCTGCTGCTGAACCTACACACGCCGGCGATGCCCGATTTGAGTCACATCCAGAAAGCGCTCAGCAGCCAACACCAACGGCACCCACGCATTTGTGAAATCAAGCTCACGGTGCTCAATTCTCATACCCTTGAGATAAACCTTCGCAATGAAGTGAGATTGTTGAGATCCACAGTGCATAGAGAATGGCATCTTTAGCAACAGCGGGAACTTTTTTATTCCTGTGATAATGGAAGAAGGTACCGGGGAATGGTCCTCGGGACCAGAAGTGCTAAGAAAGCTCAGAAAGGTTAGTACGCGCTGGAAAAAAATCTGAATATTCTCAAGATGGCAAAGTATTAAAACATTCTGCCAGTTTTGAAGCACATTCTTTGGGTTCAGATTACTTAGCAATCAGTTTGCAAGAACTGCACAGAGAGACAACTCTTCTCTCGCTCACACTGGTGAACAATTATGCTGATGTTGCAGCCGTTACTTCAGATTTGTTCTGCGTAACTTTGAACAAAACCTTGCTAGGACCTTACATATGTGTTTTAAACAATATTCCAGTATACTCTGCTGTAAACAAAATAAAACCAAAAATTATACTGAATTACTGAAATGAACTGGTGCTTGCTCAGCCGACTCGAAACACAACCAGAAAGCAGCCCTCCAAGATGGCCCGTCCTTGATGGTTTGTGGTGGACTGCCCACAGCTTCGGGCACCAGGTCACACTTGAACTCCAACCACAAGCAGCTTCCAAGAGAGCTGAATAGGTAGGGCTCCTGATGGTACACTCACTTCTTCTGGCACTCAGGTACAATAAGGATATTGTTCCTTTAATGCTTAGCTTTCCTTTTAAGAAGTATGTGAGATTTCAGCCAATTCTCCCCAACGATTAGTTCAGGATGAATGTACTTAACTCAGGATTCAGCTGGAAAGAGCCCAAGTAGATGCAATCAATTTTCCACTAAATCCACTTCCTTCCTCTCTTCCCTACCCAGCATGAGACATCAGCTCGCCACTACAGCCAGTGGTGACTAAGACAATGAAAACCTCTGCCTTCAGCCACGCTCGTATCGAACTTGGTTATTCCTTCCTTTGATTTTCCCCGGTTTTCTGTTTTCGCATACCCTGTTCGCCAGCCCAACATCTGGGCGAGGTGGAAAAGCAGCTATACAGCAAACATGAAAAAGCAGCTATACAGCAAACCGCAAACACCAAATGCATTGGCTGCTCTAAATCCCAACGTCAATCACTCAAAACTGCACCGAATCAGCGGCAGAACTTCACTGATAAAGGGCAACTTTCCCCTTTGCGCATATTTAACCGGAATCTCCCTGAGATTTCAGTGTGCAGGTACAGCATGTCTGCATCTGCCAGCATCCATGCTGTGCCACCTCTGCACATAACACCCAAATATCTTCACCACCATCATCTAGACACCGTGGTACTTCTGAGATATTAGCCGCTGGCCATTTTAATTGAACCAACCTCACACAGCACGCCTGAAAAAGAACAGTTGTAACAATGGGGATGATTTGCTACTAGAATTTAACCAGGGCAATAAAAAACAGCATCTGTTCAAAAACAAGGCTTAGAAAACATGATCTCTGGCTCTTACCTACGTGCCCTCTTAAGAGCTGAAGCAGATGATTGCCACCCTTATTTCCCCAAACGTATACATTCTCCTTTGTTAAATAACTTGTAGAAACAGCAAAACGAGTCCTGGTGGCTGTGTATTCTTTTGGCCGCCTTCCTCTAGAACAGTGGTCTCCAAACTTTTTTGACCGTGCTCCCCTATCAGTAAAAACTGTTGGAGCACGCACCACCAATACACGTACGTTTACTTACTTATCAATTATATACATCTACTACTGCAGCATTTTCTTCCCACACCCTAACGGATCATCTTGAGCACTCTCTGGGGTGCGCACCCCCTTTGGAGAGTGCTGCTCGAGAGCCCACGGGACTGTTCATACCGATTCGGCACACTGTTTCCATAGGTCTGAATTTGCACTGCTGTGGTTCCTAAGGTCGGTAATCCACTGACTCACTCAAATAAGTTATTTGCGTTATTTCCAGGAAAAATTTTGCAGGGAAGGCAGTTGGAAGAATGACAGTGCAGAGTACCCGGGCAGCCAGCGGAGTTAAGTGACTGAAGTTCCATGACTATATCCAATTTAATGTCAGGACATACCACACCTGTGTTTTAAAACACGCTGATAGACAACCACTGAGACACAGCAGTCAGTAATCAAAAATGGTTGCTAAATCCATTCCTGCTTTTAAATTTGCATTAAATCAGACGCATTTCACTCCGCAGAGGTATGATTAGGAGAGCTGGCAGGCGTTTGGGGCTGTATTCTGCACGTGCGCGGGCACTGGGACTCCCCTACACCAGCAGCCACTGCTGATCCCACTACTTCTTACAGGAGATACTTCAAAAGTTTCTCTCCTCCAACTTGTTTGCCTATTTCTTGCCTAGCTCATCATTCACTTTTATTGCTACTACTCCAAACACAGTGCAAGTTCACAGGAGCGTGGCAAACACAGAGTCAAGGTTTGATGGTTTTAGGCAAGAAAAATCAGCCGGGGGTCTGGGGGAAAGGAGGAGGCAGCACGGCGAGCGGGGAGCGGTGCTGGAAGCAGAGCCCCTGCCCGGGGAAGGCGGGAGGAGGGACCCCCGTCCCACGCCAAGGCTGGGCTGGCGGAGCGGGCAGGGACAGCAGTGCTGGGCACTGACCAGCCCAGTCACGGGGGAGAAGGTAGGGAGGTGAGGACGAGGTTAGATGGGGCCCTGAACAGGAGAAGGAAGGCATATAAAGGGGTTTTGCATCTGTAAAGGGAGGTTGTGGAGACAGAAAGGTGGAGGACAGTGCACAAAGCAGTGAGGGAACCCCTCACCAAGCACCCAACACCTCCGTGCCACCCACACCCCAGGCAGAGGAAAGGGATAGTGTGTCTGGGACTGGAAACCCGGTTTTGCCAGCCCACCCCGAGCACTCACAGGGGACTTCGGGCATGACTTTGCCCCAGTAACCTCACAAACAACCAAGTTTACCACCAGGCTTGAAGGCCATCTCAGACGCCATGGCTGTCCACAGCCCCCCACGCCGAAGCACTCCTCCCAAATCGCACGAGGCGACAGCAGCGCTTGCAAAACCGCTTGACAGAAGATGCTTTGAGAGCGTAAGCAACGCTGCCTGCCTCCAGCGGGTTTCCACAGCGCTCTCGTCACGGCACGCACAAACTAAGACTTCAACCCAAACCTACTGAGCTACAGCGTCACCAGTCACTGGGGTCTGTAGGACATGGCACAGAGAGGGTGGAATGCCCTTTGCCACCTCAGCTTGCAAGGTGGTCACTTCATCGCCCAGGAGCAGCAGTGCTGTGGGTGAAACGCTGAAGCATCCGAGCCCCCACTCCCCCAAAATGATGGTAGGAGGTTATTCTGGTCCAGGCCCACAGGACACAGACCCGTTCCTCCAGTACTAAACATTCACGAGAAGAGGAGTGAGAGTACCAAGTGTCCAGCAAACGCTCAACGCCATTCCCCAAGGAACTCCTCCTCGCTCCCGGCATGCCCTGAGCCCGCTGGGGCAGGCAAGCAACACAGGATGAGACCCAAAGTTATTAAACTCCCCCTTTCTCCACCACTTCAAGAAAATAACTCTCATTAGTTTATTTGAATGTTGAGCCAGGAGAGCCGGTGAGCTCTCATGAGAGGAGGGATCATCAAGAGAAGGCGACTGTTTAAGGGACAGCACAGAGCATCTCCATATCGGGTCCCAGCCCCATCCGGATTGGTCTCATCCTCTGCAGCCCAGCGCTGACCCCACAGCCCACCCCATCATCTCTGCCAGCTGCCCATGGCTCCATCAGGTACCCGTCCCATCAGCTGCCAAATGGAGTCAGTCATCCTACAAATGGAGGAGTACTGAATAGGGGCTGGACGTTGGCCATCAGGGAGGCCATGGTGAGGGTTCGCTTCAGGTTTCTTTTCAGAAAGTATTTACTGTACCCAATTCAAGACTGTGGGATCAAGTTTGCAAGCATGAAGATTTCCTATTTTCATTTGTGTCTGTGCAACGCAGGGCACCCGCATACAGGTTTCATGCGGTAAAATACTAGGGGTTTCTCAGTAAAACCATAAAATAATTCCTTACTGTTTCTGGCACAGAGTTCACAATCGAAGCTATATTGCAAAATGACCTGCTTTTTATACAAGTAGAGGGAATAGGCTCACCTAGGGCAAACCACACCATTAATGCCGGCGTGACGGGAGCCGGCTCCTGCTGCCCGGTTAAGAGCTCATGCCGCTCTCCACAAAGGCAAGAATACTTTGACACTGACTGAAAATGGATTTGGCCACGAGTGATGATAAATCTAAAAAGTCCCAGTAGAAGTTCTGGTCAAAGGCAGGATTTTTCAGGAAATGAGATACTTATTGGAAGGGGGGGAAAAAAATGCTTTCTGGCTAAGATCAAATTTACTGAGCTTCTTCCTGTGCTGTGTTTTGAGGGAGAGAGGCAGAGAATAGCGGTTGGGAACAAGAGCTCTTCCCTACCTGAGTTAAAACCAAGCTAAAATTTCCTGAGAAGTCCAAGGATAGGAGAAAACATCCGCTGCTGGTAACCAACTCTGGAAAGTGACCCGTGGAAGCCAATTTACCAGAACCAAGCTGGTCCTTCCATAACAGTAAGTTTATAAGCAAGCAAAACATTCGGCTCATGTCAAATACCAGGGGTCACCAAAGCACTTTCCTCGGTGCCCAAGGACAGCCCACTGCAGCTATAATCGGCCAATCCTCCCGAGTCCCGTCATTTAAATGAGAAAAAATTTATGGTTGTTTATGTAGGCTTCGTGCCAAGCCTGTTTCTCTGATAAGCTTCTCTGGTGCATTTGTGTCTCACATCCGATTCAGAGTCCTCTGAATACTGGAGACAGCATTCCTTGGATACTTAAAATAAATTAAAAACACAACGTTGGGCTTGGACAGAGGAATGGGAACATTATTCACGTGGCCCAGGCACTAAGGGCTCTGGGGAGCAGTGCTGGGAAAGTAGTCTTTTTGAAATCTTACATTAGTCCGTGTATTTAATGACACATAATCCTCAAAATGGTCCTCCATAAACTGTAAATATGCATTATTTGAGCAAGTAATTATTTTCAGTAGCACGCTGCAGCAGCTGTACGGCTTGGCTGCCAGACCTGCAAGTGTTTCCTCCGGCAAATGCATCTATTTGTGATATAACAATATTTATTTAATAGTTTACAAAACTTACCACTTCTCCAGTACTTCAACCTCAGGATCTCCAAACAATTTCAAAATATTGATGGAATCAGCACAGTACCCCCCATGTGAGGTCGGTGAGAAGAATTATCTGCACATGGGCAAAGCCAGCCCAGGGCGACCTGCCCGAGATGACCAGGAAACCTGCAGCAAGTGGAGTAAAACCCCGTCCTCCGACTCGCGGGGCTGATTTACCCCTTTGTCACCACCAACCTATCGATCCCCTCAGCTAAGAATTTTTTCTGTCGTTTGCCAAGATCCTCTGTCAGAAGAAAGCCTGAAAGAATGCCAAAGTCTGCCCCCTCTGTTTATTTTATGAAGATGAAGACAAACTTTGCCAAAAAAAGATCTTTTATTTTGTTGTGTTTTGTACACGGCAAGATTCTTATGGGAAACACCTTTTCTAAACCTGCAAGAAGCAAAAGCATCCTCAAGGTGAAGAGTGGCAGTGGAAACCTTTTAGCTGTAACATGAATTTATAAGACAAAACCCAGGCTGCTTTCTGATGTGGAACATCAATGAGTTTTCAGTCACCTCTCCCTTGAAATCAGCAGTAAACAGGAATTCAAGTTCAGTCCTTCCAGCACACCAGGAAGAGAACTGGGTAATGGTGACCCACTGACCACACTTTGGGTCAGCCCACAGCAGTCATGGTGAGATCCGCAAATCCAAAGGGTAGGACAAAGGAAAGACAGAGATTCAGCCAAATGATAGGAGAGTATCCAGGTGACACACGTCTAGAGGGGAGGCTGAACACATGAGCATGGACGCCTTTGGGTACGTGGACAGGTTTGTGTGCGAGGGCCAAATTTACTGAGATAGACACCGGAAAAGAAATGATCAGTTGGCTGTGGGAGGAAGAACTGATTCACTGAGTGCTGAAGGGATGAAGGACAAAACTGATTAACTGGCATGAGTGGGGATAGAGCTGATGTATTGTTGAAGAAGTGATGATGATCTATATTAAATTAGAAGTTATTTCAGTGAGCTATGGCATTCTGGGGTCTAGTTTTCAGAGCAGTAAAGGATCCAAGGACATTACTAAAGCACTGACGAGGCACTTTGCAGAATATATAGGGACAACATACAGCAGAAATTTAAGTCATTAAAATTACAGGAAGCCAACCATGTGTATCTCCTTTCATTCATTTTCTTCTTCAATTTTTTCCTTCCACCTGTTTTTCCCTTTGCTTTTTAGGTAATACTTAAAAATTACAGAACCTGGAAATAGGAAACAGAAACATCTGTTGATAATGTCAGTGACTTGCCTGCGCTCTGTTCTGGATTATCTGGATTTCTTCCCCTTTGAGAGATGAACTCAACAGCAGCCCAAGGGAATCTTTTCACTTGGAGAAACTGAGATGTGTTCCAAGAAAACATTTTAAATGGGTGGAGGGGAAGGCAAGAAAGAGAAGGGAAAAGAGTAGAAGGGAAAGATGAAAAAAAAAATGCACAAGAGATGTGGGTCTCAAACTAAGACAATCGAGACCTGGAGGTAATAGAAGCCGGTAAGGAAACAAGGAAATTTTAGCAAATCCTGTTACACTAAACAATAGGTGGCATTCCAAACACACAGAACTATGCAAAAAAGTGATTAGGTTCTCTGTGGTTTTTACAGAGAAGTAAAAAACAAAGGCAGAAACCTTGTTAACGAGAGTATATTTTTTGTACTTTATGTGTTTTCCAACCCCTGAAAGGATCACAGGTGCTGTCAGTGATTGGTTCCACATTATAAATACAAAAATATTGTGGGAGGAATACATCTACAGTCAGTCAATCAACACAGAGAAAAGTTTCCATCATTAGTTGCCGAGCAGCCCCCACCAACTAAAATAACCATCAAAAGCCATGCATTTCATGCTGGAATAATTAATAGCAGAATACGATTGCTACCTTTCACAGAAACAAGGAGACAGAGACAAACCACCGGCCAACTATTCATCGCGTGCCCCCTGATAATCAGAAATAGGGAATGGAAGTGTTTCCCGTTTCTCCGTCGGCTAGCTGCCTGTCCACCCCAGCCTTCCCTGGGGGTCTGTCTCCACGTCCACCAGCGCTACCTGCTAAAGCAGGCCTCAGAGAAGAGCGATACTCTGTAGTAAGAGCCCCCCTCAACCAAACAAGAACTTTAAGCATATGCATCTTCCAGCATCTGAGATGTCCCTACGGCGGTAAGGCTCAGGACTGGGCCAGTCACATGAGCCACCCTAAAAAAAACAGGTTCTCTCCTAGAGTTGAACTAACTTCATTTAAAGTAGTCACAGAATTGAAAACCTTTCATGACACAACATCTAGTAGTATCGTCTGTAGAAGGGACACACTCAAGGGACTGGTCTATTTATCTGAAGTCAAGCAGACAGATGAGTGCCCTGCCGGACTAGAGCTAGCTGGGACAGAGCACAACGCAGAGAAACTACTAAATACCTCCTAAAATACAAAAACCAACTAAATACATTCTAAATAAAGGAGAGTTTCCCGTGTTAGTCCCATCTCAAACATTTCTGATGATCCTTTTCCCATCCCATCCTTTTTTGTTTTTCTAAAGCCTGGAATACTATCAGACTAACCACGGATCAAGATAAAGGAAGCATTTTTCCACCAATCGGTACCCGAAGGTACTTGGGCTCTTACACGGGCTGGTATCCAAGTTTGACTTTTAATTACCAGAAGACAAGATTACATTCCTTTGCTGAGACTCATTCATGGTTCAGAGTGTTGCGCAAGGTGAACCCGAAGGTCTGAAGCCAGCCGTCATCTCCACCACCCGACTCCTCTTTTTAAAGCGAGCACCTCCCTTTCCGTGAATTTTGCATTAACGGGCTCGTCTGGGACTGTGGCTGCAGACATACCTGAAATAGCTTTTAACTATCTCTCTTGATAGGTGTTAAAAGGGAAAGCGCGGGGCTAAGCGCAGGCTGTAACTTATCCCAAAGACGCGGAATGACTCAGGCAAAATTCTGCACTCCTGCAGCAACGCTGAAAGTTATCTCAACCGCACGTCCACCCCAACCGCAGCCTCAGCGGCACATCCAGCGAGTCCTTCCGTCCTTTTTCCGAACCAAACTCGCACCTCCCCGTGGCGCTTGGCTTTTCCCGTGACTCCCACCTCAGAGTAACTGCCCCACACGCAGCGCGTCGGGACCTACTGCCGGGCTCCAGCTACGGCTCGGAAACCACCAAACGTTCAGGTGGCCCTGAATTCAGTCCCAGCGCGGGGTCTGAGTCAGGGCTGAGTAACCATCGCAGTTATGCGAGTTGAGGGCACCCAGCTCTCACGCTCCAGGCCAGCGGGGTCGGGGAGGAATGTTCCCACATGCACAGCACTGAATCACCCGCCGGCTCGGCTTCCCCCGAGCACCAGGTATTAGCCAACGGCTCTGGCACGATTACAGACCAAAAATCCCAAAATTCCAGTCTGCTCCAGTCCGACCGTACGTGGTTAGAAAATGGCAGGGAAAAAGCGTGCAAGGACCTTAGCGACCCAGCAGACTTTCACTGCACAGCCACGCACCCCTCGCAGCAATACTCGTTACCCCCTCTCCCTTCAGTGCTCTTGCCGTGCCTCCTCGGTGCTCAGAATAGCCGCAAAAAGCTGAGGCCGTCGATGAACAGACACCGAACCTGCAACTGAGTCACCTGAAAGTCAGCCCGAGGCACTGAAGAGTTAAAAGCCACTGACACGCACACACATACGCGTACCGCTGTGATCACCAACTCTTCACACCGGCAGACACGCAGCCTAGAGCTCACAGATTTGACACTGAATTTTGTTTTATTCTGCGTGAAAATCACATTCACAGGGAATTTAATTTAAGGCTGCAGGCGGCGTGCAATTTGGATGCAGTGACTCATGCCAAACTTATAAATATGCTGTGGGGACAGAACAAATATGAATTGAAAATGAACCTTCCACTGGGAATTTGGGTATTTTAAAAACTCACCAACTGCTGATAAATATACACTGAAGGGACATAGCTCCCTTAAGATGTCCTGTGCCTTACCGCCACCAAGAGCAAACAAAGGTTCAACCCAGGGCAGCAAATACGCAAAAGACCCATTTCCAGTGTCACAAGGAACTTCTCCCTACGAGCCGGGACATGAGCAACCTCCTATTAATAGACATCCACGTAGAGCAGCGCTGCGCGGCCTCAGTCCGGAGGGAGCTGCTCTCTCCAGGACACCATACGGGCACGTAAAGGCAGGTTGTGTCCACAGCCACGAACCGGTTCCCCTCTCACATCAGTTGGAGGGCACGGGATAACTCAGAACTGCTCTTTATACCTTCAGGGTAACCGCACCGCCTGCTACACCGGTCCCACTCGGGCCTTCTGAACTGGCCGTGCCGCCAGCCCTGGTGGGATCCTCCTCTCCTCCCAGGGGCTCGCAGCCACGACCTCGTGGAGGAGTCTGGGCAAAGGCTGGTGCTGAGGCAGTGCCTTTACGAGCCGTCCCGTGAAAGGAGACCGCTGTACGAACCCCCGCGAGTGCTCCAGTCTGATCAATAGCTACCAGGTAAGAACCCAGCCGCATACCTTTGGGATTATACCGTTTGCTTTAGGCTTCTGATTGATCTCGCGGTGATTTCCTGCGCCTTAAACACCAGTGGCAAAAGTGCAAACTAAAGACGAATGGCATGCTCAAACATTTGCCTTCATGCAAGAGAGCAGAACGTGTTCCTGGTTTTTGTGGTGAAATGCGTCTCAGCTTTGAGAGTAGAGAGGCTCCAAACCCTCAGCTCTGCAAAGTCACCCTCAGAGTAACGAATAACAAAGCCATACTCCTCATCGTAAAGATTTATCTCGCTGCAGCTTCTACAGTCGTTGCCACTGGATTAAAACTTTCAGCCTGAAAAGATGCTGTGGATGGCATTACGATCTGCAAACTGGAAGCACCCGATAAGTTATCTTCTGTAATGAGTATCAAATAGAGCCCATTAATTCCTGCAAACTGATCACCTGCGCTTAGAGCACACAAGCGATCTGGCATTATCGCAATTATTCTTCGAGAAATCCTGTCATGCTCTGAAATCCTACCAAGAGGGATTAGATGATGAGCTTTTCAGGCAGACGTTTTTCAGCTCTTGTCTTCCGTAAGCAAAATCTGCCACTGAACTCCTGCCAAAACTAAAATTTTACACTTAACAGAAGAGACAGTGTGCGTTGTTGCCTGAATTCATCTCCGTTATTTAAGATTCAGCAAAGCGTGCTTACATATGAGTAATATAACATATTTAAGCACACGTCTAAGTGTTTTGCTGAATCAAGGCCTAAAAGGGGTTCCGCTGGTGTTCGGGCTGAGGGAGGATTTGAATCTACATTTAAAAACCATCCTAACAAACTTCAGTTGTTTTCTCTAAGAGATTGGGGATAAAGATCTACATTGAACTGTTTGATTCCGAGGAAACCAGATCGCTTTGGCTTATACATTACCTGAAGAGAACCATCTGACCCCTGAGAAAAGCTGTCTGAGGAGCACGGCTTCTTGCTGAAGGCACCACGGCTTTACACAGAGACGTAACTAAACTTAACTGAAAGAACAAAGTTCTGAGATGCTGAACTTGCTCAGTTATGGGAGCGAGACCCAACTATCCAAAGCCCACTGAACACATTAAAGAGGCAGAAACACAGCGTTTTATTTTAAAACATAAAACGTGCCTGCTAGGTAGGTCATTTACTTTTCCTTTCCATTCTTCTTTTGACCTCAGCTCACTGGCAAGGTTTCCTTTTATTGAGGACATCCTGTACAACTCTGAATCAAAATATTACTGTTTCATCCCAAAGTTGCCAGAACCTAGCAAAACAATGAAGAGATTTCAATTAAGAGGTTTACCATCTGAGCATTTTACCAACACATCTAAAGGAGACAGAAGTCTCCTGTTTATTTACTGTATCTCCGAAATATTTCCTCATCTTTCCGCGTTGACGTTCTCAAGAACTAACCACCGTCAGCACAGAAGAGCCCTGAGAATCCATCCTTGCATCCTCACGCTTCTACACGAGCAAGGCCGGAGTCCTCACAGAGGTGCCTGCAACCGTGAGCTTATCATAGGTCTTCCTCTTAATTACCAGCAACGCAAACCCTCCAGCCGTGGTGTGATATACGAGGGTGGGAGTTGAAGAGCGCAGCACTGGGGCAAGCGCCGTACGCTCCCTGGTGCTGCCCTTCTCCACCAGGGCACCCTGACACATGGCACTGAAACCAAAGTGGAACTCAAAGCAGTGCCTAAGGAAGGACTCTGACTCGGGCAGACTTTCCTACGGAGGGTCTCTTCCCACTTCTCTGCACAACTGCACTTGTCTTTGCTGAGCTGAAAACATGCAGTGCCGAGTGGTGAAACGAGGCCCTGGGAGGCTCCATCGCTCATTATCACATTTCAGCCTGAGTGGGCTCCAAACCACAACTTCTCCCAAGGGTCTGAAACATTTTTTCTTTTATTTATTAATTGTAGCTGGTTAAATATTTGGCCCTTATCTAAATCACATGTCTTCAGGTACAGGATTTTTCTTCTTCGGTTACTGCCTTCTACTTCTAGGTTCATTATATTTAAAGTAAGATTGATAATTGCTGGAGAAGAGTTTGGATCGTTATTTGGGGAGAAAAGAGGAAAAAAAGAAAGGCAAGCTTGCGCTCTTTCTCTATGTCAGATTTCCAAGTATACACAGGGACTAGCGCATAGGAACTGCTTTAGGCAGAGTACCAACGCTCTTCTCCACTCTCCCGTGGAAGGCTCAGAAGGAGCGTTAGTCCGTGTGCCGTGACCCTTTGCCTAACAAAGGGCATTAATGATCACCCAGTTACCTATGTATTGAATCGAAAAGCCTGGCTCAACTTAAAACACTTTCCAAAGGGACATTTGGTCTTAATTTGAAAACAAAGAAGAACAGAAAATCTGCCACTTCTCTTGCTCTCTCGTTCCAGCAGTTAATCATCCTCATTGTATAAAAACTGTCTTTGATTTCCTATTTGAATTGTGTAATTTCAGCCTCCAGAAACAATCTCTCTTGTGTTTGTCTCCAGGACGTGTGACACCACTTTCTAACGCTGTTTTCTGGTAAAAGTATTTACAAGCTCCAGCCACATGTCCCTCCATCATTTCTGATACTCAAAATAGACTGGCCTCTCATGATTAGCTTTTCTCCAGCCTTTAATCATCTACGTAACTCCTTTTGGACCCTCTCCAGTTTTTTCTCCCTAGAGTGCAGAATTCTCACCTGGGTCCCACCAAATGCCACACTGAAGGCAAAATGAACTCCCTGTTCATAAACAGCAGTACTGTGAGAAGTTTGCCTTTGGTTGCTTGTACAAGATGTCCTGTAAAGCCTTTCAGCAGCGCGCTCCAGGACGCAGTTCCGATAGATGGGACCCACATGCCTCATTCCCAAGGTCTGGATCTGCTGGCACTGCCCTGAATCACTCTGGTTTTCCCCAGGACTGCACAGCCCCACATAAAGTGGGAAACCAAAGAGTTATTAATGCAACACCCCCTTTCCATCTGTGCTCACCTTAATACTATTTCGGAGCTGAGTTGAGAGGAAGAGCTCTGCTGTTGACTCATGGTTGCACGTAGCTGAACCTGAGCTTCAATCAAGGTTTTTACCTGCACTCAGGCAGTGCTGCCACATTAGCAGCACATCCACCTTTTCAGTGCCAAACGTAAGAAAGCCCCTACACATTCCCTTTCTGATGGGAACGCACCAGAGGTTGCGGAGAGAAGGAAATCTCAGCCGTTCTCGCTTGCGAAACAGCCTGGCAGATGACAGCTGGGTCCTCCAGCCCACCAGCAGCACAGTGAGCAGCTCAGAAGACAACCTGGAGCACCGTTTCCTCGTGCGTGTGCGTGACTCACGGAAAGCTGTGTGAGTCACAAAATTCCACCGGCACGGCGAGGTGGGGCAAAACTACCCTCCGAACGGACATGTCTCAAGTCGCCCTACGGTAGACGTACACTGGCCACACACACCCTGCCGGGACAGTCCGAAAAGCTTGTTGTGCTTTTGAGTAATTAACTTGGGTTTGTATTTGGCTGTTAAAATGCGTTCCTCGGCCCTTATGCATTCTTCTGAGGAAGAGAGTGACCTGTGTACAGACCCCTATGGAAACAAACACGCATCCTGACTACTTAAAAAAACCCCGTCTGCCCCGGAGAGGAAGCTGGAATTCACCCATGCAATTAGGTTAGGTTAATGTTGGCGATGAGCGGATAGATATTATCCGATGCCATATTTTGTAATCCTCTGCTAAGCAGGACGCTGTTCACTTTGGGAGCCAACAAAACAGCCACTCGTTCACTGTCAGCCTTGCGCAAAGTCGAGAGCGATCCCCGAAGGTTTGAGGTGAGTTTATTCCAGAACCTGGTAATGGTCCAGAGTCATTTATAAAGGTCACTAAATTCTACATTCAGGTTGTAGGTTTCTTTAAACCAATATTTATCTGTACAAATCTCAGGAGAAAAGACAACACTTCTCCTTTCACAAGTGAACTTTACAATGGCCTTTTCATTATCAACTTCTTTGGTTCTATGCCAATAATCTTTTACTCTTTTTCTAATCCTTAATTAATCCTTTTTATAAACAATTTACGCTCGGCATATTCTGCTCAGAGTAAATCTTTTGCTGTGTATATGTATCGCAACGAGACCTTCCACATCCAGGCAAATATTTTCAAGTATTAGGAACATAAATAATTGTGTGGGTATATCAAGAAAAATTACCTGACTCCTGAAAATTGAGCTCTCATACTTCCCTTGAACTCGGTGGGAATTTGCGAGCAGTTACAGACAAGACAGCGAGAAAGCTTCCAACTTAAGTTCACAATGCTCGACTTAGGGCAAACGCTTCTGAAAGCGCTACCCTGCATTTTCCAAGTCGCCTTCCCCCTGGCAAAGCCACGACTTCCCCAAATCACACACAGAACGCATCGCTTTTCGGACACGTTCAGATTTAAAGAGAAACCTAAAAAGGTCCTGAGAACGGGCAAGGAGGAGACAGTGATTTACCCGCAAGTTTTCCTCTACAAAAATAAAATATTGTAACAGCTTAAGGTGTTTCAGCATGCAGTTTCTGTTTGTTCTTATCACATTCAAACATAAGAGAACAGTTTTTGAGCATTATGTGTACACAGAAATGACAAATATACATCAATGACTGGAGTTGCATTTGCAAATAGAAAGTGAGGGAAAATATGGGTTTGGCTGCACAAATTTTATCGTTTTTCTGTAAAAATGATAAATGCACGTTACAGTTCCATAAACACAAGTGATCTAAAGTACATAGTGCTTGTAACGGCCAGGTTGAAGCCATTTTGTAAATGCAGCCCTTAAAACAACCAAATACTACTTTTCTGGGCTGTTGCTTAAGAAAATACCATTGAACGCTTACAGATGGCAAATAAAAAACAACTTCTGAAGCTGGAGCCTTGCATGGGAATTTGGCCTGCGGAAGCAGGCAGGATGAGGTTGCTGAAGGAATATATATTACAAAAGGAAGCCACTTAACAAGGCTACGGTAGATCTGACTTACCACAAGAGCAGCACGTGAAGCAGTTGGTGTGATAGAGGTTACCCATTGCTTGGCAAGCCTGGCTCGCTCCATACACACCTTTTCCACATTTTATACAAATACCTACAAAGCAGAAAGAAAATGAAAGTTAGAATCCTCCGCAGCTCCCGAAAAAGCTCTGGGCAGCTGATTCACAACATTCACCATACCCCCATCAGGCCCTAAATCAATGAGCTCTTCACCCTGAATAGATTCAAGTACCCAAGACAGCAACAGGCAGCTTGAGTGAAACAAATGCATGGAAATTAACCCAAAATAAAAGGCGGGGGGAAGCCTCTGCTGGCGTTTCAATGCCCGGAGACGGAGGCTGGCTACAGACAGAAATCCGAAGGAGGCAGGTGCAACCAGAGGGGACAGCAAATCCGCAAACTCCCTGGGAATAACTCTGTTTGCCCAAGAAATAATTCAGTGAGTGAGACCTTCACAACTCGGTGCTCCACCGCATCACATTCAATAACCACTAATAAACCAACAATTCAGCCCAAACCCCAAAGACTTCTCTTGGCCCCTCTCCAGCAATGCAACATCGGCAGCGTCGGTCCATGGTGGAAGCCATGTGGTACCGGGAAAATGGGTCTCTCGGTCACATTTAACGACTGTTTAACTTTCCACGAAAGATATGTAACCTCAAAAACTCAACCTGGCCCCTTACAAAACCTAAAGGCAAGGCTTCTACTCTCCTTATGGGCTGAGGGCAAAAATTCTGGCTGGCAGTTTTGCTTCAGGGGAGTCAGAAATTCACCTTTGCTGCACTGAGACTGGTGATGGCGGGGATGATTCCCATGAAGTCTGCAGGAGACCGAAGTACGAAGAGCCAACACAGCACTGGCAGAGTCAGCGGTTAGCGCCACACACGGCAGACGCACAAGAAAGGTCACGATTTCAATAAGCTCTACAAAGAGGGGGTTTGGGGTGGTTTTTTGTTTGTTTGTTTTTAAAAAGCTTTTGCCTCATAGTTATAGCTTTAAGCGTCTTTTGCCTACACATTTACTTCTATCTATGCATAACCTCTTCTATTCAAACCAGGGCAGGGAGATCATTCAATAATCGCTTCGCTTCTGTATCCCCGCGAAGAGGAAACGAAATGCTGGAGAATCCATGTCCTTCTGTCACGTACTCAGGACCACTGATTTGAAGGGGTTTTTTTTCCCCCCTGCGATTGTAGCGGGACAGTACATGTCAGGACATGGCTGTATGATTTTGAAAACACTACAACAGAAAATAAAAATTGAGATTTTTGCTTCCTGCAACTCTATAATGAAGCTGCTGTGCTCCATGTACTGTTTGAGGCCCTATTTCTACAAATGCACGCACCAGCTTAGCACGAATCATTAGCATCAAGAAAACTGCTATTATACTTAAGAGCCTATGAACTAGAGAACTACAAAACTGGGCTTTAATCATCCAGAATTTTCCCTTGCAGTGCTGTGAACATTTTATGCACACAAACGCACAGGAAATACAAATGCAGGCTGCTCGGGGAGGGGGGGAATTAGCATCCTATGAACTGGTAGAAACTTTAATATCGCAGTGAGGAAACACCACGATCTCTGCGCTGCCCCCCCCCCAAGCTATTCAAGACACATTTTAAACCCCATTTCTGGAACCAAACTGTTTCAGTTGGGTGCAGCATTAACACAGCCACCTGTATGGGCTGTGTAGTGTGACCTGTTTAAATGGGATTCTGTCACGGTAAAAAAACCAACATAATTGTATTTGACAAAAAAAATAATCTTCCTATGCCACTAATATTCAAATACTGAAATGGAGAGACCTTTTATAAATCATGGGTTTCTTGGTGTTTACATTTCAAATCACAGAGAGAAATTAGCCTTTCATTCAGCTGGTTCAACATCCCAGCACAGCATTGCCATTTCGGACCCTGAGCACATTTGCCAAATGAAACAATAATTCAAAAAAACAATAAATTGATTAATAATAGATTATTATTACTTTAAAATTCTAAACATGATTTCAGTGTTCCAGTGAAGCAGGAGCTGTAACTTTAATATTATCAGACACTAATGTCCTAAGCTAAACCTGTAACACAAACTAGCTGCCAGTTAGGGCCGTCAGTTCATCACAAATGTATTAAGAAAATGCTGGTCCTTCGGCTAGCTCAGCTCTGGTATAGGAAACGGGAATTTCAGCGTCTTTGTTGCCAGGTTAGCTTAGCTCTGGTATAGGAAACGGGAATTTCAGAGTATTTGTTGCCAGGTTAGCTCAGCTCTGGTATAGGAAACGGGAATTTCAGAGTATTTGTTGCCAGGTTAGCTCAGCTCTGGTATAGGAAACGGGAATTTCAGCGTCTTTGTTGCCAGGTTAGCTTAGCTCTGGTATAGGAAACGGGAATTTCAGAGTATTTGTTGCCTTATCCAAGGCTGTTACATCTATTTATTTATTTGCAACCAAAGGTTATGAAAAAGGTCTGCTATTTGCCATGAGTTAATGGTTAACTGCCTATGAAAGATGGTTATCGATTACCACGGACGGTGTGATGGGGAAGGGCACCCCACCAGCCAGCAGGAGCAGGAATTGCTCCCAGCAGCGGCGCAGCACCCACAGACCCGCTCTCCATCCCAGCACGTGCCACGAGCTCTGCAGGAACCCCGGTCCCTGCTGGCCCGGGGGCAGGAGGCTGCGCGCACAGCGGAGAACGGGGGGGGCTCACACCAGAAGCGAGCCATCGTCAGCACCGGGTCTTGGTAGGACGTTTCAGTTCGCCCCTGGCAGGGGAGCCAGGAGAGAGCCCTTTCCCAGCTCCCCACCTATCCGCACCCATCTTGTCGTGCCAACCACGCTCCCGGGACTGGCAGCTACTGACGGTCTGTCTGGCTGTGAGGTTATGCCGAGAGATCTACCTTCTCCCACTTACGCTTAATGTTACTCAAAGAGGAGCAGAAACCCACAGTCTGCAATTCTCCAGCGTTTCTGTCTATGAGCTCTCAAGCACACATTACTACAGCCATGAACTGCTTTGATAAACGAAGTTATTGCCTCATTTCTTTGCCAGTGCTCCACTGAACCATCAGAAGCAAAAGAAGGATTTATTGTGGATGTTAAACTTACGTCGGCCTCTCCAGCAGGTGATTTGTTATGAGCAGCTGTCAGTTTGTTAACTCGCTTTCTCTAAGAGACTAGTCATTAACTCCAGGAATGAATGACCACAGAGATGATTAGCATACTAAAAAAGCGCATGTGTAATTCCAAAAGTGTGTTTTGGAAAACATATATGCAGCTGTGGTGTGAGTATGGCGTGAGCTCATAACTGCCCAGGAGGAGCAGCGATTGCAGGTCTGCTCAGGTCTGCTTCTCCACCAGTCCCAGCCCAGGCTGCACACCGCGAGCTTGTGAAAGCCTTGACATAACAGCTACATCGCTCCCCCACCCCCCCAGTTTAATTCCAAAGCTTGTTACGCTGCCCATGCAGAATGTTCTGTTACAGAGCGAGCGTGTCTCGTTTCTAACACTTCACTTGACACAACTTCAGATCAACCGCTTCAGCCTTTACGCGATTCCTCCCGACACCTCTGTTCTAAGCAGCCAACTGTGCCGCCAGTGCTTTAACACGTCAACTGCTGCGTTTCCACCCAGGTCATCAGCTCTCCTACACACCTCTCTGGTGTCTCTCTTTAGCTAGGAAAAGACGTTGTAAGATGCTGCATATACCCAAAGTTTGCATAAGTGTTGGCTGGGCAGAAGCACAGCATCACAGCGTTACTTCGCTGCGGTGAAGAGATCTTTGCATCCTCAATGGTGCTTAACCGAACACGAGAGTGCAGACCCAACACACACTCTGTGGACCATGGTAAGAGACCACCAACAAAAACGACACCAGAAAGAGAAGGAGCTCCCAGAGACTCCCTGCTGGAGTTAGCTGCCATGCGTTGCCCGCGCTCCCCACACCTTTAACCAGTCCACTTCACTCAGCTTGACCGTGTCAGTCAGAGGAACGTCTCTGGACGCAGCCAGGCAAGCCTCCAGCACTGTACGGCAACACAGCCCCCAGAAGCACGATGCTCTCTGGGCAACTCACGCATTAGCAAAATGCTAATAACACACCAGCGAAAAATAAGACAAGTATTTTCTGATGTAGTCAATTGCTTTGCTCTAGACTCAAGGGACCAAACCATTATAACAAGCAAAGGTGTCAGCACCAACCTAGAGAAGATATCGAAGTAATATGATTTTCGTTCAGCCTGCTATAACGTACTTGTACGAGTTCCCTGCAGCAGCCCACGCATTACAAGTTCAGTGTGGGACCGGTCCATCAAACCGTGGGGCACCGTTCTGACCACGGCAGTGCAGGCTGGTGCTTCACACAGCCTTCACCGGGTGCCCAGAACTGGGAAGAAGGCAGTAGGCAAAGGTTAAATGGAGTACATATAATGGCAGATATATAACCGCTTTTTGGGCAAGCCTTGTCCTCAGACCCGTGTGGGACTCAGCCTGTGCCTAATGCCATCCTCGCTTAACCTGCAGTCAAAGGTTTACCGCAAACGCAAGGAAAATGGTACTGTACGGCCTCTCAACCTCAGCGCGCGGCAGCTGGGCGAGTCAGAGGGAGAATCTGGCTATCGCGCCCCCTGACAGCGCGCCACGGCTCAGGGATGAGCTACAGCTTTACTGCCTTACAGCCACACCGTACCTCCAGGATAACTGCTACATGCTGCCTACAGTAGGAAACAACCAAGCCCTGTCGTCAAGAGTTATGGTAAAGCTAAAATTAACAACTAACACATGGCACAGATGACTCCCCGCCTGCCTCTGCAGTTCTGTTCGTGCCGCAGCGCTGGGAGAAGGGCGGGTGAACGTCACGCTGGGCTGCTGCAAAACCCCTTTTTCTTCTCTCGGACAGGAGAAGAGCATCGCTACGTAGGTCCCCAACAAGCTTTTCCACACCTGTGGCCTTGGAAACGAAAAGCTGCAGTCACAAAAGGGGAAGGACTGAGGATGGAAACCTTAACTCAGCTCAAGAAATGGAGCTGCAGCAACAGGGGCCAGCGGGAGGGCTGAGGAGGGGCCACCTCAGCCGCCCACCGCGCCACTGGCCACCGGCCACACAGGCTGCAGCGCCTGCGGCCAGCGATCTCACACCCGGCAGGTTTTACACAGGGTGCTGCTACTATCTTCAAAACAAAAAAAAATAATATTCTGCTAAGAAGTTGGGTAAACAGTGCAGCAGCAGCGGTGCCCCGAGCCCCGGCAGCCGTGCCGCTGCTGCAGCAGTACCTGCCCGAGCCGACGGCGGCTACTGTGCAGACGTCCTGGACTGCGGCGGCTCGGATGCCGAGAGGTGACTTCAGGCAGGAAAAATGCTCCCTTCCTTCCAACAGCCACAGGAGGAGGGATCTTCCGACACACACGTCATCCCCCGGCCAGAGGCAGGCAGGAGGAACAAGGCACCTAACACAGGGCGCAGGGGCAGAGCCGCTTCCCCGCAGCGGGGCAGGAGCCAGGGAGGCGGCCAGGAAGCCCTCCCGGCCCTCGCCACCACCATTCACCGCTGGAATTTGTCACCTGGCAGATGCCTGGCTTGAACACCCAACGTAAAATAGAATCTGGTATGTACAAGTTACACATAAATAAACACATCCTGGACGCGCTCAGCAGCAACGCGACAATTGCATGAAGACCTGGCCCAAGCTGTCCTGTGATAGGAACGATGGAGGGAGTGTCTGGGTAAGCTTCCAGCACTGCCCTCTTCCCCAGAGGAGGACCAGAAGACACCACAACTTGAATTCAGGTTGAAAATGACAGACTAAGAAAAGTGGGAAACGCTCAGGTCAACATTTTCAGCTCCTCTCCCACGGCACAGCCCATCCACACCTAGAACCGCAACACCCCACGGCCGGGACAGGCCCAACCCCATCCAGCAACGCAACTCTGGCTTGAGAGAACCCACACGGTCCCCCCAGCCACCGTGCTGGAGGTTGGAGCAGGTTAAACTGGGGGAAGATGGGCCACAACACCTAACACACACCACAGCTTAAAAGCAAGCCAAGAAGCAGGCTGTGGACCAGGAAGCTTTTTGCTGTCATTGTCAAACCTTCTTGAGATTGCCCCGACCTTGCTTTCCTCCTCAAGGAAAGAGGGTAAAAACCCCACCAATATACTCCTTAGGCCCTTGGCATATATACCTGCTGACTTAAGATCTCCATCACTTCAGTACCTGCCTCCTACAGGAGGCTTTACTCAACTCATACACAGGCATGGACCAGGGGGGATGTCTGCGTAGAACCTACTTGGAAAAATCAGAGTTTGAGATGAATTGATGGGTTACAAACGCAGCGAAGTTCACATTCACTGCAAGTTTTGTAGCAGCAAGCTCTAACTCCAGCTCCTGGAACAACTTTCATTGCCTCCACTCTGCCTATTGCTTAACGAGGCTGTGGCTCGCGCAGGACAAAGCTGCTGGGAGAGGTCACGGCCAGGAAGGGAGGCGTTGGGACCAGTTCCAGGAACAGCCGCGCTCATCGGGACACGGGAGCCGAGCTTTACCTGCCGGAGGGATCGGCGCTGCCAGCAGGGCTCGGCCTCAGCCTATTCCTATTCGCTTTGGTAAATACATGGGCTGTTCTGTTTTGTCAGAAACCTCCCAGAATTTCAGATGTAGGGTGAGGCGACAGGCCAGAGTTTGGGAACACACAGAAGGCTGTAGAAACAGCTCTCTAACACCACCCTCCTCCCCGACTTCGTACTTTAGCAGCTGTGAGCCCAGGGCATGTCTGTGCCGGTGAGTTAAACCACGGCAGCCCCAGGTGAGCACCGCGGAGCAGGAGATGTCACGGGAGCCGCCACCAGCTCCCACCAGCGGCTGCGGGAAACCGGAAGGCTTTTGTCACCATTAAAGTAGATGCGCCCAGTCACGCGGCGAAAGCCTGAAGCTGGCACAGCAAATGCTTATCGCTTCATACGGTACGTGGAATTACCGCTCGGCACCACGGAATCGCCGACAGTCTCTGCACAGCGCTCCTCCTGCCTCGGCCGCAGCCGGCGTGCCCCTCCACAGCCCTCTTTGCGTGGACCACCGGCTCCGCCACCAGCTCCACCGCCGTTCCACCCGGTGTTTCAGCTACACCAACACTTGGTTTACAGATATTCATTCATTTCTCCGCGTCTCGATTTAGTGCGTGGCAGTTGCGGGATGATTTATACTCCTCACTTGGCATTTCTAGAAAGACCTTTTGCCACTGAGGCAATGGACTGGAAGGCCGAGTCGTTCTCGTAGCTGCTCTGTCGTCTGTGCTGCTCTGGGTTGCTTTGTCCGCAATCCAGAGCTCAGCTCACCCCTCAAGTTGACAACCACAGCACAAGGGGACTTGCAAATAACTTCAGCAACTGGATTACTGACCAAAAAAAAGGCATAATAAAATCCTGCTTCTAAGAAGTACCTTGTGATTACTGGGACAGGCAAAGCAAGGAGATGGGTACAGCTGGGGGGGCAGAGGGGAGCACCGCTGGGAATGGACGACTCGGAGGGAAAAGCGTGTCTGTAAAGCCCCATCCCTGTCCTACTGCCCCTCCGCTGCTGAACATCTGAGTGTCTCGCTGTGGACACGCATCCTCCTGCAGCCCAAAGGGATGAGGTCAACAAGGCCTCTCAGCTCAAACCACGCTTCGTCTGCCTGGAACATAACGAGTGTGACCACACATATAACACACCCTATTTGAGGAGTGTAAGATTTCTAGCACAGCGGCAGCAGCAGGGCCAGCAAAGACTTGAGCTTGTACAAGGGCTGGCAGAGGAGGACACACCACCACACCAGGCAAGCCCAGGGCTGGCAGAGGAGGACACACCACCACACCAGGCAAGCCCAGAGACACACACAGGTCACAGACAGCAGAACGAGTGATGCTCCTGCAGGCCACAGCTCCAGTCCAGAAAGATCTAATACCAACACCCAGAGCTCCCCAGTGCTCCTGGGCAAGCTTCTTGTTGGGAAGCTGGTGTAGAGCGCCAGGGACACACAGCCAGCTGTGCATTCACCCTGGTTTCGGGAGAGGGCAGACCTTCACGCTGCGTATCCCAATGTAACAGGCAACAGAAGGAGTGGCAGTTCACAGATGGCGATAGAGGAGATTTCTCAAAAAAAATATTCAAGTTGCAAATGCACTCACACATAAACATTTGGTTTTTAATTAATATGGATACTGCAATTTCTACCAGTGCTTTAATTTCCGCAAGTTCATTTAGCTGGTTGCACCAACTGGAGATCATCTGAGCTCCAGGACCAGATGCTTGTCCACACCATTACTTTAGCTTTACTCTGGCACAAGGCAGGTCAGAACGTGGACCTGCTAAGTTTTATTTAAGCTGTTTCCAGCAGCAGGTCTACAGACATCGAGACAGTTTTATTACAGTAAACAAACAAAATATTTAAAAGCTTGTATTTTTATCACCTTTCCTTTGTGCTTACCAACACCACGCATTAATAACAGTTTATCTACCTACACATTGCATGTTTTCCAATATAAATGACAGTGATCATACAAAACGAGCCAGCAGCTCTACTGTACCAGCCCCTTTTCCAGTTTTCACTTTCTTAGTTGTCTTCAGCAAACCGTTTAGTTTCTCTGTGTCTCGGCTCTTTTCTATATGAAATGGGAGTCATGACACCTGTGTGGCCTTCAGAGAAAAAACCTCCTGAGATGACGTGGAAAAGACAGAATCAATTTAAATGCTTCAGCTTAGAAAAATCTCCACAACCAGGTAACAACAGTGATACTGAAAGCACCAACAACGCAAATGAACCCGTGAAGCCCAAATACCCCGAACTCCACAGCATGTCACACCCGAGACCATCAGCTGCACAGACGGCAAGTTGGAGAGACTTTTCATTACATTCTCCTGACATTGCACGTATGAGTCATCACTCTAATATACGGCAGAAAAAGGTCATATATTACAGCTGCCTTCCTTGACATATTTAAAATGGGTTCATGATTAAACAGGGAGACTAGTCTAAAAGTTTCCAGGTGCACTTTTCTATTTTCTTAGATAACGGTCTATTTCCAGAACGAGCATGACAGTCTGGAACAGGCACGGCATTATGTAGCCACATTTGGTTATAAATCCAGCAGCTCCTTCCACAAGCAGTGCCCAAGTACTAAACCCCCACAGCAGCCCCGTGCCTCCACCGCCCACCCCGCAGAGGTGCCACCAACACCGGCTCGCTAGTTCTCAGCTGCCGCACGGAGGTTCTTTACAATTTCCAGAAGTACAAATAGGTTTGCCTAAACAAAAGCGTGCATATATATAGGTAGGTATTATACCAAGCTATTGTGAAAGCCTGAACTATTTGCTTAAGGAGAGCTGAAAATGACTTTAAAACCCTTTGTCCCCTCAACCCTCTGAACCATTTTTGTTTCAAGTCACTGCAAGTCAAGCGACTCAAGGATGCTCTGAGATCATGGGAAGGAGGGACACACCTTCCTGTAAGGACATCTGCAGGAACAACTTCAGAAAGCCATTCGCCATAGGTCTTCCTACCTTCAGCTCATGAAAGGTTTTAGTTCTAAGGTACCTATATCCCGGGAAGCCCCACTCTCCCTGCCGCGGCTACAGGGACAAGCCCCATCTCCTCCGCAGCTGTAAGGGGCAGTCCTCCCAGGGAGGTGCTCAGTGCTGGTGCCAGCAGCCACATTCCTCTGCTCCAGCAGGACAGAAGACTCTCAGACCATAAGAAAAGCTTGTCCTGATCTAGCAAGCTGGAAACCCTTGGGACTTGGGACAGCCGGCCAAATACAGCACTAACAGCATGTAAACAGGTTACTCTAATTTTGCCTCCTCCACCTCCAGGAAACACCATATGCTATATATGTCGGCTCCTTTCCCTCCTATGGATCCAGCTTGGGTGGGAGGGGGGCAAGGAAAAACTAGAAAAATCAACCAACTTCCACAGTGACATGAGGCTTCTACAGACCTGGGCAGTCCCACGCGTTGGGCTACTCTCCACTGCAGACCTAAGGCAGACACGTGGTGGTTATTCCACACTTCAGTCAGACTCCTGTCTGCAAGGATTCCTACAAGAGGATAACTCTGGGCTTCATGTAACCATGAAAGCACCTGAGGTCCATCTTCACCTTCAGCGACGTGCTCTCCAAGGCAGCTGCAACCAACCAGCACCACTCAGACCCGCAGGAACGGGCAGATCTTGCTGTGCTCAATAGCGAACCTTCCATGGAGACGGACAGCACCGCTGCAGTAGGTGAGGCCACGTTCCAATGACGGAACAAATCCAGCTTTACAACTCTTAGTACCGTATAAAAAGATGCCACACAGCGTAAAATACTGATGGTTAACTCCATATTGGCAGGATTTCGCTAGGTCAGGTATCGCCTGTCTGGACCGCTTTGACTTTTTGCTGGATCAGGTGTTGTCAGTTCTGGGTCAGGTAACAGCCTGCGCTCCAGCAGCTGGCGTGAGCTGCGGGGTATGCGGTCTGTCTGGCTAATTCGACAGAAATGTGAACACGTGCTTGAGCCACAACCAATTAGTATTGATGAATGATCCAGAAATGCACAGATATCACACTCAGGACCATCCCTCTCCCCTGCTTTGTCCCTGTCTCGCTCATCTTGACACAAAATGGGAGCAAAGTGGGTATAAAAGGCCAGAAAATTAGAAAAAATAAAAAGAGTGGTGCTAGTTTTCTCAGACGAAAACAGTGGGGAAACAGGCATGGTCATAGCACTCAACTAAGTAGCACACACAGTAGACTCTGCTTATGCACTCGGTTATACGCTGTTTCCCAGATAGTGACAAACCATCACCCAGACTGCACGCCTGGAGACACACTTGGGTTTTTTACCGCCCACCTTTTATACTCCCACGGCCAGACCAACGGTAGAAGCGCCTGGCTGCTCTGCAAAAGCTGGGCACAGGGGAGAAAACGTACAAGATGCTGATCAGCGAGTTATCTCAGAAAGGGCCTGGCAAAAAAAAAAAGAAGGCAAACCCCACCTATAACGGGGTTTTGGCGTCATCTGCTCTTTGCACAACCTGCCCCCAGCACCTGCAGCCAAACCCTTGGCACATAACCTCTACGGAGAAACCTGCAACCACTTAGCCGAAGTGCTAAGCCGCTCCTATTAGAGAACACGTGTCCTGCGACAGCACTTGGCACTGAGACACACACAGTGAAATACACTTCAGCCTCAATGGCTCATGTCAAAGGCTATTTGCTGGAGGGGAGGAAGGATTTCTCTTCCGAAACGATCGCTGTGCCTAGCGCTGGCACCGGCACCCCTGTACCTAGCGAGTCTTGTCCCCCCAAAACAGATGCTGGCTGCTGCCCACCAGCCCTCGGCGCTGCGGGACCCAACCGTGCATCACGGCAGGCCTGTTCCAAGGACTAGCACTGGGAGCCTCCCCGGCACCCACCCTGCTCGCCGTCTCCATGCCAAGATGGTAAGGCATCCCCTTTTTAAGCTGGATTTTGGAAGACAGACTCCATTTCTTGTGGAGCTGGACACCAGACTCAAGTCAAAGCGGTGAACAAGAGGTGAGAAGCAATCCTCCCCCGGTCCTGACATCCCACCTCCCCCCTCGCGCATCCCACCGCCCAGACATCACTCATTTAGTGAGTAACTCATCAGCTCCACTGCCCACAGCCATCCAACAGCAAAGAAGCTGTGGCTAAATTTTTAGCAACACTTACAAAAGTACAACTAAAGCACAGTTGTGGAGCAAACACCTCCAGGACAATTATTTATGAAACACCTTTCTGGAAGCAGCAAAAAGAAAACTCAAGAACTGCTAAACCAGGAAGAGAGTGAGCAGACAGAAAAGACCAAAGGGTTAGGAAGGTAATTTTCCACTTTGTTAGTTACAGTAAATATCTCCGATTAATGTGATCTTATGCAATTTATCAGCCAAACCTCCTTTCTCCATTTTTAAAGGTTACACGAAGTGGTGAAATGTTAGTTAATTTACGTCTTAGAGAACCAGCTAAAAAATAACAGAAACGTGTAATCTTTTCGTAATTATGAAGTCAACACTTAACTGATATGAGAAGCCTCTATTCATAGCAGCTAAAAGGAGCATTCATTCCTCTTTACATCATCCCTTCAGTGTTATGTCTTGATGCAATTTTCAACAGCAGGTGAAATCACTAGAAGTTGGAAACAGTGTGAAAAATTTTCCTCTATCTGGTTTTAATTAAAATACTCAGCAAAACACAGAGGAGCGATAAAGAGAGGTAGCCCTTTCCCCCTCAACTGCGCTGTCTGTTCATCGCTGCAGAGCCTGGTGAGAATCCCTCGTGCAACATCAGTGGTAAATATTTTCCCTGCTATTAAAGCAGTGGTTCAGATTAGGATCATGACAAAAGCAATAGAAGATAATTCACATCTGATTATGATCTATATAGTAGGTGTTTTGCAGCCTTTTAAGTTTCAGAAGGTCCACCTGAGCAGCAGGCACCAGAGGGGCTGCTGTTGGGAAGACCAGATGAGACCTGAGCTGCCCCATGGGCTCCCGTCATGGCAATGGCACCTTCTGCCTGGGCACTGGGTGGCAGCTGGTGCCTCTCCCACCCAAGACCTACCCACACCAGAAGCTGACACAACCCACTCCCAACCCTCCAGGCCCTGTGGTCCCCCGTTTGACACAGCTCTCATGGGCAAACCGCCCAGACACTGAGCGCATGGACCCAGCTCCCAGGCAGATGTCCAGGGCATACATTCAGCTTCAGTCTTCCCATGATCCAAGACAGTTGGATCTGAACACCAGCTCAAGATGCTGTTGGCTTTCTTTGCCACAAAGGCACACTGCTGGCTCATGCCCAGTATGACCCCAGAGGGCTTTTCTGCAGAGCTACTTTCCAGCCAGTGGGCCCCCAGCTCATACCATTGTATGAGGTGGTTGCTCCCCGGATGTAGGACTTTGCATTGCCCTTTCTTGAGCTTCGTGAGGTTCCTGTTAGCCCGTTTCTCCAGCCTGTCAAGGTCCTGGTTGAATAACACATCCACCTAGTCTATCAGCCACTCCTCCCAGTGCAGCACAATCTGCACGCTTGCTAGAGGTGTACTCTCTCCCATCATCCAGGTCATTAATGAAGATGCTAAACGGTACTGACCCCAGTACTGACCTCTGACGTGCACCACTAGTGACCAGCCTCCAACTCGACCTCATCCTGCTGGTCACAACTCTGAGTCCAGCAGCTCAACCAGTTTTCAGTCCATCACACAGTCCATTTATCTAGTCTGTACCTCATCAGTTTCTCTAGAAGGATGTTACAGGAGACAGTATCAAAAGCTTTGCTAAAGCTGAGGTCAACAGCATCCACTGCTCTCCCCTTATTCACCAAGCTTTTCATCACAGAAGGCCACCCAGGACCCCTGCTCCACATTTCCCCTAGTCTTCCTTTTGCTCATACATCTGCAGAAGCACTTCCTGACCTTCACGTTTTCGACCAGATTCAGCTCCAAGCAAGGCTTGGCTCTCCTGACCCCAACCGTGCGTGCTCACATTGTGTTTTTATATTCCTCCCAGGTGACCTGTCCCTGCTTCCACCTCTTACACATTATACATTTCATTTCTTCAGAGCTCCCTGCGCATCCATGCAAGCCTCCTGCCACTCTTGCTCGACTTTCTGCACGGCAGGATGGACCACTCCTGAGCTCGGAGACAGCAAACCTTGAACAAAATCAAAGAGCTTTCCTGGACCCCTTTTCTCTTCTTCCTAGCTACTTTATAACTCCTTTAAGTCAGTAAGGTACAGAATTTATATATGCAATATCCTAAGTCAGGACAGTCTACAGAAATGCTCTCCCCTACTGTAGGTGGAGACCGGACTTCAGTTTTCAAGTAAAGCTTTCCCTAACTAAATTCGCAAGAAAACGACACGGGTAAGTAAAGAGCTACCTGTGGCTATTTACACATTCAACTCCTACTTAAGAGACTTCACTCTCCAGTGGATTCTCTTTAGACTTCCAAATAAGCATAAATGCATTTCTGAGTCTGACCTTTAATCAAAACGTTCAGGATCAGTGTGTAAATCACTCGGTTGGGATTTTCCTTCTCACGCGCTAAATCGCTGCAGCACAACCTAATGCAACCGTTCCCTTAATTGCAGCAAAGCCCTTTTGGAATCTCTCCTTTCACTGTATCCACCAAGAAATAAGTTTGTAAATGTACCCTTAAAAAAACCCAAACAAACAACAAAACCAACCAGAAAACAAACACACAACTCGCAAAACTTGTCTTTTGAAAACCAGCTAAAAGAATTAGTGTATTTGTTGGGGGGTGGGGTGTATTTATTTTTGCCCTTTTTATTTTTTAATTACTAGAGCCTTTGTTTCCAGATGAATCTAGCCTCTTCTGTAATTATATCCATGGAAATAAGTGTAGCTTCTACTAAATCTATGAAGAATCTCTCTGCTGTGCTGTCTCTGTAAGGTTAAGAGTGAAGGACAGAGCTGGTACTGAGCTGGCGCCTGGACACCCCCTGCTTCTCCCACTGGTGCCTTTGAGAGATGGACTCTGTCATTTCTGGAGAGAAGCTATTTGTCCATTTTAGAGAAGGAATCATTGTTTCTCCTCAATTAAAACAGATTCTGTTTCAATCTAGTACCAGTCACAAAAGGTCTTCTCTGGTTGTCTTCCACCACCGCCAGAGAGAGAGAGAGAGATGACTTTTCAAGCAAAGCAAGGAAAATGAAGTGATCAGTACAAACGGTCGTTGCCCGTTGGTTTTCACCCGACGGGAACCACAGCTTTCACCTCCCGGTGGTGTCGGTGACTCAGGTTGGCAGGAACGGCACGTGCAATGGGAGAACAGGGAGAACACAGGATGAACACGCATCCTTCTCCTTATCTTTCCTTGAACGAACAGACATGCTGTAAAGATGTGTGATACCACCTAAGAGTTAGCCGAGCAACTTGCATCTTCCCTAGGAAAAAAAGCTGTGTTCCCCTACAGTAGTAGGTTTAAATCCTGACAGGTATCTCAGTCCTTCACCACCTGAACTAGGTAATATCTACGCATCTGCTGACAGCAGAAGGACCTTCAGCTCAGACCTGAAATACTGGATGTCTTCCAGCCTCCAACCTCATTCCCTGTATAATATTGTCCAATGCACTACTTGCTACTACTCCTGGAGCTCTCTGAGAGAAGAAAACTTGAAAAGTTTTATTCCTATTTAGGATGACTCACGTGGACTGCTCTCTGTTCAAACCTATGCTCCAGACCGCACAGAACAGAACCACCTTATCTCACCTTTCCCCCTGCAGGCTTAGGAGTTGGTGCCCTGGCCCCAAGCTGCAGGATAAACACAAACATGCGACTATTTGTTATGAAAGGGTCACACTTGACCTTGGAGTCAGTCTTACTCCAATTTAGACCTCAAGACAACGCTTACTCTGTTCTCTTAAGTCAACTGCTCGTTGAGAAACTGCAAGCTGCATAGTCCAAAAAATTCAATCAACAATTTGTTCGTAGGCTTACTGCTTTTCTGGCTGGTAAATAGCTTTTTTTCAGAACAGCAGCGTTACAGGGGGAAACCACGAGCGCAGAACTGAGCCTGCACCAGCAGCGTACCCAGGTCCCGGCTGCTGCTCTTTCTTCAAAACAGGAGTGCCTGGTGGTGTTCAGGGAGATGTTTCTACACAATTGCCACCTAGGTCTGTAGTGCTTGTCCTTCGAGAAGGGAAGATGCCCATTGATCTCACTGCAGTTTGGTTGCAGTCCTAATCCCACTTAAAACACATATATTAAGCAAAATAAAACTTACAACCTAACATTCCCCCACAGTGCCCCTATAATTTGGTTCTGTGCTCACAATGAAAACAGCTCAAAATAAAACCAAAGTGATTTTATAGCCGCTTTCAGCTCAGCCCTGGCACTTCTGGACCAACAAACAATGCCTTGATACAGCAAAAGCCTAGGAAACAGTGGCGGGGGGGCAAACGCACAGACGTAAGCTTTGTAATAATGGTGAAATAACATGTTTCTCAAAAGTTTAAGCAAATACTGCCACATATTTGCCAGAGCCCTCAGCAGCCCCCCTCTCCTTTTTTGAATCAAAGTCCTCTCTTGTGTTTTACAGGCTGCTAAATTTAAAAATTTAATTTAAAAGCCCCCCAGATACACACACCAGTGAGCCATCCAGTCGCAGTGGGTGCTCCCAGAGTGACTCACCCTCTGAAGAGCCGTTCCCCCCATCCCACCCACACCTCTTCCTCTCTGCTTTTAAATATCACAGCAAAATTCGCGGCGACCTCGAGGGGCCAGAGCAGCTACCTGCTTGCAGAAGCCATGGTCTTTGTACAAGCCTGCACAAGCCTTCTATTTGTGGGTTGAGAGGGGACAGGAGTTAAAGCAGGGACAACCCCCACCCAGGAGATCAGAAGAGAGGAACCCTGACTGCTGGGATCAGCTGGTGCGCATCATCCTCACCCAACCGGGCAGGCTGGGAGAGTTGGAGGAGGACACACTTGGATGTAACCGGGAAGAGGGAAAAATTCTTGTATCGCGTGTTACCCTGACATCTGTGGCTTCTGGTCCGGCCGATGCCTGCACGTGGTCGTGTGCACCCAGCAGCAGCCCTTGGCCCACCCTCGCTCCGCTAGCGCTGCCGTCCCCGACCTCCAGCTCCCACGGGTGGGATTCAGCTCCATGCTGGAAGCCCCCAGGAGTGACATACAGCACTGCTAGGAGACAGGGCAGCCAGGTCCACCAGTCCCCCGCTCTGCTCCCACCCAGGCGTGGTGGCCTTCGGCAGCCCCTCCGCTTGTCCGCCCACCTGTAGAGCGGGTGCAGAAATTCCCCACGTGGGCACACTGTGCAGAGCCACCTATTTGGAAACGAAGAAGCTCTAAGCCCGTACTCATTATTCATGGGGTACTTTGTCAGAAGAACAAAAGAAAGTACTTCTTCCCCCAGACCTTGCCATCCATCCTCTTTCTCTGACCTTGCAATAATCTAACCCTGGGGTTCCCAATCTGCCAGTCTTTAACCAAGCAAAACACCCAGTAATTTCAAAGAAAGTTCTCCCACAAAGGAGTCCGAGATTTGGCCTTAAGCTCGGGAGCCAGCACGTTTTGTTTTATGTGTTTTTTTCTCTTTCATGAGCTATGGGACCTGGAAGTCCTGGTGGACAACAGGATGCCCATGAGCCAGCAATGTGCCCTGGTGGCCAAGAAGGCCAAAGGCATCCTGGGGGGCATCAAGAAGAATGTGGCCAGCAGGTCGAGGGAGGTCATCCTCCCCCTCTGCTCTGCCCCGGTGAGGCCGCATCTGGAGTACTGTGTCCAGTTCTGGGCTCCCCGGGTCAAGAAGGACAGGGAACTGCTGGAGAGGGTCCAGCAAAGGGCTACAAAGATGATGAGGGGACTGGAGCATCTCTCTGATGAGGAAAGGCTGAGGGACTTGGGCTTTTTAGCCTGGAGAAGAGAAGACTGAGGGGGAGGATCTTATCAATGCTTATAAATACTTCAAGGGAGGGTGCCAGGAGGATGGGAACAGTCTTTTTTCAGTGGTGCCCAGTGACAGGACAAGAGGTAACAGGCACAAACTTGACCATAGGGAGTTCCATCTAAACATGAGAAGGAACTTCTTCACTTTGATGATGGCAGAGCACTGGCACAGGCTGCCCAGAGAGGTGGGGGAGTCTCCCACTCTGGAGCCATTCCAAACCCGCCTGGACGCCGTCCTGTGCCACTGCTGGAGGTGCCCCTGCTCTGGCAGGGGGTGGCACTGGGGGAGCTCCAGAGGGCCCTTCCAACCCTGACCAGTCTGGGATTCAGAAATAAATTAGACAGACACAAGCAAGACGGGATGCCCATCCAGAGCCTGGCCACCGCTGCAGTTGGATGGGTCCGAGCTGGTACCCGCTCCTGCCCATTGTCCCTCCTGCCACCCCCCCACCCTCCCCCCCGGGGACGCCAGGCAAAGCCCCGGTGAGGTGGGGAGCAGAGGTGGCAGCAGGGGAACGCAGAGCCTCACGCACTTGGCACACCAGAGAGCCCATTTGCAAGTCTGCACTTGGAGCATCTTCAAAGTATTTTCTTTGCGAATAAATGCAAGTCAGCCTCTGGGGAATCACCTCTTTCTGGGCTGGTTCTTCACCAGCCTGAATTCCTCCCAGGTGTGGAAGAGGGGCTGAGAAAGCCTCTTCCTAAAAGAGTAACACCAGTTTGCTCTGACACAGCACACAAGGCTGTTCCAGCCTAACCCAAGCCACCCCTTCTCTCTTGCCCTTTTCCTAATAGGTCAGGGAGTTTTTTTGGGGTTTGTTTTTAAGAGTGTGGTCTGGCAGTCATGAGTCCTTCCACCCCACGGCCCGAGGGCTCTCTGAAGCTCTAGGGCAGTGTGGGATCTGGCGAGTGAACCACCACACCTCCACTCTGCCAAAACCAGCAGCAAGGGGCAAACCTTGCCTTGCGCCTGCTCTGCGCTGCGTTCAAACCTCCAAGCCCAAACCTGCCGTGGATTTGATTACTTCCCCCCTCTCCTTCTCTCCTAATCGGGCAGTGACCTGCTTTGCAGGTGTTGCCCATGCAGCGGCCAGAAAGCCCCACACCGCTCTCCGACACCGGGCAACACCTCCCGGCACCGCCGCTCTCACCAATCCCGCAACAGGAGCATCTCCCTCGAAACCAACATACAGAAATACGACTGCAAGAGTCTCCTTCCAGGCCAGGCAAAACAGCAAGCTTTCTTCTAATTGTTTGTAAAACAGCATCTGAGACAACATACGATGGCTGCCAAAATTTCAGGAAAAACACCCCACTAAGCAGGACCTAGTATTTTGCTGCAAAAAAAAGGCAATCAAAGGAAAAAGAGTGGCAACAGTACCCAGAGCCCCCAGCACTCCACTCACAGCACACACAGCGTCAGGGCGCTCTCTTTAGAGGTTGGACTTGATGATCTTAAAGGTCTCTTCCAACCTAAACGATTCTATGACTCTATAACCACCTGCAGATCAGAGGCAATGGGTGTCACATGTATCACCCAGGCCCGTACCTGTTCCTCTGCTCTCTACAGCCTCTCCAGGTTTAGATCTTGATACCTTGAAGTGACTTCTGTTCTGGGCAGAGGACAACAAGGAGAGGAAAGGCAGAGGATGCAGAACTCCACTTCTGGACACAAACTCTACCCCACCCTGACAAAAATCACACACACGGAAAAGTCGGGTTCAGTCTCTGGATCTGGTTTCTTCACACGGACACTTCAGTGCCCCGAGACAGTGGGATCCCAGCTTCCGCACCAAGTTTTCCTAGGATTCCCACACATCTTCCATAAACTCATCTCCTGCAAGCGAGCAGAGCAACTTAGGAACTCAGTGCCCGTAGCTGGCTTCATACAAGCTGAAAGAGGTCAGCAGGACTTCACAGAGCATCATAGCCCTCTTCCACACCGTTAACTCCACCTGCTCTTTGTTATTCACATCATAATTTGCAGGAAATTGGTGTCTATCTGTCAAGGTACCAAGTTCCCAGGCCAACCGCGTATCGCTTCTACAGCCAAAGCACAAAGCAGCCATACAGCCGACAGCTCCCCGGTGGATACGTCCTGGGAGGTACAGAGGTGGCTGGGCAGGCCAGGCAGAGAAACACAGACACAGATGTGAACTTACTTATTCCCTGATCTACATGGTGTAATAAAAACAACTAGAGAGGACCCCAAGCAGTCAAAAACAAGTCAAACACACCCCTGTGACCTAAACAGGACTGCCGTGAACGAGGGGGGTCTGGATTTATCAGATAAATTTTTATTTAGAACACAGAACACTTAATTGGTTAATACCATGTATGGATTTTATTTTGAGATACCTTGAGGTTTTTTTCCTGAGTTAAGGCACTAAGGTCTGAGCCGCAGGCACTTTCCACCATAGCGAGCGCATCACTTGCTGTGAACCACGGCTGCTCTGCAGGGCTGCACCGCAGAGGCTCAGCCCTGCCCTCCCCGGGAACAGGTACAACGAGCCAACACACTTTCTAAGAAGACCAGCTACTGACCTACACTTCAAAAAATTACATGCTTGTTTCTCAATCCAGCTCAAACTCTGGACTCTAACACACTGGATTGTTGTGCAGCTCTGTTTTCTATTGAGTGTTTAGATCTGGGAAGCATGTCTTTGATTAAAAATGGGCAACTCACCAATTGCAGAGAATTTTCACATAACTGCTCAGCAAAAAAAGAGCTGCGGCAGTTATTAGCCGTTCATCGAAACTTCTGCTCTGTCCCCTGAGGGATTACCTGTTTCCCTCATCTACACCTGAGATCTGGAACGCTCACGGTTAACAGCATGGCAACTGCCACAACACAGAGAGAAACATCGAGAGATCCAACATTTTACCAATTACAGCTCTTTCCTCTGCCTGGTATAAACAGTTGTTTTGTCTCAACTGATGTTGGGCTCCAGTATCTTTTAGTTCTTCTACCTTTTCTTTAAAAAACAAAACAAAACAAAAATCAACATTCTGTTTGAACTAATGTAGTTATGGCAAGGTGGAAAGAAGAGCGGCAGGTGAGACAGTCCACAGAGACCACGGGTCTAATCCTGCCGCGTTCCGTGTCGATGACGAGAACAGGCAGCACAGCGCCCAGCAGCACACGGCCAGGTTAGCACACTTTTTTGAGTAGAGGAAACCACGGATAAGCGGCAACGTCTATTCGCTATCCCCTTGCTCAGAACCATTCCCCCAGTGATCATTTTCCAATCACTCAACATCTGGCCCAAACAACTGGATTTAGTAGGAATTTCACACCAGGAACAAAGACAGAACACAAACCCAAGATCCCACCCTAACGCTACCAAAGGCAATGTGGGATCTGCGAGGCCAGGGAAACAGAACCAAGCCACAGCAGCAGAGACCTCAGCTGTGTCGATTCAGTCAGGTCAGCGCTTGATTTATCGTGGTAAAACACAACCATACTTCTCCCCACCTTGTTAGAAATCCCCTTCTAACAGAGATTTCCAATCAGCTCCGCCCTGCACACGTGCTGCAGTTTTGCACGTGCAAAGCCCACATACAAAAGTGACCCTCAAGTTATACACGTTTAAATTTGGGACATCCCCAAACCCTCGCCTGGCCATGTGTTTCAGGTCCAACAAGGCACTTCGCTGACCCAACCAGGGACCCATGTTTGGGACCAGCCTTGCCCAATACCCCCCAGACCCTGCTGGCTGGGACTGCCAGCACAGAGGGAACATCCAAGGAGGTGGAGAAAGTGCAGGAGAACCACCCAACATCCAGTCCCGGAGCTTTACTCGTGGCATCCCAGTTCCCTGCACTGCGTGTGCTTGGGGACAAGCTCACAGCACAGGAGAAAGGTTTATGCAGTGACTGCCAGAACAGAAGGGTATTTCCCATGCCTGGGAGAGGCCACAGGGTCTCCATGGACCGCAGGGAATACGATTCAAGCGAGCTGGAGCATCTAAATACGCGCAACTGTCAAAACGCATTTAGGAACGGCTTTTTGTTTCTCTATTTTAACTTTGAAATTTTCTAATTTTTTCAAGTGGCCACATTAAAAGGGAAAAAACATCTTGTTTTCACTTTCCAGAAGTTCTGCGGTGTTGCAAAGTGGAACAGTTCACCAATTAAATAAATGTTTGGACGGCCAGGAAAACATCTGAGAGTCCCCAGCAGTTCTGCCACAATAGCTATCTACTTTTCACAAAAGCTGTAAACATGTTCTGAACTGAAGTGAGCTTTGTTCAGCCAAATTCTTAAAACAGCAATGGTATATAGCCAGACATGACCTTTTGCAACCTATTAAATGCCTCTTCGTTGCCCATTTGATCCACTCCCTGGCTACTTCATGACAGTATCTGGGATTAATATGTGTTATGTTTGCATACTGCCTTCCCTGCACTTCTCNCATGCATTAACCCTTGCAGCAAGCTAGCTGCATGTCAGTGCTGCTGCTGCCTGTAATTAAAGACTTTAGAATCAACCATCTCCCCCAAACCTACCCTGAAGTATTTGTGTCATTACTCCAACCCAATCACGCGCCCCTTCGAAGTCATTTGACTTCTCATCCCCAGCACTTGGAGGAACTCCGTTCTCCGTTAGGTACCTCGGCTCCCAAAAAACTCATCACGGGCAGCACCCATGGGCAGACCCCACGCCAGCCCAACCCCGACGGGCAGCACCAACCAAACCAACCCAGCACAGCCCTTCTCACAACCCAGGCAGTAGCTGCCGCCGTCGCCCCCTTCTCTGAGCCGCAGGAGAGCCAGAGATCACAGCCACCCCGGGCGAGACGACGGCTGAGCCACACGTGCACTACCACAGCCCCGGGAACACGGAGGTTCAAACCTACAGGTTTCCGTGCAAAACCTGCTGAGAAGAACTTTTCCAGTGTCTCAAATTTGGAAATAGGTGTCACTAGCAATAAATCCCTGCCCCCAGCTGAGTCCCCCCGTGTAAGCTCTTACATGTTTTATATGCACAGTAGTTCTCCACTGAGCATTAAAAGAGTGTTTGTGCTGTGGGGTGCTGGGGTTTTTTCCTTAATGAGTCATAGGCCTTTTCTTAAAAGTTTGCTGGAACACATAAATGTGACATTAGAGATTTAGTAAAACTGCTCCAAAAAAACAAGGAACGAAGTTTCAGACAATGTGAAATACTCCAGCTGGAAGAGATATATGACTTGCTTGGCCGTTTTCTTGTGCTCCTCTGTCTCACGGCACAGTAACAAACAAGGCTCTGGCGATAAGGAGTTAAAACAACACACTGAGGTTAATAGAAAGAGATAACATACCACAAAACAGAAATATCTGCTCCGATGTAGAAAAAAGGGACGAAATCCACTTCCAGAGACAGCATCCACACAGGCACAGTGAAAAAATCGCACAAAAACCCAGCCAAACACTGACATTTATTGGTCGATCGTTAGCACATCTGCTAATTTTGCGAAGAGCTGAAGGCTGGCACTGCCCCCCAACAAGCCCAGCGGAATCCTGCTGCCAGCCTCGGGAGCCGTCACGCCCCTGGAGCATCTCCAAGCGATGCCACATCGCAGCCCCAGGTACCTCCGTCCTGTCAGGACTTGAACCTTTCAGGCAGTTGAACGCAGCCCTCCAAAACGCGCCTTCTAAGCTTGTCACAGAACTTCCAGACACCATGCACATTCTTGCATTCCTTCCCTTTTTGCCGCTGCAGTTGGGCTTTGTATCACACACCCCCAGCCCCGTCAAAGAGGGGGCACTTTGTCCAGGATGGGCATAAAAACCAAACACCACATGATACTCTCTAAGAAACACCTAGATTCTCCAGCCACAGAGTAAGGAATTATTTTGGACACAACTAATGCCGACAGCGGAACCGCTCCGCTTTGGCAGCCTGCGAGACAACGCATGGACTTTGAGAGTCCAGAGGAGCGGCTGCACCTCCTCTCCCACCCACGGGCAGGGGATGTGGGGAGCGGGGGGCCAGCAGGATCCCGACACCTTCACCCCAACAAGGAGAGCTGCCCCAGCACCCTGCTGGCAGGACTGCACCCTCAGCCAGCGCCCAAGCTGGGTCCAGGACGGAGGAGATGCCTCTCCAACGCCGCGGGGCTGCAGGCAACGCAGCAAAATTTTGGAGGTTTTAGCAGAACTGTTTGGCTTATCACTGCCATTTTATTTTCTTTCCATTGATGAACAACCCTTTTAAACATCTGAAAATTACTTTGCCAGATTTTTTTTTCTTTTTCTAATAATCATTGTAGTATTTGGCATATTCTTTTGCTTTTGAGAAGGCTTTCTAAATATGCAATATCCACGTGGCTGTAACAGATATTTACATCCTAATTTACTCACCATGAATATTAAGGATGCAGCCTAGACTGGTATCTTTGCTGCTGCCACCACGCTATCAGTGGGAGCACACAAAGTTGTGTCATTTACACATTTTAAATGTAAAAATGATACAAGTCCAGGGAAATTTTCCACTAAGTAGCATCGACTTCAATCTCATTGTAACTACAGCTTCTCTGACAGTGACCCGTTCCTTCTCACCAGGGTCACGTTTCTACTCTGCAGAACACAGCGGCCACAGAATCTGTTAACTGATTTACTCCCAAATTCACACCCTACTGCACACAAATTCCCAGTGCATCATTTAACATCAAACTGGGACACCTGCACACACAGATCTCTGGGGAGGACCAGGCACGGAGGGTAGGTAAACAGCTGCCAACACAACTTAAACTCTGCTAGAGGACAGTTTTTTACCGTGAATCTTGCTTAGGATGTCTCCCTGACCCCCCCGCCCCCCCCAACAGGGCACAGCTGGCTGGGGATCCAGGGGGTGGGCACAGAGTGTGTTTAAAAGCCTGATGTGACTTTTGGGAATTTGAGAGCCTCTTACTTGAGGAATGCAATCCAGAGCTGGCTTGGAGCTTGTGACAGAGCCCTAAAAGCCCAGCAGATCTAATGTATAGCAGTAAAAACACAAACAACAAAAACAAGCAAAAAAACATTTGCCATCAAATAATACACCTATTCACAGCAATGCCCCTATTCACCGTCAAGTTTCCTGCAACTGAAGGTAAGAAAGCAGCTGTCCCCATTCACAGCACATGCTTCTGTGCAAGTTACAGCTGCCCAAATTTCCATGTAATGTTATTTGTACCTGTTACACCTCGCCATCCCTGGAGGTGTTTAAAAAAAGGGTAAATGTGATACTCAGGGACATGTTTTAGAAGTGGTTTTGCCAGGGTAGGTTAATGGTTGGACTTCATGATTTTAAAGGTCCCTTCCAACCTCAGCAATTCTGTGATTCTATGTTACATGCATCTACTACTTAAAGTACAAAAATCCTTGTATTCCACACCTCTCCCCTCCCGTTATAACACGGCTCATCACTTCCCAGCTTCAGGGCGACTCACAAGCGTGCACATGGCTAGCGGGAAGGGCAAGCAGCTCTCTAGGACCACTCCCACATCCTTCATAGGCCATGACATACCACAGACAAAAAAAAAAAAAAAACCCACAAAAAAACTTTTTTCCTGCTCTGTTAACTTGTGTTATCACAATTATTTTTTGCATCTTCTTTGTTGCCCTGAACTCTTCCCACATTCTCTCCCCCCACCTTCCAACCCCCTTCCTCCCTTTGGAGGACCCTCCGGCCCCAGGCTTTCCCTATCACCATTTACCATCATTTTCTCCGCTCGTTCAGCCCATCACTCCCTCTCTTCCCCGGCGCACCCAGGCACACGCAGCAGCACCGTTCCCTCTCCCCTTGGCGCACGCAGCCTGCGCTGCCTGTCGTCCCCGGGTAGGAGCAGTGACAGGAGGGCAGGTTCCCGGTAGCCGCGAGTCACCCGGATGCTGCGAATTCACACCTACCCCAGCATCTCCCACCGCAGCTCTGCTGGCGCCTTCCCCAGCGAAGACGCACCTTGTCTGAGCCCGTTTTTGAGGGCTTTCTTGCATTTCAGCTGAAGGAGCCGGACCACTCTCAAATCAGTTTCAGCACTGTATGTTTTCCAGCTGTAATTTGGAGATTAGCCAAACCAAACATGACCTGCTCCAACACTTCAGGAGACCGCACCATCTAAGTTTATTTCTATTTAGATGTTTGCCTATTAAAGGCTCAAATCTGGTCAAAAAGAGATCGTTTTTCACAGGACAGCCTCGCGTGCAAAAGCTGAAGGACCTCAGCTGCTTATCAAAGCCGAATAGATTTCTAGGCCCAGATAAAAAGAAATACAAAGTAATTCCCAGACAATAAATCCTTGCTTATTTCCAAAACCAGTATGATGTCTCAACTGTTACCTCTATTTTCATGGAAACAGCAAAGACCTAATACTTCACGAAGCAAGCTTCAGGAAATCCTAAGACAGAAAACAACACTTTAGCAAATATCTCAAATGTTGTGGTCACCAACTGCAAGCTCACCTACATTTCACTCTGATTTTCAAATTTCATCTTTAAGCAACGCAGCTTCTGGAGACTTACCACTGTCATCCATCTTAATTTTGATCTCACTTGTATGTACACCCTTCCATCACATCAACCTGCACACACAAAAGAAACATGAACACACAACGCCGAACTCCGAAGCACAGCGTAGGGCCCGAAAGCCAATCCTGCAACGCCAGCAGGATTTCTCAACGCAAAGGAACGGATTTGCATGGATGACTATGTACATAAAAGGCAGAAAGGGCCTGGACGGGTCTAGGGATCTGTTTCTTCCCTTCGCCTACCTGCCAGGCCAAAGGCTTTTCAGCAGGATGTTATCAGCAGCGTTTCTTGGTGGTGCTCCAAAAAACGTGTGCTGGTACTACTGGGTGGCTTTCTGGAAAGATCCTGGAGCTCTCAGAAGCCAAGCTGACTCGCTAGGGTAAGGACGGGCTTTTGCTAGACAGAGGACTACAGTTATTAACAGAATCCAGACTTTACGTGTTGTTCTGAGACATGGACCGACCCCTGCATTGCTTGGTAAACCTCCTACAGGGCACGGAGAAAGGGGACGCTTCCCTCAGGGTGGAGAAGCGTCCACCAAAGGTGCTTGTGGAAGACAAGAAGTGTGATGGCTCTCTGTGACGGGACCACTTGTTTCTCACTGAGCACATGGTGTGAACTTGCTGTATTCTGCATATCAGACAAGAGATACGGGGCGAGGGGGCAGCGATGGGCAGGGAGGACGCAAGACGGGCAGGGAGGACGCAAGACGGGCAGGGAGGACGCAAGACGGGCAGGGAGGACGCAAGACGGGCAGGGAGCCCTTGTCGAGCGATGGCCACAGCACAGCGGGGGCTGCCGGGAGTGCACGATTGCTGCCTGCACCCCTCCATCGCCTCTCCTTCCATTTCTCACAACACACCAGCGGCGCCACAGGACAGCACAGAGAGATCTCGTTCAAAACCAACGGCCAGATCAGCACGACTGTCCAACACGAAGACACCTCCCTGCCCGGTAGATGACAAGCCATAGGTTTACAGTCAGTCCCCCAAGGACCGCTTTGACTTGGATGGGCATGCCAAAATCCAATTTTTGCCTTAAACTGTCTTTTTCAACACCTAGACATCAGACTGAAGAATTCTGCAAAGTAAATAGAATTTAAGACAGCGCCTGAGCTTTCCAACCCCCATAAGTGTCCTGTTGACACCTCAGGATGCACATTCAATTTAAAACACCCCCGAAACACGACTTTGACAATTCACCTCATCGCATATGAGAACACTTACGAAAGTGAGTGAAAGCACTTTTTATTACCTCTCTTCCCAGCATCTGCCACTAAACCACGCACGTTTACTAAACTGTCAGTACCTTGACAGGGGGTCTCGGAGGGTTGAGGGTGAACCCCTGCCAGTTTGGGCAGGGGTTGCGTGGGAAGCAGCTCCAAAGGAACGAAGTCTCACAGCTTCACCCAATCCAAGGGCAGACGGCTGCCAAAGGAACGGTCTCAGCCTCCCGGAGCCCTCTGTCTGCACCCTCTCCCGCGGGTCAGCTCCAGCCACCTCATCGACAGGGACGGATTGGAGCCGCTCACCCCAATCCAGCCCCAAACCACCCTCCCTCTGCCCCCTTCCTTCTCCGTAGGCTTCATCTTCTGCAAGATCAGCGAGCGCGTGTGGCCGCAACGTGCTGGTGGGAGCACTGGGCAGTGGCCGGGTGGTACCCCTCAGCTGTGCAGCCGGGGCAGGGCAGACGCAGAGCGCTCCTTCTGCGGCACCGTCGTCTTCAGTCAGATTAAACCAACTGCGGAAGGGCGTTTTCCTTCTCTCTACAGACGCACCGAAGCCTGCCAGAAGAAAGGATGGAGGAGGCGAGGCGGTAAAGCAAAGCTCCCAGCACAGCGCTGCTCGGAGCCGCTCACGCCAGCATGGGCAGAGGGGCTGTCAGTCCCCTCGACCTGCCGGGCTCCCACGCAGCCCCTCCGGTGCTCAGATCCTCCACGTGTCCTCTGTCGTGTGTTTATCTGCCCCAGACCACTGGTTCCTCCTGAAGCGGAGCAGTGAGGTACGGGCGAGCAGCCAGGGACTGCCAGCACGAGCGTGGTTAGGGGAACACTCAAACTGAGCCACAAACAGAACGAAGGCAGGGCAGAGCTGTTCCTCCCCCAAACGAGACTGGTTAGTCACTCGACCTCAGTTTCAAAAACACCACACCGCTCAGTTTTTCAAATCTTTCTTTTTCTTTTGGGGCACAGAACACAGTAAAATTATCAGTGTCCTCATATAAGCATCTACTCATTAGACAACTGAGCTCATCTAATTAAGGAGCATTAAGCCATCTCCTCTGTTCCCTCTACCTTTGTTGGACTATCAGCTCAACACTTCTGTTTTCCACAGGCATCACAGCACACCCCACGACTGCCTTCGCAGAGCGCCAGACCCCAGCACTAAGGGGGTGAATGCGTAAGCAAAGACTTCAGCTGTCGTATGTGTGAGCTGCTACGCAAATCAGTGCATTTCGCCTCGCTTCCCTTGGTTAACATTGCTTAAGACTTTCTTCAGGAAAGTCAAACTAAACAGCAGACTTCTCCCCATCCTCTTCTCACTCTCCTGGTCTCTGACCCATCAGCCTGCGGTCGTCCCTGCCGACCCCTCATGCGCTTGCTCAGCATTCGCCTCAATGGGGGATTGGAACCAGAAACGCAGGATCAAGCCCACCAGAATTTAGCAAAACCTCAACAACTCGCAGAAATCAACCTTCTCTTTTAAAGCACCCCCATTTTCTGGGTTTCATCTGCTTCCAGGCTGCAAGTCGCAGCAGCGCTTCTTTGTGCTGCTACAACAGATACCCCTCCAGAGCAGGTGGTACACACGCTCTCCGGGCAGAAAGGCGCAGCCTTACTGCGGATCCTACATAGGACAGATCCGCCGAGGTTTAGGGCATGCTGCAACACGTCGCTACAGAATATACCTGCAAGTAGTGACACTCGCAGCAGGCAATTTCTTTTAAGAAAAACCCACCCACAACACAGATTCGCCAGGGAGCCCCCGATCGCACGCCCAGCTTCCCCGGCCACTGGAAAGCCCTCTCAGAGGCTCAGGACAGCTGTAACTTCTTTCTTACTGTAGATAAATCTTATTTCTCAGTCTCTCACTGTATACCACAGAAATCTTGAAAGCAACATTTCTTGCAGTTAGTGTGTTAACAAGCCTGCCCATGCAGCTTCCGCACACACGCAGAAGGGAACCGTTACTGTCCTCAGGTGGAGTCACCCAGCTGGCGAGGAGTACCGCACCGGGTGCCAGACCCCACAAAAGACGCAGTGGGTGACCATCAGCTTTCTTATCAGCCCCACATGGGATGGAGGGAGGCAGCAAGCACCGCATTCAGCTTCCTTTGTCTGGGGACAAGAGCTTGAAGAAGCCACGCCACTGCAGTTCACAGAAAGGTTTTCCTCGTAGGAGAGGGTACCGCTCGCTCAGCCACCTCTGCTGATCAGCCCAGGTCTGTCTCACCACAAGCACCTCGCAGACGCGTGCAAGGAGCCCTGCAACTCCTCCCTTCCACGCAGAGCACACTAATGCTGTGCCAAAAGCGGTCCGATTCCTCGTGCTTAAATCAGCAACCGAGGTAACGCACGTCTCCATCCTCAGCAACGCTGGTGTTGGTCAGAAGTCACGCATGGCCAGGGAGCCTCTCCCCGCACACCGGCAGCGCACAAAGGCACAAAGATAACCGTCCCCTCAAAGACCACGGATGGGGCTGGCTCTTCCACAGCCCCTCATCTTCCTCCCTCCTCTGCCGGGAGCTCCTACGCCAGAGCCCGCACCCCTCGTTCAAGCAGGGGACAAACTGCTCCCCAGGTCCAGCAGTCGCCTGTCCCATCTGCAGTCCCCAGCGCAGGAGAAACAAGGCAGCATTTGCACGCTCCAGGATCATCTTTCAAAGGCATCTTGGCCTTTTCCACCCAGTACAAAATAAGAAAGACAGGGGAGCTTAATCCTAACTCGTGTGACTAAAAAATGCATTCACTCAGCTCAAAGAAGTTACTTTTGTTCTATAAAGCAGCAACAAAAATTCAGGAGATGACCAAGAGGCTGATTTAGCCTCAGCAAGGACGGAGGGCTCTCCTCTCCCCCAAAGCCCCCCCGTGCCAGGGAGGAGGGCAGCCCTGCCAGCCCTCGCGGGGCAGGAGCGATGCCGGGCTCCCGCAGGCACTCCCAACCAGCACCAACATTTTACCGAACGAGGCGCTCAAAACTGCTCATTCTCCACAAAAGTTACCGCAGGCGGCCTGAGAGCGCGACTGCAAACGCCACCGTCGCAGGGATGCTGGGGGTTACCGGTGAAGCTTCACCAGCCCGAGAGAGGGACGGGCGGCGGAGGAGAGTCCCCGCGAGCCCCAACCGCGCAAAAATCTTCTGTGACACCTCAGCAAAGTCTCCCACCCGCTGGTGGACGGGGCGAGCGCCACGCACCCTGGCAAACGGGCTGGGGAAGGGACGGGAGAGGGCCCAAACGCCAGGGAGGAGCGCCGCTGACACCAGCGAGGCGATGGCACCTGCGGCGACGCGGGACCTCAGCGGGTACCCGGGTCCGGAGCAGCCCCGGGCATCGCAACGCCCGACGGCTCCGCAGNCTCCAGCTCCTTCTCCAGCTCCAGCGTCAGCGCCTCCAGCCGCCTCTCCGCCTGGCTGGGGCCGCTCTCCCGGCACGGCGTCACCTGGTAGGGCAGCTTGAATTTGGGGGCCGAAGCGGAGCTTTTGGTGGGGCTGTAGGCGTAAGGGGGGGCCGCCACCTCGGGGGGGCCGGCGGCGGCCGGGTGCTGCTGGTCGTGCCGCGGCGGGGACTGGGCATGGATCTTGTGGTAGACGTCCCCCAGCAGCTCGGGCAAGGCGCCGTCCTCCTGCAGGCCGGGCCCCAACAGGGAGGAGCGGGGCGAGGGCAGCTGCAGCTCGGGGTAGGCGCTCATGGAGCCGCGGGAGCTCCGGGAGCTCTGGCTGGAGATGCTGGAGCGGGGGCTGACCACGGCGGCGCCCGCCGCCGGGCCGCAGAGGCTGGAGCGGGGGCTGGCCAGGGCCAGGCCGCCGCGGCCGCCCGCCCCCTCGGGCTCGGCGCTGCCCGGCGGGCCGTACCGCGAGTCCGAGTAGCTGGAGCGGGGGCTGGTGGTGCAGGAGTACTGGCTGGCGGTGCTGGAGCGGGGGCTGGCGTGGCGCTGGTCGTAGCCCATGCTGATGCCGCTGGTGCGGTTGCTGCTGGGCTTGCTGCCGCCGCCGCCGCCGCCGTCGTAGCTGGTGAGGCTGGCGCGGGGGCTGGAGTGTTTGCTGGTGTCGCTGGCCGTGCTGGCGTAGCTGGAGCGGGGGCTGAGGGCGGCGCCGTCGTACTGCACCAGGCTGGCGCGGGGGCTGCCGTACTTCTCCTGGCCGGGTACCACCAGGCTGGAGCGGGGGCTGGAGAACTTCTCGTAGGGCAGCGCGGCCGCGCCCGCGCCCCCCAGGCTGGACCGCGGGCTGGAGAACTTGCCGTGCTCGGCGGCGGCGGGGCCCGGCGAGGCGGCGGCCAGGCTGGCCCGC
>VUYV01000150.1:1493608-1557956 GCA_008711295.1 Anarhynchus alexandrinus
GCGGCGGCGGCGGCTCGGCGGAGCGCCCTGAGGGACGCGGCGCTCGGCGGGGTCTGTCAGGGCTTCCCGCCTTCCGGGGGGCTCCGCCGCCCGCGCCCCTCACTGGAACTTTCCGGCGGGACCCGCCGCGGGCGGAGGCGGCCCCCGACCGCCCTCATGCCGGGGGTGGGGGGAACCGGGACCGGGACCGGGGGGGGCTTCGGAACAACCGGCCCCGCCGCGGGCGGGAGGTGCGGGACCGGCCCCGGGGACGAGGGGTGTCCCACCTGTGCGGGATCCCGGTGCCGGGGGTACGCGGAGAGGATGAGGGCTTTTCACAGCAGCTGATAATTATTTGGGGTTATTTATTTAGTTTTTTAAAAAATAAATCAGCAGTACTAAGGCATGTGATAAACCTATCGTGGCCTAAAGCAATCTGAATTGACAGGAGTTCAAAAACACACACTACTGTCTGTGTAACCGCACTCACCGTTTACATCCCTGTACGCACGGAAAAGGCCATCGGATCGGAAAACACCTCAGAAACGGCTACTCACCTGAGGCCTCCCGTACCAAACTGTAACCTAGAGTTTAATTTTTTTTGCACCTCAGGTGCAAATCGCAGACTGTCACCATGTGGATGGCAGAAACCCCAAGGAAGCCCTAACGAGAGGTACCTGTGCAGCGGTGTCCCTGTGCTGCGGGTGCTGAGCGCCCTGCGAGGAGGGGAATGCGACGCAGGTTGGGGCTGAAGGCGCTCTGCCGTGCCAAGAACATTTTATCCTGTTATCATACCTAATTAAACATTAAAAGCAACTGTGTACTCAGAAATGTCCCCAGCTGTGGCGGGCAAGCGATTGGCAATCTGTTTGTTTGTGTGTGTGTGGAAAAAAAGCCACCCAGCAAATCACGTAAATGTGCAGAGCCAGACCCGAAAAATAAATCGGACACGGGAGAGGTCGTCCACTGTCAGTGCGAACATACGCGTGCAAGTACAGCAAAATCTCAGGAGCCAACTGCTCTTTTCTAATAACACGTTCACATCTCTCTCTGCTCGTTTTGCCTGTCTCCTAAACGAGGTGTCACCATGTGCTTCTGCAGCTTAATACTTGTGGAAGGAGTTACGTTTCACCTCCCATCTGCGGGCGTGAGATGGTGGAAAGTGCCTCCAGCAGTGGTGTGTCCCAGTGCACACCATCACTGCTCCGGCTAACGCGGCGCCGGCCCTCGGCAACACCAGCGAAAGCTTCCAGCAAACGCGCTCTGGCACCCAGCGGGACCAAAGCCACACTTCCAAGTCCCTGTCCTGGACAAGCCTTGGACTTTCTGGTAAAGCTGTCAGCAAAGAGACAAACTGTGCTGTTGGCCACGGAGCGTGGACGCCTGCCCGCCAAGAACAAGGAGAGGTCCCTTCCCCAGAGCCCCTGGAAATCACCATTAACTTCATCCCTCATCTATCCCACCTGGGACTCTGCTCAAAGTTCCTCTGGGGCAGTGGGCGTCTCACGGGCTGCTGCCTTCAAGCGTGCTGGTGCAGAGCTCCGTCTTCCGCCCTCCCTGGGGCCCGTACTGGGACATTCTGTGCCGTTACTGACTTTGAACCACTTACTGCCAGTTTTTATAAGGTTGTGTTCCTGAGAAACTAGGAGAGGTTCATGGGCCACCTGCGAACTTGGTCCATCAGAGCACATGTAAAGAAAAATAAATTTACTCTGATTTAAGGGGGGTTTTGGGTGGGGTTTTTTTGTTGTTTGGGGTGGGTTTTTTTAAAACTTTACGACACTAGATAACTTTACTATCAATCTAAGAGAGTGGGTAGGACATTTTGGGAGGCCCTGCCTGTGTGCTCATGCAAGGAAGCATTTTGAGCAGCTATCTTCACAGTAGGAACTGCAGAGCCGATGCTGTGCGAAGTCAGAGGCGTAAGCTATTACGGCAGGAGCTTGTTGTCCGGCAGCTCCGTCCTTCTGAGCCACAAATCTGCCCTTGTTCCACCTTCTGAGGCAGCGCAGCTCTGTACGGCCGCGGCTGCCAGCAGGTAGCACGTTTCTACGGTAAACCTCTCGGTACCTACATCGTTAAAGCACATGCTTTGTTGAGTATGAACTCACAGGAGAAACATACTGGGGACGGAGAATCTGGGGAATCTAAGGTAAACAGCCCTTTTTAGTAAGCAATGTGGATCAAATGATAAAAAACACTTACTTTTACTCTTGAAAGCTTTTGCTCAGTAAGTAAATCCCGAAAGCCAGGCCCAGCGCGGGCTGCTGCAGCCCTGGCTTGCGACGTCCCTGTGCAGCGTTGCCGTCTCCGCCCCACTGCAGGGGCGATTCTGCCGACCCGCTCTTCAACAGTAAATCGTACTTCTGTCGTATACCTAACGAACATAACGTTTATCCACACCGTAGCCATAGATGCAGCCCACAGGGGTGAAATAAATGTGTTTGCAGTGGTACGTCGCACACTCGAGCGCTGCTGCATTTCTCGCGGAGGACCATATGTGCCGGGCTGTGCAAACAAAAAGCGCAGAGTTAAAGCTGCTGTTGCGGTGATAAACACCCACCTCGTTCTCCTCGCTGCTGTATAGAACACCCAAAGTACTGGGCAGTTACAGCTTGACGATCCCGACATGTTCTTCTCCCCAGTTTATTTTATATGTGTTGGCTTAATTTTAACAACCAGCAGTAAAATTTATACATTGCAAAAAGACTCCCACTTGCACAACTAAGAGCTGTCATAGAGTATTATAAAAGCTGAACTTAGTTTCTTAATTTGGTGTGCTGATTTTAAGTTATATCAGTAAATCAGACATTAAGGAAAGCCAGCTGCTTCTGTTAGATAAAGCCCTTTGTCTAAGACTTAAAGGGAGCGAAAAAGCCAGGTGGAGTTATTGATCTGCGAATATCAGCTGGCCGGGCCTCACAGGCGGTGCGCTCCTGTTTCTTCTAATTGCCCGCGCCTCCAAGGAAAGGCTGCCTGAGCCAGCAGGCAGGGAGACCTGCTGGTCTGCTGGGGATTGGCTCTCCCGCAGTTGCAAACGGTGTATTACCAACAAAGCAGAGAATCTGTAAACGTAAGAGTTCGACGGTGAAACTTTACCCCCGTCGAAGACGGTGCCAAAACCCCACCGACCTGTGTTGCGGCGTATGTTGTGTCAGACGCGGGTTTACTGGCGCAATGCAGGAGGGACTTCTTTGTCTCACTTCATCAATTTAGCAATTTGAAGCTGCTCCACAGATTTGCTTATTGAATTGGATGCTACCTGATTTTTTGCAATTTCCCTCCTTGTGCCCAACATTAAGAAAACAATGAAATTCTACCTTGAAGTCCAGAAGGTAAATAAGACTTATTGTTACTCAGGGGTTTACTGTTCTCATTTGCAGTGTTAAAATTGATTGGTTTCCTGGTGAGGAATGTAATGATTATTCTTCTTCTCTGGTCTGTTTTAAGCCCAATTAAAAAACAACACACCAAAAAACTTGTGAAATTTGTACAAAAATTATTCTGAGAAATATTTTGGGAGGGGGGACTGAAGTTTTTATTTTCTTTGAAGTGGTAGCTGTACTGTGGTGTGTGTTGCTTTGTGTTGCTTGTTTGAGTTCTGTATATTAATTTATGTTGTGATAACTTTAAGCAAAGTTTTTGGAATATGAAGTTTGGATATTAATAGGTATTTGGACTCGGGTGGGTTTTTTGCACCTTGCTCTGACATGTTTTTAGAAATACTCATTTGCAATTGAGCACAGCTTTTAACAACTGGAATTACTGAACGTGTTTTAGGGCACCATCTTCTGGTAGACCGAACACACTGGATTTGAACGGCTACCTTCGCGAGGCACAACTATTTAAAATATTTTTGACTAACACTACTCTGCAGGCTTACAGGTCATTTCTCATTCTAAATCTGCAATAAAACACTATTTAACATTTTTTACATTCTTCTTATTCATTGCAAATGCAGCTATTCACTGTGCTGCACAAATACAACTTGGGGCGGACCCTGTAAAATTCCGGTCACAACAGGCACATTGTGAGCTTGCGAGGTTTGACAGGCGACATATGTCCAAGCACTTACGATTAATACACCATTTATGTATCTTATTTCTTTTACAGTTTCATCTTCCACTTCTCTTGCATATTTCAGATAATAACATTTCTGGCCAAAGCAGTTTATTGGCTCGTACTTCGAGGCTGCCCATGGCCTTAGTCATACTGCCGTGCAGTCACAAGGACATAATCGCCGTATATTCAAACACAATCAGTTAGCTTAATAGCACCCACTCCATTTGCATAAATATATAATTTAGTTGGCCAGCTCAGTTAGCAATGCGCCCACTTAGTACTTTTAAGGAGGTCTTAGATTATATCCAAGCCTCATATTTTTATATATTTATGTTCCAAGCCTCATGTCAGAGGCTTGGAAATATAAAAACAAACTTGGGGCTCTACAGAGCTAAAATTTATCTTGATGTGATAAAAACGAAGTCCTGATTACAATACTGCCAACCATCAGCCGGCAAAGAAATCAGACAGCATTAGTGCCTTTAATAAAAAATAGAAACACTGCGTGAGGGCCAAAGTGCTGTACACCCCCCCCCCCCGTTCTCTGCTGGTGGAAAGTGTCAGACTGTACGTGCCTCGTTATACCCATGCACGAAACGAGGCAGGCGACAAGCGGTGACCTCCTGCCCTGACAATACAGCGCACTTCAGCTATGATGAGAACGATCATTTCAGAAGAAAGGACATTGGTTTGTTGAGAACACCAATTACATTTACATTTCCTGGTATTTTCCATATAAAATGGTATTATAGAGATAACACTCATTAACGGAAAATGATGAACACATTTGTAAGAAGCACAGCGCTGTTCAATAAGCAATGAACTAATGAAGGCCGGTCTCCTACAGGTCTGTATTCCACATCTTTTGCGTTCTCCAGCGTGTAACCTCCTCTCTAAAGCCCCGACACTGCTGCACTCCTGTCACCCGCTGTCCCACAGAGCTCTCCCACCTCTGCAGGACTCGCCCCAGTCCTCAGCCACTATATACGGTACCTCCAGGTTCCTCCCACCGTATCCACCTACAGTCCTCAACAGACTTGTCAGTGCTCTTCTGTCTCCAGCACTCCTCCTCTACAACGTCTTTAATTCTCTCCCAGGGCCACCTACATACCGCCTTCTCTCTGTCCACAGCTCCGAGCAGCTTCCTAAGCTTCTAGTTCGGTATCTTTGCCACCCTCTTTTCCCCAGCGCGCTCCCGCTGCCTCCAGTTATCACCGGTTAGATGTGCAAAATGCAGCAAACTCCCCTGTGGCCTTTCCTGCAGACCCACCAGCCGGGAGGTGTGCGAGTACCACACCTAAAAAGGCCGCATGCTGCCGCAGAAGCACTTCTGTGGCTCTGTCTCTCCTTATCTACAGCCACTTACTTGTAGAATCGCAGTAGCCTTGACATCACGGATGTAATTGCTTAATGTTCGCCGGTAGCTTCAAACGTTGCTGGAGAGAGGACTGGCAGAGCAACTCCGTAAGTACCTTTTCTTCAGGAAATCCTACTGAAGATTTCTCACTTGTGCTGAAGTGAGTGAAGACGTATGCTGATGAGAAAGACAAAGATAATGACGTGTATCTAAACAGCAATTTTCTTCTCTTAATATAAACAGATACCAAGCTCTATCTAGGAGGACATTTATTTACTTCATCCCATTCCTCCCTTAAAGAAGAACCGGGGCCTCCAAAAGCATTAAATCGCCTCCCCCTCCTATTCCTTTGGCTGTAGGTGTGTGCTCTCTGTAATCGTTCTGCTTAGACGCTAGCCCAGAAATAATCTCAGCCAAGGAAAAAAACAATGCCTGACTTGTGTAATATTTGTTGTATTACTTCGAGCCTAGTTTCTGCTTTCTTGCCCATTCAGTTTGGATGCACAAAATTGACGGCTTCTTGTCCTTATAGCTGGAAAGAGAAGCAAGAAAATATCTCTACCTACAGGCACAGAAACAACACGGGGAAAAAACAAATTTCTCTTCCTTAATTCAGTGTGTATTCAGATTTCTAATCCAAATTTAAAATTTTGGGGCAGTAGAGATAAGGCTTGAAGCAGCTATCAATGGTATCTATCAACTGAACACAAGCCGATTTCATCTTATCTAATAAACGGTTAGCAAGAGGGCTTTGTTGTAAAGGTCAGAACTTGAACTGGCACATCAACCTGCTCGCCGGCTGTCAGAGTCAGCGGGCCAGGAGAGCATGCGGCGCGCTCTGTGGTGCAACAAGGAAACGGTTCCATAAAGTAAAACTAAAATGTCACACAGAACTGGTCACATGAGCTGGTTACCTACCGGTTCAAGCTGCTCGTCAGGACACAGGCTGGTAGTCGGCTGTCTGCCCTCATGGCCCCAAAAAGTTCCTGCTCCTCAGCGGTTATCAGCTGCCCCTTAAGGGCGAGTCTGTAGATGCTTTGACAGTCAGATAGGTTGCACTTCTGCTTTTTTTTTTTTAACAATAAGATTGTGGGAAAGCCATTACAAATTACTTCACCATAAGTCAAAGCAGCCTAATGAGTCTCCAGTTAATGGTCGTGTATCAATGGTGGCCAATATTCCTTCCCACGCTCCGCTGCAGAGAGGGATATTGAACCAACGGCGTACAAAGACACATACTGCGCTCTCAGCTGCATTCAACTATGCTAAAATATTCCATGATTTTTCTTGTTCTTTTCATACATGGCACTCAAATTCAAGAAGTAAATACAAAATACAAGCATCAAGAATGATTGCTGCTATGAAAAGCAGCCAGAAAAGCTTATCTGCATCACAGAAATTTGCATCAGTATAAACAAACAACTAGAGAACGCTGTGTGACAGAAGAGCCAATTTGTATCACTGCAAATAGCAATTTGTAGATTGATTTAATGAGTCTGGCTCAAAAATTGCTAGTGAAGACAGAGCCTGTATCAGGGTTGCCAAGCTAAGGCACTGGGAAGAATTTCTCCTCCATTTTAACATTTAAATCTTGTGTCTTCCAAATACACTTCCTGCCATGTCAATATTCTGCTATTAGGACTTGAACAAGTTGTCGGTTGAAAAGTGGCTTGCCTTTTTTTTTTTTTTAATTACTTGAAAGCTTAATAAATGCTTCAATTTATAATTTGCTCTCAAGGGCAAGAGAAAGTTTAAGTTAGAAAATTCTACATTGACACAATGCTGGTGACTGGTGGCCAATTAAGGGCATTCATACTCCATCAGTTCGGAAAAGCCGTTTTTCATTTAGCACAGAAGCAGTTTGCGCTTGTAGCAGTTTGTTCAGTATCACCAAACTTAACAAGAACCGAATAGACCAGCCGACACCACACAACCAGCCTGTCATACGTTCTATGGAAGCAGCCTGCGTAAAGAAAATATATTAAAAATCATTCACTGGAAAGTATTTTACAGGCAGGATCAAGGAGCATTTTTTGCCATCAAACTACTTACTACCCAGGCTAAAGCAGCACAAGTACATCTCCCAATGACATCAAGATGTAATTGCTTATGTATTTAAACTCGACTGCCTTCCATGCTGCAAACCAAATGATGCTGCGTTGTGAAAATTACTTAATGCTTCTCTAAAACTTAATGTGAGCAGTGTCCTGCAGTGGCCCTCCCCATCTGAGACACAGTGCCAGCTCGACTCTCAACATTCCTGCGCTCTGGCCTCATCGACAGAGCCGTCTACTGCCCTGAGAAACTACTACGAGTATCTTCTTGGAGAGCAGCATCCCAAATACTTTAAGAAATCACGTGAGTACCATCACCTTACGCTGTTAACATAAGCAACTGAAGGAGTAGAAGCCAGCGAGACTGAATAGCCCTCCCCGCCCCCCCCTTTTTCACCCCCAGATCTGTTGGTGTTGCGCACTGTTTCAATTCAGCTCATATACCACTCAATTTACAAGTCATGAAGAGTCTCAACTTCAGTAAAACTAATGCAATCACATTACCCAAATTATAGCCTCTACTGTTAATCACAGAGTTGGAAAGCTGAACTCCTGCACGCTGCCCAGCGCCCGCAGGGGAACTGCTCAGGCGAGCGAGATAGCATGATGCCATCTTAGACACGTTACGCACACCACCAGCTCGGATAAAGCTTTGTCACCTCACAACGAGAAGCACATCTTATTACACAGGTAACAGCTATTTGAAAACTAATTTAATAAATCAATACTTTTATTTTTAGTAAAGCTTAAAAAAAGAAAACATCGGCCTTAAGTTTTGGAAGGTGTAGTCAGACATTAAATTCAAGTGCTTCAACTGTTTATGGCAAGAACTATAAAAGCTTCTTACTGTAGCGCTGACAATCCTTTCTGAAACACCTCTTATTTACATCTTTACCTCTCAATCTTCGCTCCTGCTGGCCAAGAAGCAACTAACTCAAGAAGATTTAATTTCACAGTGGGGTATTATGCCTCCAAACAAGCCATTGCGCACGACTATTACTACCTAAAAGAAGAGATAAAACCTTAATTGAATCGCGGAATCATAGTTTTACACTGCACTGTAATTAACACTGGTGAGGAGCTGGCCTTCGTACTAGACCAAAACAGATGCAGGAACCAAAAGGTGCTGGTTTTTCATATTCTCATTGTATAGTTAGCATCTTGTTTAAAACTCATCCAGTTTGCAAACTGTAACAGCATAAACCTTGTCTGCTCAATCCCTCTGCTCTCTGGGGCTAATTCTGCATACTTAGCTATGAATAGAAGCAGTTTTGGTTCACTAACGCACAGTCGGAAAGTCATTTTGGTGCAGTGACAGAAATGGCTGATAAAGGTGTCCAAAGAATCAGCACTGACAGTTTTGAGAGCCACCAAAACAGTTAAAGGCATGCAGTAGGTTTTAAGAGGCCCATTCTAAACCTTGCGCGTTTGTCCTGTGCGCAGCGTAAGGGGCGAGAGACCGGCGCTTGCTTCTCTCCGAAGGCGTGGGGCGGTGCAAGTGCACAACTGAAGAGGCCAATAATTGATTGTCCAAGAGAAAAAAACCATTCACAAAAGTTTTATTAAAAAAATTCCCCTTTCACCTCAAACAAGTGAAGCTTAAGTTCTGTACTACTCGGTTATGTTTAGAAAAATTAAAATAATACAGTAATTTTTGAAGGCTATACATTGTAAAATCCCATAAGTCAGCATAAACTCGGACTGTGCAAGCAAATATAGCAAGTATTTCAGATGTCATTTATTTGGTCCATCAGATGTACAGTATAGTAGTAGTATCTGAGTTTACAAAACATCAAATATAAATAACCTGAAACTGTAACAATACACAAAAATTTGCTTCTTACACTGACATACCAGGCAGTACGAGCTGAAAAACTTGAGTAAATTAACAGTTTTACAGTAATGTACATAGTGCCAATTGAAGTTTAAGAACACTGTTAAAACGTGGCACTAATTTGCTTTATTGAATTTTCTTCTTTACTTGTTCAGGGTGTGAAAAATGTTTAGGACTAGGCTGGAAATATTTTTCTTCAAGCAAAAAATAAAAACGTAGTTACTTAAAATCTGGGCATCAGATGATGACCCTTTACTAAATGACAGTAGTTTTTTTTTGTCCTATTGAATTATACCTAAAAGGTATTTACACAAAAATAACATGCTTTTTTCAAGACTGTTTAAGCAATACTTATCTGTAAGTATTTATAAACTATGTTTCTACTACATTTAATACATGGAATTAATATGGAAAAACTTCTGAAAGAGTCTATTGAGAGCTTTATCATCAAGAGAAACAGACACAAATTATTTAAGCCAGTGGTTTGGTATTCACCTGGAACAAAGGCCTTAAAATTAGTCTAGTTCTGGACATTTTTCACATCCCAACATAATATGCTCTTACTGTATTACTTTATCTGAATCGTTTTGTCAAGGGGCATTTGCATGTTCAGTCTAATGCTATAATTTCATCTTGCTCTTCTGTCTGATCAGAACGCGCTCTCTTCGCACTGATGCACTCTTTATCGTCTAGTTTTCTCTTGCGGCTTTTGTTTTCCATATCATCATCAATGTTGCTTGAAGTACCTTCATCTTCAGAATCAACAATCAATAGATCGTCTTGATCTGGAGCTGCAAAATACATGTTTTTCATTCAAATGGATACTGTAAAGACAGCCTGCTCTCAAACCAAATTTCATACATAAAACCAAGAATGTCTCTAATGCAACAAATACATTTGGAGCATTCTTTATCCATATTCTTGGTCATTCAACTGGAATTATTTTGATTTTCTCTGAAATCAGTATAAAACAGGCTTCTCGTGTTGTTCCCTCTTCACTAGTGGTATGGAAAATATTGCAATAACCCCAAAATATGGGAAATGCATTAGTTAACATGATGGGTTTTTTTTTGCATGTACAAATCAGAACTGCATGCTCTCATCTGCAGCAGTCCTTGAGAAAAGAACTTTTCCACCCACTGAGCTGTAGTCCAGCCTCTCCTTTCACTAGGGTGTTCAAGAGAACTCCCACGGGACACCACGCTCCACGAGAGAGAACACGCAAAGAGAGGGAGGAGCAGAGGGGTGAGCAGGTTTAATAAGCTAAAGGACAACAATGGATAGTATAAAGAAGGGAAAATAGAAGCAAACATGAACTTTCAAGACAGCTACTGGATTTGGTTTGTTTCAAAGTACAAATTCACTGTAAAACTAATTTTATGCTAGTTTGTTGGGGTTTTTTTTAATATATATAATTGAGTTTTAGCAATGGCCTTAGCAGTTAATGTCCCCTGACACAAGAGGCAAGTGGAAATGACTACATACTTGTGCACATATCTTAAATAGGACCATCTGCCAGGCAGAGGAACATCACCCAAAAGTGTAAGACAGAACCACAGATATCTAACTTACATCTGTCACTATAAGTGACAGATTCCTATGTTATCCCTATAAAACAGTAGGATGTTTCCAGTACCTTAGCCTTCAGTGCTTAAGCATCCCATATTCATGTAAGTTAAACTATTCTGAGTATGTTCAAAGAAACACTCTGCATTAGGAAGGTGACGGCCCTTCTTCCTGGATAGCAAATACTATTTTCTTGCCATGCTTTGCTTGACAGGTGAAAGATAATTATTGTGTAAGCAGATAATAAAGATGTCTTCTTAAATTAACAAAATGAAACATGATCAAAGACATTCACAAAGTGATTTTTAATCTGGAGGGAGAAAGTGACACATTTGGTTGATTCTATTTGCCAAGCAACAGCGTGACCACCAGATAGAATGGGTCTAACTTTATTTAAACCACTCTGCAAACAATGCACTCCAGCTTACACCCCACCAACCCCTTGTGAGTTGAATAAAATAATTTGAAGGTGTATTTACTGTAAACCTTTGTAACAATCTTAAATGTGTTTTGTAACAATTGTAAATGTGCTTTTTTCAATTTAATATTTATACACAGAGGCAACTTAAATGCCTTTTATTTCATGTTCGCAAAGTTAAGTCATAAAACTGAAGACAACTGTTTTAATTGGACTGCACTACTGAAAGACTCTTGTTTTATTTACTATTGATTACTGTTATTTACCTGTTGATGTTGAGGGTTGCGCTCCATCATCACTACCATTGGTAATGTTCTTGGATGTTGGTTCTGATGGTTTAGGGCCAACTTTTTCAGGGGTATCACCAACAACTTCAAATTCTACATCTTTTTCTAGGTCTTCACTGCAGAAAAATACATATGCTTTTAAACAACCAGGTGAAAATCAAAACCTGTCTTTTTCACAAAGTATGTATTCAAGTATTAGAGCACCCTGCAACTATAACAAAATGAGGAAAACATATTAAAAAAAAGAGGAAAATCTGTTCATTCCTCCTTTATAATTTATGCTTTGTTTATTCACAAACACTGTTCCACCCAGTGCCATGACTTAAAGTGTTTCAGAATGAGAAAAATCATTACCTGCACTTACCTTTCTTCCTCAATGTCACACTCCTATTCTCACTGCAAGTACAGTGTGTTAATTTACTGTATATAATATGTACATTACATATTCAGGGTTAAATACACACACCAATTATTTCAAAGTGATTTCTATTTGCATTGCTGTATCTCACCACCGGTAGTGATGCAGAGCATCGACTACCCCAGCACGCTCCGGAGTTTGTGGCCTTTTATTTTGGTTGGGGTTTTTTTATGGCAATTTCTCACTTAGTGGCTGCCCCAAAAGTAAATTTGGTTTTATACTGTATTTTTGTGTTGGGTAATGACAAATTATTCAAATAAACTTTTTCCAATTACTGTTGTAAAAAAAAACTAAAGCCACAACATAAAACAAAGCAAAACCCAAAAAAACTTAACTCTACCAAATTTATAAAAAGTAACAAATCCTCTTTTACCTCTATCTTTTCTTTCCACAGCTTAATGTTTGAGCTTTATTTATGAGTGTATTATTCTGAGTTGGAAATTCCCTGTGGAACTGTTCTGCATACACACACAAAACTAATTACTGCAGAATCCTTACCTATGAAGCACATTGATTAACAGTGTATAGTCCTGGAGGAAGTCATCCGCTTGCAGTCGAGTGCCGTTTCGAATTCCAAAGTCTGATAATTTCCTGTGGTTATTTGCTACAAAAATAGTGAAACACTGAAGTGTATACAGCTATTTATATAAAGATCGTTTACACCTGAGTAAATATGATGAAATGAGTACTCCAGAAGTTTTATGTAGAAACATAAGATTAACATTTATTGGCTATGTTTAAAGTAAAAACTGACGTTTAAGCCTATCGGGGGTGAAAACTACTTATGTCTGAATTATTTCCCCTCATGCATTGTGTTCGAGCACTTCACTATTATTACATTTAGGAACATTTTGGAGATAATATTTGCATTACAATAGTGCCTACAAGCATCATAAAAGGACCACAATCTAAGAACAAGAAAATGAACGGGACTTGCAAACAGAGGAAAATAACTGGTGTGCTTTTGTAGCTGAACACCTCTTCTTGAAAGGAATCCTGACACTCCAGGCGAAAAGTACTTTCTATAGGAAAGCGGAACTGGACATGCAGGCTTGTGGACAATGCCACTAGCTATTCTCAGGCCACTTCAGTACTTGCAAATCCAGTTCTCTTCAAATGTTATTCTACAGGATGAACACTAGAACATTTGCTATACTTCCATTCTGTATATCCTGGTTTCTTCCTAGTTTTTATCTACTCTTATTTAAAAAGCTTCAGTATGCATACCTTCTGTTTCTCCTTCTTCTGAAGAGATAAGAATAGTTCCTTTTCCATCATCTATTTGTACATCTGGTGCTACCATAGCAAATTTTTCTTTCACTATCTGAAAAGAGGAATATGATTATTTAATCAATATCTGACTTAAACACACTTATAAAAGAAAGAACCTTCAATTATGTTGATTTTCTTATCCTGGCTCATTTTCAGGCATCTGCTGAAAGTCTGCACTCCTGTACCTTTTTCTTTTTTTTTTTTTTTTTACTTCCATGAACACAGTAATTATAGTTGTTCTGCTGTCTGAAACCTACAGGTTCAGATACGCTGAAAAATTTTTTAGAATACTTGATAAAATGACAGAATTACAAATCAGTTGTGACTATGCAACTGTAATGTGGCTCCTGAACTATTCAACTGAAATACAAATTTATTTTTTTGCTGTTAGATATGAATAGGCTTTAAAACCACCAAAAAGTTACAAAATACAAACATTCTTTCAGAAGATAGACAAGCACACATGAGCAAGAAGCACGCTCTGCCTAATCCAGCTCTTCTTCTAGCTGAGAGAAACGCACAATGTAGAGCAAATATAAACAGCTGATGTTCAGTCAAAATATAGTGAACTTTAATAATTTACAGTATTAAAATAAAAACTGTAGCTAATTTTCAAGATTTACCTTATCCTGGAGTGTTAACACAGTAACTTTGTGTACATTAAGTTTCACAGTCACTTCTGGCTTACTCGCACATACATAACAGTTCGGATTTGGTGGATCCAAAGCACAAGGAACCAATAGCTTCTTTCTGGGATTTGGCTGCTTGTTCAGAAAAATCTTGGGGACAGACAAGAATAAGACAAGTTATTCTGTAAGTAAGAGCCTGTTTTCATAGATTTATTCTCTCAGTCTCACAGGTTGTCCTGTTCCCTAATCCTCTTTGACATGCCTGCTGAACAGGAGAAAGTGCATATTAGAGCCAGTCCGCGATGACACCTGTGCTGCCCGACCAGCTACTGCCAAATCCAGCTGTAACATGACACAACCATGTTGCAGGTGAGGTCAGTCTGGTTCTCTCTCCTACCCAGCAGCCAATTTTCATTAAATCAGAGGAGTTTAATGATCCTTGAGATCACTTCTCTTCACTTTTAATGATCCCTGAGATCACTTCCACTTCTCTTTTCGTTGCGGCTGGAAGTTCCCAGCACACTCAGAATCTACTGAAGCAACAAGTGAGAGACAGTAAAACTACACAAGAGCCAAAGCAGGTTAAATGTGACTTGTAAACAAATAACAAGAAAGCAAGAGTATCTTATTCCCACTTACCGTTCTACACTGATCTATTTTTCCCGATAAAATCTTCAGGCCCTCCAGCACTATCAGACCAGCTATTACTGCATTAGTAGTAGCTATAGCTGGGATAATATTTCCTGCCATTGCTGGAAAATAAGTAAGAGTATGCAGATTTTTAACAGTAAGTGAAAATGAGAAGTTTAGATTATTATTTAAAAAACCCCACAGTATCATATTTTATCCTTACACTTGATATCAAATCTGCTCTTCATATTCATACTGAACACATGCATCCTGAGGTTGGCAGCAGAAGTGACAAAATCCATTGCAGAAGGGTCATCCTGACAAGAAGTTAATACAGACAGTATTTACAAATCAGCTTACTCATTGGAAAAAGTTTGCAACACATGGTTCCTAAAACCTTAAAAACAGAAAGTTTAAAAAAAGTCTGTACAATATTCCATTTCAAAGTCAATATACTTCCTCTTTCAGATGGTCTGTTTAGACAGAGCAGTAATACTTTAAACACACCTCTTTAGAAATTGTACTTAGTATTCCAGTACTGAATTAGCATATTAGTATTAATAAAATGCCTTGTCTGTTCAAAATAATGTCTAAATCCTAAATCTTAAAACGTTTTATGCTCAGTTTCAAAAATTGGTGTTTCAGAAAGAGGTATTTTTACTATCTGTTGCGATACCATTTTACCCCCCCTCAATATTTACAAACTACTTTTTTTTCTTATGCCAAGTGACAACTGACTGCAGGAAGATTACACCGTCTCTGGTGCTAAAAGAAAATTCTTATTTTTCGTCAGCAAAACTCGCAATATCTCATGTACCTATCATGAGAGGTAATTACTACGTACAACTGGGCAGAACTCTAGCTACAAACCACTGTGTAAGAGCATGTTTTAGAGAAAGCTAAAAAGGAAGAAATGAAGCTGCATTACTAAAATATTTTCAAAAATAAAAATATGAATTTGTGCTTTTTAAAGTTGGTGAATTAAGTTATTTTACATCACAACAGTTAATCCTTACAGTCAGTGAGTTACAAAATATAGTGTTTAAAATATGTATTTGTTTACATATGGAAAGTGCTTTCAGTGAGGTGCCAGACATTTTTTTCTAAGTATGAATGAAACTCGATGAGTCCAATTAATATTTGCACTACATATGTAGAGTATAAATGGTTCTTACGTATTTGGCAAACTAACCTTATCCCATATAAGCTCTGCTCCATCACCCTTCTCAGCCAGATGAAGTCTCAGGGTTTCAACACTCTTTGAAAATAAGTGTGCATAGCTCTTGACATCGAGAACCTGCTGATCCTTCAAGACTGCGGATGATTCATTTTGCTGGTCAGGTATGTTTTTCTCTTTGGGAAAAGAAAAAAAAATTAAGATCAGGAATACTTATAAATACCACAGAAGTCCTCTCAAAGAGCTAAGAATTTTCCAATTTCAGCAAAATTTAGTATTTTCTAAATTGAAGAACAATATTCTTAAACTACAGTAGCCCAAATGTTCTACAACAAATGCGCATTTAAAACTGCAACTCTAGCTATACTTGTATCAATCACTTAGACACGCACAACTTACAGCAAATGTGAATTTTCAGCAAAACTCAGCTTTCAGAGATAAATGTACAGTGCTTATGGTAAGGTCTCCTAGAATAAGCTGACACATAATTTTGTGAAACATGAATTTTCCACAGCCAATACTAACTATCTAAAATAACAGTTGCAAGACAGTTTTAGGAAAAAAAACAAAACATTTTCTATATAGAAGAGAAAAATTTAAAATCTTCAGGAATCACAAAGAATTAATATGTTCATTATCAATACTCAACTGTGACAGTGAGAAAATGTACGTGTCAGAGATGCATTACCAAACAGCAGGTGTGACTTACAAATATACAGCAGGAGGAGGGACAATTACCTTGATTTTGTACCTCAGCCCAGTCCAGTGGCACTGGAGGCTTTCTTTTCCTCCACAGCTTATCCATTGTCAGCAGATATCTAATGTCGTCTTTGAAAAGCTAGGAAACATTAAAAAAATACAACACAAAAAACATTAAAATGAAAGGGGGGGGAAAAAGACATACTTTATTTTTACATCTGCTGTGAAATTGATAAATCAGCCCTAGATTTATGAGGCTTTGCTCTTCTTGAAAGTCTTTTCAACCACATAAATAAAAATCAACTCCACAGAGGAAAAAAAAAAAAGATTCAAAAAACTTCTTATTCCCCACTCTCTAAGAATTATTGCATACAGCAGACAGAGCTCTTAATTTGAGGGGGAGTAAAAAGTAAAAATCAAGAAACAACAGTTCAAACAGCAGGCTCATGTGCCTACTAAAGCCATCACTACAGCTCTTTGTATACTCTCCCTGAGATATTCTTACCTACATGCCAATGAATTTCCAAAGTTAAGTTATTACTACCTATCAACATTATCTTCTGCTCTCATTTCCTCTATTTATCCACTTTCAGCAACTATTTAGAAGGAAAACTCCTAAACCAGTTCGTATTTTCTTATGCCAGAGCCTGATTACACACAGCAGATGACCCACAGCTTTCAGGTCCTCAGATTGGTTCTGATTAGGCCCAGTGAAACTCCTACAGAATTCAAGTTTACCTTTTCATATTAAAAGTAATTCAAGTGAAGTTTTTTCTGTACAGTATGGACAAGCTGCTGAAGTCATCTGCAAATGGAATGCCGTAAAACATGCAAGTGTTGTAAAAGACCAACACTACAGCAAAACTGGCGGAAGTCATAACATAATTACATAATTGATGGCTAGCATTAAGTGTCTGGGTTTTGACTTAACTTTAAAGCACCTCATACACTTCAAATAAAGACAGTTATTGGGGGTAAAGAAGATACCTTAGTAAAAAGTTTAACTGGATCGTATCCAGTTGATTTAGCCCACTCCTTAGTTGAAACACGTTTAATCTCACCATCTTCATTGGATGCTCGTGCTCTGGCTTCTGCTTCTGCTGGCTCCCCTATTAATAGAGCGTTAACCAGTATTTTAATTCAAAAAAGGAAAAATCACATCCAAATATTTCCCCTAGAGTCAACAACCAAAATTATGCAGGGAAGATCGGANTCAAATAAAGACAGTTATTGGGGGTAAAGAAGATACCTTAGTAAAAAGTTTAACTGGATCGTATCCAGTTGATTTAGCCCACTCCTTAGTTGAAACACGTTTAATCTCACCATCTTCATTGGATGCTCGTGCTCTGGCTTCTGCTTCTGCTGGCTCCCCTATTAATAGAGCGTTAACCAGTATTTTAATTCAAAAAAGGAAAATCACATCCAAATATTTCCCCTAGAGTCAACAACCAAAATTATGCAGGGACCATAAAATGCCTTTACTGCACCCAAGAAAAGCTGAATTAGACACAGCGTGACTACTCCTGTTTGCTTCTGCAACTGCAGCTCACTAATTTAACTTGATGTCACCCAATTCCTTTATTGGCAGAAACAGTGAACAATTGTTTCCTATTAATTCTCTCCACACAATGTTGCAATTTCATAAATCTCTAACCATCTCCATTTAGTAGTCTCTTTTCCTGACTGAAGAGTTTTAGTTTTGTTAGAACTTCAACACAAAAAAAAATCAGCTTCCTACCTCTGGTTATTCCTATACAAAAATAAATCCATGTGTACAGACGCTATTCATTTTGTGTTTCTTTCTCAGTCACATCCAGCAATTGCTATCATGAATCCTAATAAGCAGGCTGACGTTTCCATAAAACTACCTATGAACATCTTGACAATGAGAAAAATCAACTCAGAGACCATCACTTCAGATGTAAATTTGCGAATGTTTCTCTCCTTTCACCAGTGCATCATTTCACATTTCTCTGCACCAAACCTACCTACTGTCCCATTGCCTGGTCATTCTGTATTGCGGAGCTTTCTACTACTTTTTTGCAGTTAGCTCTCATCTTTATTATTCTGAATGACTTTGCTTAATGATGGATGCTGAACAGCACTGGTCCCACCCCCAATCCGAGACGCTCCTCTAATCCCCATTTATCTCTATCATTTAAGCAGTTTATCCGCTTCAGGATCTGCATCCTTTTTTCCCCCCGTGGCTGCTTAGCTCCTTCAGGTTCCTCACAAAACGCTTTTGAGTGCCCCCTGCAGATTCGAAGCAGCGTAAACCAGGGACGCTTGCACACAGTGTTGCCGATCCCTTCCCAGGACCTGCACGACGTCCCTTTGCAAAGGCTTCATTGACTCTTCCCCGAAACACCATTTGTGTCCACTGATTCTAAACTGCATTGTCCTTACGGATCGTTTGCTTACTACAGACATGAGGCTACAGCTCAGCCCCTCCTATAACTGCCCTGGCATCTTTGTTTAAATTTAAAGTGGCATTGTGCTACCTTCCTGCTACCTTCCAAGTATTCCAGCAGCTGGTGTTTTAAGTGAGTTTATATGCCACCCTTATTAGGACTCAGCTATTTAATCCTGCACGTCCTGTAGTGATCACCCGACAGGTTTTTCCTATCTCATGTTCAGAGAAACTGAAGAGTTGGCGGATCCTCCAAGCTCCCTCTCCCAAGTCCATTCATCTATCAAAGGATCCAAAAGAAGCAACAAACAATGATGATAATTCACCTTCACAGTAGCTACTGTTACTGTCCTTACAGAAAAATACTGAATAGCTGCAAAAACATCACTCAAAATGGACGTATTTCCTATGTAGATTAATATTGAAGTATTTCAGGCTAGAAGAGTTCAAACCCAATCCCTCTATTTCCTTGCGATCCCTCAGCTAGGAGTGGAAAACGCAGAGTGACTACAAACATCGCTCAGTCCTCAGTTCAAAAGACAAGCCTCCCAGCTGCAGGGAAGGAAGCGCTCCATTAAACCCAAATAGAAAGGGGAAAAAAAGGCCACCCTGTGAAGATCAGTTATATTTCATTTGGGCTTCAAGCTCACTTTTCACTTCAAGTTTCTCTGCACGGGAGGAAGACCGTTTGCTGCAGGGGGAAGAGGAGTCTCCGAACAGACACAAGCCTATTCAGCTAAATCACATATTACACCTGGCTGTGTTAACTGGCAATTTATGATTAGCGAGTGTATCGATTGTGTTCCTCACAGCTCTTCTACCCACGCAATCTGAGAACAACTTGGGAATGCCAGTCAGCCATCGTACACTGTATTAAAAAGTTTTCACAACAGTTGAAGTAATCATTTTAATAATGTTTTAGGCAGCCCACAAGGGCCACAGTGCTGACAGGTGAAACTATTAAACTGTTGCCATTTTGAAGAGTATTTTTTGCACTTTATTCATGTAAAAACCTCAAGTTTTTATGCATCCAGTTAACTAAAAACCACTGAAATTGTTTCAAATATCTAATAAGCAGCAGTACAAGGGAACTAAATTATGCATGGCATACAGGAAGGTCTGTAAGGGAAACTACTGTCAACACCCCCCAAACTCTTGATATCCAAGGGTACAGTAAATGGAATCCTCTTAAAAAGAAAATGGAGCTGAACTCTCTAACCTTAAGAAATGTACAGAAACAAGTCATAAGCTCTGAAACAGAACATTTCGGTAACAGGGTAAGCTCCCAGCTTATATCACACTCACAGGCAGCTTCAGGATCAGCTCTGTCAGGAGAGACTTCTTGATCAGCATCTTCTTCTCCAAACAACTGGCTATATAATAATTAAGAACAACAACACGACACTAGAATTTCGTCATATCTGGTTAAAGACTGAAATATTTGCTAACGGATAATATCCACTTCAGAACTCTTGCTATCAGAGTGCCGCTTCATACATTGCTTTTTAAATTGTTGGGATTCATCACATGGGGACTTAACACTGACAACCCAAAACATCCAATCCAAAAATGAATTCAGGAAAACAGTTCTGTATAACTCACTCAATAGTTCACCTAGCCTTATATTTATATTGCAGTACTGAATGTATTGCTTATAACCCTCCAAGATCCCAGCAAACTTCACACCTGTTAATACAGGTATGAAACTGAAAAATGTGTTAACTTCACACAAAGGTGAAGAATAAAGTAATCTCAACCTACACTCCTGTGCCAAACTACTCTGTCAGATTTTCTGTGATATTAGAGCAAGGCCTAAGTACTAACCAACCTTCCATCTTTATATTAAAAGCAAAAAAAAACCCACCATACCCCAAAACCCAGAGGTTTTCGCTGTAATCCACATTCATTTAACAAAATAAATAAACAAAACAACCCCCAAAAAGTGTGTGTCTGTTTTATTTCCCTGTCTGTAAGTTTAGAAACCAGAAGAGTGAACCACAGGACCTATTTTCTTTAAAAAAAAAAATAAATCACTTACTTGAACAAATACTTAGCCCACACAATGCAATGGATAGGTTCCGATGGCGTATTTCGGATTGTGCAGCCTGGAAAAGTCTTCTGAGTTGGTTTAGGATGACATTCATAACATTCTGTCACTCCCTGGTGAAAAGTGAAATAGTTACTTGCATGCTGTGAACGCTACTGATAGTATATGCTATTACCAGATGAACTGTAACCGTACCTCAAAACACCCAACTCCCTGTTGTCTAAAATAGCCAATGATTTAAACTTAAAGTGACAAGAGAAATACACGACCTAACCTTTTTAATAACTGTTACTTGTCCAAGGTAGCCTGCAGTTCCACTCTCTATAAGAGGAACATCAGCAGCCAGACACATCCTGTTCACATGGTTACGGGCAGCTGAAAATCAAGAGTTTTTAAAGAAAAATTTGAGTAATTAGAAAAAAAAAAAGTTTTACTTCTACAAATTCAAACTAGCCTCCTATGCAAACATTTATGCTTAATATGCCTTACTTCATTATAGAGCACTACGCCTTTTTCAAAGTCAATTTTCCAATTAACATAAATTATATCAACACTATCAAATAGAGCAAACTCAACTGCATAGTTACATATGTACACACAATACTCATCAGTTCCCACAAAGCAGCAACATAACAGTTAACGTTTACTTTCAAAACACCTGTAAAAGCACTAACCACCCTTTCAAGTTTCTAGTGAAGCACACAAGCATTAGTCCAACTACACATGGGTTAAGAGGATACTTGTTATTTAACTGACATTGCAGAAGTACTAAGAGTAAAACACGTCTAAGTTCTGTTTCTATGAACAAGCAACAGTATTTAATCTCCAATATGAAATCATAGTGAAAACTTCACCTCTGTTATCCAGAGCATTCATAACCAACGTAAACTGGCGGAAGAACTCTACGTTATAGTCAGGGCTACAGAAAAGAAAAACAATACTCAAAATAGCATATCAAATTTGTTGGTTACTATGCCACAACAGGAACTATACACATGCAAAGGGTGGACTGACATTTGTGGGATAAATTACACATATTATAAGTTTACTGCTAGCCTTTAACTGCCCCATTTGTCTTCTGCCCATTTTAAAGCTGGGTGGAAGCATGAGTTTTATGCTGCTGGAAGGAAGCTATTCCAATTAGTGCTAATTTGACCAATGAAACAGGCAGACAACGAAAAAGTGATTATACTGCTCTGACCTAATGAGTAAATTGGCTGGGCTATGGTAACTGACCTTAAAAACCATCAGCTGAGGCTGAAACGTGCACACTGTAATTACCATAGCTCATCAGACTGTTGATAATTCATTATACTGCAATAGCTCAATTGGCTTTGAGCATGCCTCCATACCCTTAGGAGCCAAGACACGGGATTTTAAGATCTTGACACTTTAGTATCTTTACATTGTGTTTTTCTGATTTAAAGAAGAAGGTGGCAAAGAGGAGAGAGTAAAGAGGAAACAGGATTAATGGTTTTACAGTTTCAGGAGAAGGATGCACTCAGTCAGTGTTTCAGCGGCTAACAGCAACATCAGAGTTCAAAACTTAGTATTACAGAACAACAATTTTTAAGAAACTGGACAAATACAAATTAAAACATAGGAAACAATTAAAATCTACATAGTCTTGTACTCATTGGTTATGGATCATAAAGACTAAATTTTAACAGTTTTGGGCGTACATAAATGAAACCCAGTTACCCACACACACAAAAAGCACTTTGTGTTTTTAATCATGGATTCAACATTCACATTTATTTTAATCTAATTATTGCTCAAGACATCAGGGCATCCTTACAGTGTAGAAACGTATATAGTAAATGTTGCTAATAAAATGAAAAATAGACACAAGCAAATGACTACAGCTTACTAGTGGAGCTTAAGAAAACCCATGCAAAATCCACACCCCCACTCAGGTGTGTGGTAGCCTCATATTTACAGCTATTTCTCCTTACTGCGGTAGCTTTGTAAAGTATCTTAAAGCACACCATTGTAGCATTTAAATAACACAGTACTTGCAAATCAAAACATGTAGTTAGAGCTTAAAAACAAACATACTTCATGATGCTATCATGGTAAGCTATAATATTAGCTTCTGGATAAAACTGTAACACGCTTTCCTTGGCAACCTAGAAATAAAAAAAAAACAAAAACAAAAAACCACTTATTATTTCTTCCTTCCTTCTAAAGACAGACTCAATACCAGTTGAGTATCGAGTAAGTTGACTACCTTAAGAGATTTAAATACTTTTATAATGAAATGTTGTGGATAGCCATGATCAATCAACCAACACTTACCTCTTCTCAGCAGACACAAAATTGTGACGTTTCTAACACTGTCCGTAAAATAATACCGAGACTTGAGCTTTGACTTTTTCCCTCACCTGTGATTTTGATCTTCCAACATGTTTCTTTTGAAACAAAAACTGCCTGTTGAGATTGCTGACATCAATAGTATCCAAATCAATCTACAAACACACAAGAGACAGTCATTTCACTTTTACAGAAATAAAGGGAACAGAATCATTAACAGAGTTTGAACCAAATGCGATTGACCAAAATGCATAAACTTTACAGACCTGCACATAGGTGATACATCTGCACTACAGCAACTGTAGAGGCACAAGCAATCACGTAATTGCCTTCAGGCAATACATTTTGAATGATTACTAACAATGGAACCATATGTCCAAAATTACGGGCTACGTGACAACAAAATTTGTGAAGAAAGAGTCCCTACGAAAACTGCGCATGAATTTTGAGACACATATACACAGTAGTTAGTAGGAAGTCAATAACCGATTGTCCTATTTACCGTAGGAGAAGGATTTTAGTGAGAATTCCTCAGGAGCACAGCATACAGACTCAGAGGAGATACTGCAGGAATCAGCCTAGATAGGTCCCGTCAGACTCCACACGGCACTAAGCACCCACCCTGAACGCTGCCTCCGTACCGCGCTTCCCCAAGGTCCAAGAAAGGCTCTCAGCGAGCTAATTAGTACTTCTACTCTGTATTTGAACATGGCTTTGAGCAACTGAATTAGATGACAATGCAGCCCTGTTTACTAATTCATACACTGCAGGGCAAAAGCTTTTACTGTTTGTCACCACGACTAACTGCTTAAGTGCATATTAAAAAAGTTATGAAGTCTACTTACAAAAAAAATCCAATAATGCAATCAAGATGTTTAAAATCATATACCACAGAACATCTGTGATGTACAACCTCAAAGGATGCCATGACTGTAATTCCCCTAACAGCCATGCTTCTATTTATTAATATATGCACACGAGCATCATAATTTCAAATGTCTTTACCCCCCACCACAAGAATTAAGAACATTTAATTAGCACTTTGAGAAGATTTATTCCTACCTTGGTTGGCACTACTTTTCCTTTAATTAACAGTTTCTCTGATCAACCGCTCTTTTTAGAAGTGCTCTCCTGTCCCTAACATTTTTAACTAGGAGGGGAGGGAGACAATTTTTCAGATATTTCACACAACTTTTCTCAAGAGATATTTCTCCCAAGCTCACATAGATAATGCCGATATACTCAACACAGTAACGCTTTCAACTATATGGAGAGTACTATTGGACTGACTGTTCACCGTGAAGTTTAAACATAACCCACTGAGGGTGTTCCCATACACTTTTAATTTTATTAACCAAACTTGAATAATGAAAAAAGTATGCCACACACTTCTCATTACAGATCCGTTGCATGCGAGATCCAAGCTCCAAGATTAAACTTCCCCTTTTCTGAAGGAAATATTTTTAATTTAAGGATTAAGTTTTGATATACTAAGAACTGTAATAGCTAAAGTTTTATTTAAACACTAAATAAAAGCACCTGTGGATATAGAGCAAACAAAATATACAATGTTTTAAAAATGTATTCTAAACCAGAGACTGTTAATCTTTATTACCCATAGTATCCTAGTAACTACCCATCATCTTGTATCTTTTAATGAAAATGCTATTTGCATGAAAACTTGTTTCTATCTCCTTTCCTTTCTCGTAAGACACACTGGGAAAGCTTGCTTAGGCCAAAGCCAAAAAGCCCGAGAACCTCAAGAGAAAATAATTAAGTGCATAGTTCCGTTAAAATTTCCACTACCCAGAAAGCTTTTAGTATTTTAACTGGAGATGGTAACAAGTGACATAAGCTACAACTGAAAACAGTATTACCAAGATCAGAAGAAGCAAAGGAAGTTTTTCTCTGAAGAGAATACTTGAGACCATTAGACCTGAACAGAAGCTTCAATCTAGCTAAGAATGGTAAGAAGTTAACAGTTCTCTGACTAAAGTAACTTTTACACTGCTCCCATTTTTTGTAAGTTAGAAGGAAAGGCCTCAGAACTTCCGAAGTGTATTCATGTTCTTAATTCAGACTTGGATTTTGAGTAACTTGATTTTGTTCTTCATTCATGAGGACAACGGCACTGCCTTTCAACAAAGTACATTTAATGAAATTACATATTTGTGAGTTGTCTCCTATCCAAAATTATTAGGGTTTTTTTAGTATTAATATTTTGATTTAAAAGAATATCTCACAACTTACTTATAAAAATAAAAAGCATTTTCAGGTGTTCAAGTTTGTTAGTATTTAATAACCAAGGAAAACCCTCAACAATATCACAAACATTAACAAAAGCAATTTATTCTCCTAACAGCAAACTTCCTCTTGGTGTAACAATTCTCTTTTTGCTCTCACCTCATCTTTTGCGCACCCCCTCTGTATGCTATCAAAATTAACTGTCTTACATAAAACACTGCCAATGATATTTTTAAATAAAGATGGCCCTGATCCAACATGTACTTAAGTTAATAGAGTCCAACCGAGTTGGCCTTGAAAGACGACACAAAAAAAAATCAAACTATAATAACTGAAACACTAAGCATACCCAAATGAGATTTATGCCTACCAACTAACTGGAAAATCAGGACATGTTAAATTCTTTCTATTATAATGGACTGCAGGAGTACACAAATGACATAGTAAGGTAGAAAAAAAAAAAGCGGGGGAAAAAACAGTGTGGAAAATGGAGGCTTCTACTCTTCTGCATATGTTTATTTCACCAGTATGTTAAAATTGGATAGGCTCTCAGTAGCAGACTCAAACCAAAGGGACAATTTGGAATTAGACTTCAGCACATCCTACAAGTTTTAAAAAGTATTTAAGTAAACAGGCCTGAGTTGTATGAATAACAAGGCAAACCAGTAGCTGTACTCTTCTACAAGCTGATATAGTTTCAGATAAAAGCTGTTTCTAATACGCTCTGCTCAACAAGTCTGACTGTAAAAACAAACTTCTTACAACTTGTCATACAAAACTCTCAGATGTGACTCGGGGCACACACAAGTAAAAATGTATTCAAGGAAGCAGACCTGTGCTCTAGCTGGACTTGTACTCCCGCCGTTTCTTAAAACCACGTCGTTTTTGTAACTACGATAAGAAATTAATAAAGGTCTGGAAAGTAGGTAATCAGAGTTTTGCTAACAGCATTTCTCTCCATCCCTTACTCCGACCACCCTCTCAATTCTGCCCTTCCTACACACACTCAGAGATTAGCATCAGGAAGCAAAAGCGAAAGCAACAGCCCGCGGGAAACTATCGTGACCGGACTTCTGACAGTTTTACAACTCGGCGTCTAAAAATACGGTTCGCCTCCCACGTATTTTGTTTTTCGCTGCAATCCATCACCGGACCATCACCCACAGCATGAGGCAAAACGAAGCCTTTCGGCAGGGCAGCAAACGCGGCACACCGTTTCATCCACCGGCTCCCGGGGAGGCGCTGCCGCCCCTCCGCCGAGCCACGGCGGGACACCGCCGCTGCCCCGGGAAGGCGGCCCGACCTCCGGGGAGGGAAGGAAGAGCGCCCTTTCCCCGCTCCCGCCGCCCGCTCCGGCGGGGAACCCGCAGCACGGCCGGCAGGGCGGATGGCGCCCGCAGGCCGCGGCCCCTTTGTGGCGGAGCCCGTCCCCCGGCGGCGGGGGCGGCGCGGCGGCCTGGCCCGGCAGCTTTNCCAGGTCCTTGAGGAGCTCGCAGCCGATGCCGCCGGCTCCCACCACCAAGAGCCGCGCCTGGGCCACGGCCTCCGCCAGCTCGCTGCGCAAGGGGCCCGACACCGGCACCGACATGACGGCGGGCGGGGGAACAACGGCGGCGGCGGCGGCGGCAGCAGCAGCGGNCACAAACGGCGGCCCGCCCCGCCCCAGGTGGGAGAAAGCGCAGGCCGAGCGCCCCCGGAGGGCTCCAGCAGCGTTCCTGGCCTAAGGTGTTATTTTTGTGTATGGTAACTGCCTCGCCTCTACAAGCTGGCACGGCAAGCTACGATTCTGCCCTAAAAAAGGTGTTTTGCAAACACATTCCATCATTTTAGCCTCCCCCCCCCCCTTTTTTTTTTTAAACCCACACTTGTAGCATGTTAATTTATGCTGCAGCATTAAACCTGTAGAAAAAAAGCTTTAAGGACACTTACTTAAATTACTCCTCCATTAAGTCAATTAAAACACTGCAATTTAGCCTAAACCAACAGGGACTGCCACAGAAGAATTTAAGAGTGTTTTAACTAAAGCAGCACGATTAGCCTGCGAGCACTGGGCTGCGGTAAGGAGGCCGGTGCTGCGCTTACCCATCGCTCCGTCCCTGTGAGAATAAAAGCGCTCACAAACCCCCACCTCGTCCCCACCCCCGGCAACGCGCCCGGCAGAGCCCGTTTAACCGAGCAAATTAACTGGAATCACAAAAACCCCTCATCATGGGAAGGCTGTCGTGGCAGCACGGTCCTCTCAGACACTGCCCACTGAGTTTCCAGTCTGTGGTCAAAACAAAGCAGATTTGGGTTTTAAAATCAGGCTTACGTTAAGTTCTTCACTGCTGATAGTTTCTAAAAACTGGATCTCGTTTGGCTGATGAATGCTAACAGTATAACTAACTGCAGTAAGGCAACCTTTCTCCTTTACTTTCCTCCCCAATTAAGTGTATCTAGAATCACGAACCAATCTCTACACTTAAATTTCCATGTGTAACCGAATTATGCAAGTCTTCTGTCGCCGCATTTTAGAGGCACGCTAATACATACTTCAACCAGTTATTCTTGGAAATAAACACCACGTCATCAAATGAATTTCATTTTTCACCATATCTGAGGAAAATTCCGTTGCATAATTACACACTTTCACCTGCAGTAAAAAAAAAAAAAGAAGCCAACAGACTTTCCATCTATGTGGAGAAACACAATTTATTTAAATAATCTCTGATCTGGGTCTTCTTGTACGAAAACAAATTCTTCAAGAGGGGTTTGATGATTTGTTGGCCAGCAGCTTCTCTCACATGTATAAACTACAGCGGTTCCAAATTCCACTGACAGATCTAAAAACAAAACAATAAAAGTATGTAATGTAAAGGTATGAAAAATGCTGTAAGTGGGGGCTATTGCTTATTGCTATACTTCAATCTTTGCCAATTCAGAAAATATTTTTCATATTCAGTCCCCTATGTACATAGCATTTTCTAATTTTAAAGATTTTAAAGCAAGATGACTTAGAATTTTCATAGGCCTTCTTAAGCGTCTGCAGTCTTATCTGACAATATTTATTATTTTCCAAGGCCCCATTTAAGAGGCATTAAAGACAAATCACTCCCAAGGTCATGGAATTATCTATTTTGCCATTATTAAAGTTCACTAGTGAGCAAATGAAGTTGCAATCATGGAGTCTTCATAAACCAGAGTTGTATCTTTTGCTTAGTGACATCTATAATGGAAACAGAGTGGATTCTATATGAGATGATCACTGCAGTTAACCACGTGTGGCTGGCAAGAAGCAATCCAAATCGCAGTTCACTAAACTCTACCAAGAAGGTGACTGTTTCTGGCATTCATTCAGCTAAGTCAAAGGTCGACACCTGAATCGCTCTGGAGCATGCTGACCAGCGCTGGCATGAGTTGAAATTCAAATATTCTGTTGCTTCCACAGTTACTGCAGGCTGGAATACCTTTGTCGATGTTGGCTGGAGGACACGTTATGAATAAAGGCTGGCCACCCCAGGAGTATCTAAGAGAAGAAAGGAAAAAAGGAAATTTTTTTGATGTCTAAATTTTATAGGAAAAATTACGTGTTGGCAATGGTGTTCAGGATTCTCTGAAACCTCTGAACTTGCCTGAAGTAAACAACATTGTTACGAGCCAGAATCGTTGCCTAAGCTTCAGATGAGTCATTAAACCAAGAATAAAGATGGGAAGGGGGAAATACTTGCAAGGTTGACACTCGGGAAGTCTTAAGGAAAGAGCTGGATTTAAAGGAGACAAATGCTTTGAATTGACACCTCAAAAATATGCTATATCAGACTCATTTACTTAAGCAAACGACACTTTCCTGAAAAACGGAACCCTAACCAGTGGCAGTTAAAGATATTCAACATAGAATAGGTCTCAAAACCACCGTAGTTACGCCACAGAACTGATGTTTTATTTATAAGAGCTATTAAAGCTCCACAACTGGAAACCAAGATTGAAGATGGTTTCCACTGAATGCCAACCAAGGGATTCTGTGTCGTGCTTGAAAGCTCAACGGAGATCTGGCGGCCCAGGAGAAATGGGGGTCTAACAGGCATCTCGCGACACCCACGAGGGGAAAGGGAGGGCTACATAAAGATTGTAACTAGTGATAGTCACAGGGATCACCAGAGGTGATGGTTTAGAAGAATCAAAAATTCAAAGAGCGTAATACTGCAAAGTAACAGATCCAGTGAAAAAAAATAGTTGTCTGAAAATGTTACTTGCACTCTGCAGTAGTGCATTTTCTGTATAATCTTTGATAGACAAGTAATGAAAGTTTTAATGTTTCTTATTTGTGTAACCATCCCCTCAGGCTTTACCTCCTCATCGAAAAGGTACCAGTTAGTTCCACCAGGCTCTGGAAACTTGATCAACAAAGGTCCTGTCCCTACACTGAGACAGCTTGACCAGATAGGCTGCACTGGACTCTCTGGAACAAAGACATTAAAAGCTAATACTTGGTACGATCCATGAAAACCATGTGTATTATCTGGTACTATGAATAATTTATGAACTCTTTCCTATACTTTCATTCAGAATTAACTCCTCTTTTGGGAAAGCAGCTGCTCTGAGGTGAAATCTGCTTTTGTTCTAGGAAAAGCAACAGATTTACCAGAACTGAAGACTGCAGATCCCGAGGGATAATCACAACAACCTGCAGAAGAACTCAGGCTTTAAAACGGGAAATTTCTTACTTCAGTACCATCTCAAGGACTGAGACATAAGCAATGACAGTAAGGTTACAAAATTTCAGAGGGGCAGATAGCCTTGGAAATCTATCACAACAGCATACCCCTCTGTATGACACTTCCACCTCAAAACTGTCTCTGGAGAACCTCTATGCCTGGATTTCAGCAAGCCTTCAAAGACAGTCTAGGTAAGGAAGTCTTCCGCAGCCAGATCTGGGTTCTCTGATCCTGCTTTGCTTCTCATCCACTCATACTTTGTATAAAAAAGCCCAAGCAGGGACCCATGTCTGACCACACGGGCATGGCAACAGCCCTCTTAGCAATTTTTTTTTTTATTAATACATCTATTTCCCATGAAATGGTTTATTTTGATGTACTAACAATCCATGTCTGTGCTCCGTACCTCCCTGTTACAACCAGTAACAACATACCTTAGAATCTGTTCAGGACACACAGATATCCTTTTCATAAATTTATGGAATGTGTGGTCCCTGCTTTTGACTTCACTCTTCTCATATTTTTCATTATTACCTTCACCTGCAAAACTATAAGAAAACAAGAAAAGAAACAAGATTTCCAATAAGGTTTTCAGTACAATACGCATGCTTTAAATAAGCAATGGTTACTATACATTCACATTAAATTATACTAAGTGCACTGAAAAAAACTATACATGTTAAATTAAAAGGCAATTCCTGTTAGAGGTTGCAAGTGAACATTGTGCTTCTAGTTCTTCAGTTTCTGGTGGCTTACAGTTACTAACAGTGTTTCAAACTACCACATGAGATTCAAATCCACCAGATACCTGCTTACTACTTAAAAAAAAATAAAAAATCATTCCTTTAGTAACTTCTCAGAAGATTTTCTAGTTTTTAAATTACCATGTTGTCTTTTTCAATTTTGAATTAAGTGTAATTAAAGTTCTATGATTCTATAAAGGTCAACAAAACTCAACAGGAACATGGCTACTAAAAAGCACTCCATGCAGATTCTGCAGTTGAGAGTAGCTTTAGTTATCAAAATATTCAATGTTGTCCACAATTCAGGAAAAGTCACTGTACACATTAATATAATCAAAAGAGAAATGGGCTGGCTGTAAGTGCTCACTGTGATCACATAAGTTAATACTGATAATATTTTCAGTAACTACATTCAAGAATTGTTTTTCAGACAACCTTTACAAAATCTTTGGGAGCCTTACCATCATCCCAGTCTCTAGTCAAAATCCCTAAGTAATTAAACTCTTAAAAATGCAACTGGAATATAAGAAAAGGTTTAGCCTTGTAAAGAAAAAAAAAAGTTAAAAGTTACAATATAAACTTCTGCCATTTAGCATAAGATATCGTTTAAACCACACTGGTTTGGTTTCAGAGATTGACAGTCCACTGCTGTATGTGGAGCCCAAGGACGTTCCAACTGCTCAGTCTCTCACAAATAGATGCATCTCTGAATAACTCAAAATTTGACAGAAGTGGGTGCGTTGTTACGTTCTTCCAGCAAAGTACTACACACCAACGATCCCTGAAGGACCCAGTTACAAACAAAAACTATTCAGATTTAGTGAGAGTCAGATTCAGATTATCAAACAGCACGCAGGAAACTACACAATCCCTTCAGTTTCAGACCTGAAATCCAGACCTGTTCTCACCTTTCCGACATCAACTGTTCCAAATCAACACCCTCTCTCTGCTGATACTCCCTCAATAGCTTATCTGCATGATCTGTATCGAGGAAACCAGTGAAGTCTTCCTCATCCACAACACTAATGTAAAAGGGCTGGAACACAGGAGCTGAACTAGACGTTGCCGTTGCCATTCCCATTCCCTCGCTGACCGGAGGATGTGTATTCAGGGAACCCAACCCATCCGTAGCTTCAGACAAGCGAAGCTGTTGGAGCTGGGATGCACAGTCCGCCTCTCTGGAGAAGGAGCTGCTCACCGCTTCCTTTAAGCCAAGCAGCTGAAGGGAGGCACACGCAGGAGATTCTGCTCCATCACAGACTCCCCAGTCATCTGCTTCGTCACACCAATCCTTTGCAGCAAAGTTTGATTCTTGTTTCTGAGAAGAACAAACAAAGAAAACAAAGGAAAAAGAACATTGTCAAGATCAGCCACCCTAATGCACTTCAAATAGAGATTCATAACAGATAAGAAAACTAAACCCTTAACCTAATGCTTAGTGTTATTTGACCCACGTTCCTCACAGCGGTAGTTACCATCATACCCACATTTACTCTTCACAGCAGCGCAGTTACGGCAAAAAACATCTCACACTGGAGAAACAGAACAAGAATTCATTGGCTTTTTGAATGGCCTTTGTACATCATGTTGCCATACCTCAGCTGCTGGCATGACCACTGACAGCCACCTTGGGTGCATTTATCTGAAGCGCAGTTACCGCACCACAGGTAAACTCAAAGGGCAGAATATGGAGGAAAATAACAATAATAATCATAACAGCAACAACAACAACAATGATAATACCATCATTTTATCAGAGTATAAGATCATTTACCACAGACAAAAATTTCATATTGCAAATGCACGGCTGAACAAACACTTTCCGCCTGTCCTCACTAGTTTGGTACCCATCCTCCTCTTTCAGTCTTCTTAAGCCAACATGCAGTTTTTCTTCACAAGCAAGAATACCAGAAGTATATTAACAACAATTGAGTCAGATTAATTAAAGCTGCTGATGAAATTATTTAAATTCAAAAATAAAGAAAACATCTTAAAGATCCAAACCTAAACAGTTCAGCCCCATCGTTTAAAGTTGAAAAATAATGTTTAGGTAGTAATTAAAGTATTGAATATCAGTTTTGACCATACAGTTTGGCTGCAATCTCCACTGTAAACCAAGTTAATCCTCTGGTAAACAATAGGTAGTACTCAGGGTGTCAAAAATTCCACGACCATGACTTCTCCACGTGACTCGAAACTAACATATAGCACAGCTTCTTGAGAAAGGTTATGGTTACTTAAATAAGTATACACAAGGTGTGAAACTCATCCAACTCAGCTGCATTTTTATCTTAAAACCTCCTCAGTACTGCCCTTCATAGAGCACGCTGAAACAAAGGACAGACCCCAAGAAGTCAGCGTGCTAGTGTCGTGGTTCAACCCCAGCCAGCACCACGCAGCCGCTCGCTCACCCCCAGTTTGGATGGGGGAGGGAACCGTAAAAGTGAGAAAGAGCTCACGGGTTGAGATAAAGACAGTTTAATGGGTAGAGCGACAGCCGTGCATGCGAGGAAAGCAAAACAAGGAACTCATTCCCTGCTTCCCGTGGGCAGGCGGGCGTTGAGCCATCCCCAGGACAGCCGGGTTCCATCACCTGTACGAGTTGCTTGGGAAGAGAAACGCCATCACTCCAACGTGTGTCCCCCTATTCCTTCTTCTTCCCCAGATTTATACACCGAGCATGACACGATATGGTACAGAATATCCCTCGGGCCAGTCGGGGACAGCTGTCCCGGCTGTGTCCCCTCCTCCTGCTCGCTGGCGGGGGTGCGAGGCGCAGCACAGGCCTCGCGTGCCCAGCGCCAGCCATGGCCACCAGTGCGCCATCGCACCGTTCCCGCCCCAGTCCCCAACCACAGCACCGCGCCAGCCGCCAGCGAGGCAGCGAACGCCCCCCCAGCTGAAACCACCCCAACCCGCCCTACCTGCCTCGCGCTGTCATCCTGTCCTTCCTTTTCTGGCGCCTGCAAACACTGGGAGCGCAGCACCTTCCAGCTGTCGCACGCCGTGGGAGAAACGACAAGGAGAGAGGGGTAAGGCGCGGAGAGCCGGAGCGGGGCTGGAGGCCCACCGCCGCCGCCGTGCCCTCACCTGCGGGGCGCTCCCCGGCAGCTCTCCCCGCCGCAGGCGAAGACGTTGGCGGTGCGGTGGAAGGGGGACCCCTCCAGCGGGCAGTACACCTGCACCAGCTGGGCCAGCGCCCGCCCGCACGCCTCGCAGCGTGGCGCGCCCGCCCGCACCGAGGGCGCCCAGTCCTGAAAGACCAACAACAGCACGGCCGCGGCTGGGAGAGGCGCCTCGGCCCGCCCCGCCGGGCACGGCCGCCCCNGCAGCACCGGCGGCCCGGCCGCCATGGTACCGCTGCCCCCCCCCACTTCCCGCCGCGCTACGGCGGCCGCCGGCGGACACACCGCGCCGGGGCCCGGAACGCTAAATCGGCCTCACTGTGCCCCAGCGCCGGGAAGTAATTATGGAGTAATCGTTTAGCAAGCCCGGGTGCCTGGCGGGAAGGGCTTTCCTCCACGGAACCCATCCTGTCCGGGGACAGAGCCGACGCCGTCTGCGCCACCGGCGCTCACAGGGTTTGGCTCTGGAGGCTCGGCTGAACGAGGTCGGTGCTGGAATTCGGGGAGGTACGCTGGGCTGTGCAACAGACAAATAAGGAATCAAAACTCGGAGCTGGTGCTTCAGTGTTATGTAGAATCACAGAACCATAGAATCATTTAGGTTAGACAATACCTAAAAGATCATCGGGTCCAACCGTTAACCCCGCACTGCCCAGCCCACCACTAACCCATGTCCCTCAGCACCACATCTACATATCTTTTAAATCCCTCCAGGGATGGCGACTCCACCCCTTCCCTGGGCAGCCTCTGCCAGTGCTTGACAACCCTTTCCATGAAGAAATTTTTCCTAATATCCATCCTAAACCTCCCCTGGTGCAACTTGAGGCCATTTCCTCTTGTCCCATCGCCTGTTCCTTGGGAGCAGAGACCGACCCCCCCTCGCTGCCCCCTCCTTTCAGGGAGCTGTTGAGAGCAAGAAGGTCTCCCCTCAGCCTCCTCTTCTCCAGGCTGAACACCCCCAGGTCCCTCAGCCACTCCTCATCAGACGTGTGCTCCAGACCCCTCACCAGCTGCATTGCCCTTCTCTGGACACGCTCCAGCCCCTCAATGTCTGTCTTGTCGTGAGGGGCCCAAAACTGAACACAGCACTCGAGGTGGGGCCTCACCAGTGCTGAGTACAGGGGGACCATCACTGCCCCAGTCCTGCTGGCCACACTATGGCTGACACAGGCCAGGGTGCTGTTGGCCTTCTTGGCCACCCGGGCACACTGCTGGCTCGTATCCAGCCGGCTGTCCACCAACACCCCCAGGGCTTTCTCCACCGGGCAGCTTTCCAGCCACTCTGCCCCAAGCCTGTAGCGTCCATGGGGTTGGTGTGACCCACGGGCAGGACCTGGCACTTGGCCTTGGTGAACCTCACACCATTGGCCTCAGCCCATCTGGCCAAATCACAGAGCCAACGTCATCTGCATGATCTGCTGTTACAAAGTTTGGGTTTGGATGTTTAGCCGAACTAGCTCGATGCTGAAATTCATCTGGACTGTCTAAATAGACAAATATGTAATCAAACCTCGGAGCTGGTGCTTCAGTGTTACTCATTGCAGCTCCACTTGGAAGCAAGAGGTTTGCAGGAGCTCCGGGGGGAATTTCATGGATATCTGCCTGGGTGCTACCAGTCAGCACTGCCTGCTGCTCTCCCTGTGCATGAGGAAATGAGAATTTGAATAATCTGACTGTGAGTTCCCACAGCGTTACCTCAAGCTCACTCCATCCCCCTCTGGGGTAGGTTGTTCTCCTCAGAGACATGGAGCAACCCCTGGAGCTTGGGAACCGGCCTCGGGGACCCAAAGAGATGGATCCTCTGTGGAGCCTGAACCACAGCCTAATGTCCCCACACCCGGCACCGAGCTCCGGGACAGCGTGGGGCACGGGGAGCTCTGCTGCAGTGCCCGTGTCCGGGAGAAGGAGGGAAAGAAGCAGGTACTGGTGCAGGTCTGAGCTGCCAACCTTCACCAGGTAAAACTCATTGAGCACATGAAAATTGCCTCTTACTGTGAAAGGCTCTGCGCTCTTTAATGCTTGAACGCTACATTTTTGTTCAATCCTTTTGTGAAAGGAGGATATTTCAGCACCTGCAGAGTAAAAAGAATGTTTTCTGTGAGCTCCTATGCTCCCAAATGGTTAATAAATCAACATATAAATAAAAGGCATTATATGCATCTTACAGTTGGAATCCAATGGTTTGTTACTCCTATTATGTATGGATTTATGTATATCAATGCATATTATGTATGCATTGATCCTTTTCTCAGCTGGTAACAGTGATGGTTTTTTAAAGAAAACTATACTGTCCACAACTGCATCAATAAAGAGAAGATGCTGGAGGAAAAAGTACCCTTTTGTTATTTACGTAGTGGTTTGCTTGGAAAGATAATTCAGCTTTCTTAGTATTGACCTAAAGAAATCCCCCAAGTGACCTATTTTTAGTTATGATAAATAATGTCAAAGGTAACTAAATTTCAGGCCTTGTTCTGAGTTTCTCTTACATAATTTTAGTACCGCACAAGCATTTAATACGGAATGCTCAAGACACTCTGTAGAGTGAGTTGTTATCCAGTTTCTAACTCCAGCTTCTTAGGGTTGGATGAGTAACAGGGTTAAAACAGGCTTCCATGGTAAGATTGCAAAAGAAGTGACAAACCAGCACAGCGATATGGAAAAACTGGTTATGGCAACAGATGAAACAGCTACTAACAGCAGTTCAGTCCTGCACAAAGAAGAGCTTTCTCAATGGCTGCGCTTCCTAGAAAGGTGTGATAAATGCTATATTACTTCCTCCGGTATGCAGTCCTTCCTTCTTGCACACTCTGTTAAAAAATCAGCCAGCTGCTAGGAAGCGCCTTGCTGATGACAGGGGTGACGCAAAGAACTGTGCAAAGCTGGCCAGTTCCATTTTTGCAATTTTAACTCTCCTGTCTGGTATTTGTGAGCCTGCCTGGTCCGTAGCTGTTCCCAGGGAGATAAAAAAGCAGTAATTGTTTACATTCCTGTGGTGAATGCACTTGTACCCTGAAACGCAGGGTAGGGAATGTTCCTGTTCAGATTCCTCAGGTGCAGTATTATTGTTCAAGTGCACTGTTGCGAAATCCTGCAAAAGCCACGCAGGTGTCATAGAATGGGTTTGCTTCAAGTTATCGTAGTCTTAGAGAAGGATTTATTCTGTCTTATAAAACAAAGTTATGTTTACCATCTCTTTTGCTGTCCTTTCTCTTAAGCACTGAGCCACTGCAGCTGAATCAGGTTTTTCACAGCCAGCGTAGTTGTAATTCTGTGCAATCAGTGTAACAAAAGACTGACAATTTTCTTATATTAACTAACTATGCCACTTACTCCTCCGTGGGCAGCACTTTCTTCAGCAACTGAGTCACCGTGAACAGTCATCAGCTACACTGTGCTGGGAATGCTAAGGGATTTTGCAGAACTCCAATTCCTTCCATCACAGCTGAAGACTGGAGTCGTGTTTCATGTAAAAGCTGGGACATAAATAAGTTACAACGGCGTGCACAATACTGAGTACTTGCAAGTTTGAACAAAGCAGTATCATAAATGGGTGAGCAGATGGATTTTTTCCACGGGAAGCACCAATCTGTGGGAAGCTACAACATTAAAAGGTCAGTAATAATATTGAATACCACTGAAGTACTAAAATGTGGAACAGAATATATTTTAAAATTACATATTTTTTTGTTTGTTTTTCAGGACGGGCAGTTATCAGAGTTCTGGCTACAACTCCGCTCTCTGAGATAGCCCTATGGAACAAACTCTGCCAGAGGAGAGATGACCCGAGAAGCAGGAATGGCACATAACAAATCTACTTGGTCACTGACTTAGAAAGGCAATTAAAGAAATTAGGCATAATTAATACATTTTTTAAAAAGATTAAGTGTTCTATTGACAGAATGTGAAAAATAGAATATCAGCAGTTCTTGCTGAAAATTATCAACTAAATATACTGCTGAGAATGTCTTCAAATACACCGTGCATACATTTGTATTTAATGTATATGTACTCTTACCTTGAGCCAAACTGGGTATCTATACCAAGTTATCATTAATATTAAAGATATAAAACAAAATGTGATTTGGAGCATAATGTAGGAATCTGCTACTTAAAGGTAATCTATACGTTGTGGCCCTAGTATTGTTCCTTTCTCAACTGTTTGAAAGCGTAACGTTCTTTATATTTGGGGTTTTAAAGTAGGCAGATTGACAGAACACTGTCAGAAACTACTTTGTTATCATATGTGCTTAACAAACTAACAGGCCCTACTTTTCCACAAAAGCTGTACCTATGTTTTTGCATTCACAAACACATGGGACTTTTTCTATCTTGTTTAAGATAATGATTTTTGTGAACCTGCAAGGACAGAAACACTGATTCAACAAACAAACCGATAACAGACTTAAAGGCTACTTCAGATCGAAACAGGGGAAGGAATAAAATGCCCAGTGTGTCCCATATGCTGCATTAAGAAATGGGTGACAGAACTAGCAGGATGGTCGAACACTGTTGCTACAATTAGCCGTTCCTTAATGATGGCTTTTTGCAAGTGATGGTAACAACTAGTGTTTTTTGCAAGTTACGGAAAAAATGCACAAAAGGGGGCAGCCAGGTAGAGGCTCGGTATAGATCACACTGCTCGAGGTCCACCAGCGTGTAAAACCAAGCCCAAGTGGATCCAGAGGTGAGGAGGAAGAGGAAGACATCCTCAAGAAATCAACACTTGGAACTTGGGCTGCCAATGCGCCGCTGTGACAGCCCCTCCTGGGAAGAGTAGCCATGGACCGTGGGATGCTGCGGGAGATGGGAGGGTGAGCCCGACACCATTTAACGAGGTGGTTAGAGCTAATTTACTACTGTTTGTTTATTGTTATGAGTAGAGTTCTTATAGATTCTCAGATGATCACATTGTGTGTTCTTTTGTGCCTGAGCCTTGAGACTCAGGTCCTGCAAAGAAAGGTGGTAAATTCGTCTTTGAAACCCTTTAGGCTGAAGAAAGAAACTGGGCACATTTCTGGCTTCTTGGGTGTGATTTAGCCTCTTGGAATTAGCCGATATTAGTTAAGTGAAAGGAAAGGAAGTTCCAAAAAATCAGAAGCAACATTTATTTATAACTGTTTACAAAGCAAGACAACAAGTAGAGATTTTCTGTCCTCATTTGTGAGATGTCAAGCCCACCTCACAGATGTTTTTTGACGGATGCTCTGCTCCCTACAAGCTCTTTCCAATTAAAAAAAGTGGAAAGAGGCTGTAAGCATGACAACTGACCGTTCTCTTCTGAAAGAAGAGGGGATATGCATACAAAGTATTCTGACACTTATGATATATTCTATATAGAATATTTCTTACAGATATTGTATTTACAAATACAATATATTTGCCAATTTCCCCCTCATTCCCCCTTCTCACAGGAGCATTATTCAGTTTTGATACACACTGAGTAGATACCATGGTATTTTTGAACCTGAAAGATTGTGGGTTTTTTTTTTTTGCTTGCTTCATTAAATAGTGATTTTTAGTCCCGCAAACATCCCAAATTTCCCTTGATTCTCTCTTTTCACTGTGATCATGACAACAGATGACATAACAGTGAATTAGAAGGTGATTATTAAACTCTGCGTCCCGACAAACTAATTTTGTTTGACTCTACTTCAGGTTTTAAAAGCAAACTCTACCCTCCACAACTCTCATAAATCTGTGTGTTCTCTCCTTTCATTCATCATTTGTTTCGTGAGCTGTGTCCAAAACTCCATTTTGCTTTCTTTCAGTTTCTTTGCTTCCTTTTGCATTAGGTCTATTTCCAGATATCTTTCATCCAGACCATACTGAGGCCAATGGACCAAGCCTTCTCCGTTGGGATTTCTGGAAATAATATAACGAAAAGTTAGCTTTCTGTTTGCCTATCAGTTGTGCCTATGAGGCTGAGAGCATTTCAGAAAACTAACATGAGCTCAGGTTATGTGATTCTTGTACCTGAATAGTTGGATGTTTTTTATTAAAATGCTTATCAGTGGAATAGCAAATGTTTAATAATTGCCATTACTTTTGGATCTAAAACTCCGTTGCAGATGGAGTAATAGCTCCTGGATTTCTTTTCTTTTTTCTTTTTTGGTCTGCAGGTTCATATAAACAGTTGTTCTTGCAATCGTTAAGAATAGAAATAATTAGCTTCAATATTTATCTTAAATTCTGCCAAATTTGTAGGAACCGCCATATAAGTATTGCTGTTATGTCTCAGGCAGCACTTGACAAAACTTGAGCTGTAATTAGCATTATGAATCTTACCCATTTCTCGCAAAGTTAGTCCAGTATCTCATAACGGTTCTGCTAAGTTTATGTTCCTCTTCTGTAGCATGCCCTGCAAAGTGAGAGATGAAGTGGCAACATTAAAAACTAAATAATGGAAAAAGTAGCAGCTGTATCAACTCCAATATACTGTAATCAGCTGTACTCGTTAATCTGAGCTACGGGCGTTTTACCTGAGCAGAGCTCTGGGAGAGAACTGAGGATGAATGATTTCATGAAAAGTAACTACTACTAAAGACAGAAGATGCTTATGTTGATTTCAATGTTTCTAAGAGAGAAAGTCTATTCTAAAAGCCCTCCAGTAAATTAAACTTATAATAATGATCTTTTAAAAGGAATATTTCAGTAAGCATGGCTACATCACCGGCTAAGAATGGCTTTCCAAAGACAAAGGCAATCTCATCTCCATGATCTGCTTTCACAAACTCTGGTACAACAGCTGCCGCTGAACTTGGTCGATGTTGAAATTCATAAAAGTAGACTGGGTTGCCAGCATCTAGTAGAAAATATGCACGAGAGTGTTAGTTTAAGAGCTGAAAATACCTGCCACCAAAGATTATAAGCTTTCTTTACAAGGTATTTTGATAAAATGAAAACACTATCAGTTCTCTGGGTAACGAAGTGCAATGCATACTGTCCATCAACACACCCCAGGGTGGAGTTCTACATTTCTTCTATTAGTTGCTGAATTAGAGACTCACCTCTGTGGTATCTAGCCACTTCGATGGCTGAAAGAACAAACAAAGGGTCTCCTATTGCATCAAGAAGGCCATCTCGCACCTGAGCACGGTTTTCTGCTTTCCCTATGTATTCGTCGAATACTCGATCAACAACTTCAGAAGTAACACCCTGAAATCAACAGCAAAAATAGCGATGATGACTATTATGAAGAGTAACGGCGTTAACTGAGTGTGCCATCTGCATGTCCCTGGATAAGCCCCAAATATTACCTTCTTTCAGAGAAAATACTCAACTGTGCCAGAGTGTGGCTCAGAGCTCAGAATTGGGAGTTACACAGTTACTGGAGATAAATGTTCTCAGGGAAAAGAGGTTTGCAATATCTAAAGTTCAAACATCTTTAGATAAACATCAGTCGGTGATGCTGATAAATAGATACGGTGCTCTGTTCTCACTTCTGTGGAAACAATCCTCATAAGAGAAAAGAAATCCTCATAAAATTCATTTACCGTTGTAGATGGCCATAATTCACTGCCTTTCAGAACAAGCCTGGGCTCTGCCTTTCCAAGTTCATGGTGGATGTCTGAGATACTGAACTATCCAGTGCAAGCACTGGCCATGTTTAGAAAGTCCTTAATTCTTACCTATTAATCTGCATTTTTCTGTATTTAGTAGTTTTGGGAGAGCACAAAGGAATGAGAAGGCTAAGAGGTTTGTAAATTACAGGGAAGCAAAAACCCAAGATACCTAAACATAGGTCTCTTGGTGCCATTTTAAACATCTCGGGTTATCCTGTCTAGTCTCCAGCTACTGCTTCAGAACGGTATGTGCTATAGGTCTTGTGTCATACCTGCTGGTGCCACGCGTCTTGGATAACCTAGGGTACCTAAAGTGCCACAAGAGATCTTAGGCATTTAGGATACAAATTTAGCGTGTGTTTTCAATCGCTAGTGGCAACAGGAATACACCACGTCTGCTGCCCGTTACTGCCCTGTGCTAGGAAGCTGTCAAACAGAACAAAGTTTGCCTCTAAAATACACCCCTCCAGGAGTACAAACACAGAACCAGACCAGCACCGGGTTACTCTGAAAATGGTCTCTTACCTTAACTGATAACGCTAAGGAGCTCTGTAAAACTTGACGTGCAACATCTTTATCCAGACCGTCTGCGTAAGCAGGAAATTTCATTGTCTGCATGATAGGGAGAATCATATTTATTAGAAAATCTTATATTAACAAAATGATATATCAATAACAACATTATAACTCTCTTACCATAGGAAGTACCCATCCAAATTCACAGTTATTTACTCCTATTATATATGGGACTGCATTGATTGCTTTTTCAGATAGTAATTGCCTGGGACTCTTTGGAAAAAATACACCATCTGCAGATGCACTGACGAACAGGGAAGTCTGGATGGGGAAAAAAAAAAACAAAGAAAAAAAAAAGCAAAGCTTCATTAATACATGAATTTTTGCATCTAGAAAAAAAAATCAGATTTTTACTGCAGTTCCAAAGCAAGACAGAATAAAGGGCCAAGTGAAAATACAAGAACTAACAGTATTGAAGCCATCTCTAAATTTGCTCTGACAGATTTTCTGCACTAGGCAGAAGATTCTGTGAAGATTAGCATTATATTATTAATGTTTGTGAAACAGAGGTGATGATGTCCAATTCACATCTCTTCTTAGTTAGTTCAATCATTTTATGGATGTGCGGAGCGGTAGCAGAAAAACTAACTTCTGTGTTGAAACTGCAAAGGAACACGGAAGCCAGCACTGTGACAAGACATTTTAAGTAGGACATAACATGTTATATTAATTAATTTTCAGGTTCTCCAGGAGAAACTGTGACATTGCATATACTCTATTCCTTCCCCTGGTTGAGCATGACAGCGAAAGACAAGTAGTTCAAGTCCATGCAGAATGAAAGGGAAGTAACCTGTTCACAGTTTTCAGGTGAGGTATAGCACAGCTGCAGTGTTGTCATATCCTGAAAAGGTTGAAAAAGTCAGATGTTACATTCACTTCAAGTTCTCCTGATATTACAACACAGAAATATGATAAAAGCTGAAGTGCCGTTTAAATGAAGAAGTATAATTTCACCTACCATTTTCAGTGTTGCCTGTACTATCTCTTCTTCTGTTTTTTCTCTTAAGCATTCAACCATTGCAGCTGAACTGGATTTTTCACAGCCAAAGGCAGTAGCAATTCTCTGCAATCAATAAAAACAAACACTTTATCATACACTTCCCGTAGGAGGCTCCATGTGCCACCGAGCCCGAGTCCAGCAGGAGGGAGTCTAAACTTCTGCGCAAGGATCACTGAAGCCAGAGCTGTTCTGGCTGCGGAGGTAGAGGACAGGAAGGCTCATAACCCTTCACACTGTGGGCTGAGCAGAAGGACACAACTTGCGCCTCCAAACTATTTTGATACAAAAATAGACCAAGATAGTCCTTCTGGTAAATAACACGCTGGGCTGAGCAGGCAGGGTGACAGGAAGGAGTTAGAGGGATGCGCAGTCAGAATACGACCATGGGGATGGTAACAAAGAGCACGTTATGCCATTCTTGAAGATGTCTTTTTGGGTGGAGTAACAGCTGTCATTAGAGAGACAGAGCTCATTATAATGTTGCCTCTTTTATATCCCGGATTATCAAATCTAGGTTCCTGGAAGTTGTTTTTTGCAGTTGAAAAAAAAGAAAAAATCGGGTTGAAGTCAGCTCTTCTTTTCAAATACGAACAAATTGAATAAGGTCTTGTTTATTTGCACACAACAGGCATCAAACAGGAGGGGAAGAGAAGAGTATTCGGAATCTGGTGCTATTTTCCAACCAAAAATTATAGCTCAACTTTTCTTGAAGACAGTACATGCTATAGTACTCCTTTACATGTCACAATTCTGCTCTGCCTTCTCTCTTTGCTTCCTTAGTCTTTTGCTTTCACTCTGACATATGTGGATATTTGAGTATGTGAAAAGCATGGTGGCATCAAACATGTATTATTTGCACCCAGAAATACGGTCCTTAATGACTGTGGTTGTAGTTTCCAAAGAAAAAATATCTGTTTTTTACATTCTGGAATAAACAGTTTAAGATATGCGAAACTACCTGGAAAAACAATTTAAAATACCACAAAATACCCACTTGTGCATCCTCCTCAGGCTGCTCAGTGAACAAAACCCTGACTGCAGTACCACTCTCTGAAATGGCCTTATGGAACAAGCCCTTCGCCAGGGGAGATAAGACCTGTAAAAAAGCAAGAACAAGCATGACAAGCATGACAAGCATTGCGTTCTGAGCATTGACTTCGGATTTCAGTATCAGGAATTGCCATTTAAAACATTTTGAAAACCACTGTCGTAAGGCTGTCATTCTGCAGCCTCCGACCACAGCTCGGCCACGCAGAGGGCTTTGGCAGCGCTGTCAGGGATAACGGCGTCCACGCCTGCCTTTCCCCCTCCCATCGCACCGTGCTTCCAAGGCTTCATGGAACGACACTGCAAGCCAGATAGGGATTGAGTAGAACCGTGTCCAAGACAGTCTGGCTCTGCTGCAGAAGGGGAATAAAGAACTATGGCCCAGAGGGATGGAGCTTAGGAAACGGGAGTTTTTATTATATGTATCCCTGAACCCTGGTCTCCCTCTGTGATCTGTACCAAATTGTGAGAGATTGGAGAAGAAGAACCTCTTAGTCAACGTGCTCAGTGTAGATGTAACAATTTTACATCATCCCTGGGTCACAAAATTCGCCTCGGTTACTTTGCACAAGTGACTGTCAAAGCAAACTGGAAATGGGCAACACATCCTGTTAAAGGACTTTTCTCACAAGGATACATTTTTGGGTTTTGGGCACTGCACACCCCTCCTCCCCACAAATTCAATTCAGTAGATGAGGAATAACATTTTGGGTCTGAACTACAAGATTTGGGTACAAGAACAATATTTTCATCAATCAGAAACTGTATTGATATCACATTATATTATAGACAAAGATGATGTGTCATTTACTATAAAACCAACCCTTTTCCCTCACTGACTTTCCATGCAGTTATTAAAAATGAACATGGATGGTGTTTTTTTTCCCCCAAGTAATTAAAATTCAATATTACTGTAAACTTACAAGAGCAGAAACACTGACTCCTCCTGCAGATTCTCCAGCGATAGTGACGGATCCTGGATCTCCTCCAAAATGCATGATATTTTCCTGAATCCACTGCAGAGCTGCTACTTGATCCAAATACCCCCAGTTGCCTCGGGCATGCTTATCACCAGTGCTGCAGAGAAAGAACAGCTTTGTTTAAATGCTCCATGCGAGAAAAAAGGCAGAGAAAAATACCATCTCCGGTCTAAGAAATCAGCTGCCATTCTCTACACAGAGCTTCTCTACACAACTGAAAAATAAACGGCTCAGAAAGCGTTGAGATTAGCGTAGCGATCAAACGAGAACAGACTTGGAAGCTGACTTGGAACTTGTAAGTTGTTCCCAGCTGTTGCACATGTAATTAAGAAACGTGTAGTTTCTTTGCACAAGCAAGTACTCTGCACGTCTCTTCACAAAGGCTTTGCACACATAATTTTGGAAATCACTTAGCAAAAAGTGAGACACAATATCTTACCTAAAATACCCAACAATGCCTAATCTGTACTGAATTGTTACAACCACCACATTGTCAAAGGCCGCTAATGCTGAGCCATCGTATGATGAAGCTGCTCCAAAAACTAATCCACCTCCATGGATCCATACAAAGACCTGGAAAGACAAAACCAGAAACAAGCCAGCACTGGTGAGAGCTCCCAGTGACAAAAACTCAATATAAATCAAAATATAATACTGTGTGCTGTTTCACTCCTGACTCTTTCAGATTACATTTCACAAACAGTAGAAGTCTTTCGAATATGAGGCACATGGTCTTACAAAATGGCATTGATTTTATTAAATGCTTAGATTATACAGTGCCCCGTGACATTTCACAGATTGTTTAGAGGAAATCAAACATTACCTAGCTAAAATGTCAATCAAATTTTGTTTGTAAAATAGGATTTTGTGTGTCTTTCAAACCTCAGCAAATATGTACTGGGGCAAAGCGTGCATCTCGACCATCATCACAAAACCGCACCTGCAAGTCTGCGTATAGGACAGGCTGTAGATTTGCTGTAAAATAATTTTGCAGGAGGTTTTATAATGATTTTGCTTACAGGCAGCTTCTCCTGTTTTTCCGTAGAAACGGGTGCATACACATTTAGGTATAAGCAATCTTCAGACACTTCAAGGGGAACTTTTTCTTTTCTATTAGTAATAATGTCCGAAAAAAACTGTCCTTGTACTTTATCCTGTAGACACCTGAATAAATGAGAAAATAACAAGCAAGAGAAATAACTAAAACCTCAAAGCTGTGAAACATAGTGTAGCTTTTTTTATACTTCCACAATAAAATGCAAACCAGAAACCAATCTCTAGTACATTTCTAGATTGTTGGCATCAGAAAACATAAAATAGTTTTTTTGCTTTTATTTTCTTCCTTTGACCTGGCATTAAGGAGAACCCTAAAAAGGAGCCACAGTCTACAGCAGTACACAGTGATGCACAGATATAATTTTGCATGTTTCAAAATATTACAGAAATCTTCCTGCAAATACATATGGCTATAAATTACTTCAGTGAACATGCAAATTAGTGATTTTACACCTTCAATAACTTTTTATATTGTAATGGCAGGTATTAGGTGTGAGGCACTAAACAAGGGCAGTAGTACAAATGGAGTAAGACATTTACAATAGAGACTGGAATTGAGCTGCATTTCTTATGTCTCCTGGTAAGGATGTGATGACTCAGCATTTTTTTCTTCTAATATTTAGTTCCAGCATTTCCTCGGCTTCTTTCCGCCTTCGCTCCAAAGCTACACAGTTTGCAAACATCGCTAAGTAATGGCCAAATGCTCCCAAACCAGAACACTCTTGGCAAAGTGCTGGTCCGTATCAGTTCATCACTGATGCCCATTAGGTAAGAGTTTTTAATAAACAGAGCAACTTATAAAGACGTCTTTAGAAATGCATTCATTGTAACAGTTGCAGGGGGTAACGCGATGGCACTGAGGAATTTATCTTTGTGGCTTTTGATTGCCCTGTACGTCGGTGTCCTGGAATTGCATATAGTATAAAATCATTAAAACGATCAACGGCTTTGCGCTCGTCTTACATTGGCGGGTAGGAAGTGGCATCTCTGACACCGTTCCACGGCTTGGGTGGCTGAGGGTCAGAAAACCTCAGTGGTCCAACAGGAGGCTGAGCAAAAGGAAGTCCCAAAAAGACATTTACGCTCCTCCCAGCTGCGTCTACTTTGAATTGGTACCCTCGGACTGTCCCATATTTGGTCACCACTTCTGGTTGTGCCGCTTTTTGTCCTGGGGGATGTGAGCACAAAGTCACATAATTGGTCTAATTTTAAGTGATTGCCAGATTTCGAAGAGCTTTAGCTACTTAAATGCACACCTTTTGTTTGCTTAAACAATTCTTTTTCATACGTAAGGCTTCAGCACCCTCTGATCAGTATAGCCGGCATTATTGCAGCCTTCGTTCTGTTTGGTTTGTACGTATAATCTCCCTCGGGTATATCGTATGCATTCTCCTACAATGCACACACATTAGTAATTGCATATGGATCTTAATCCTTTTTGATCCAGGTTCTTAGTTAAAAGTCCAATAGACTGCGCTCATTAAGAAAAGGCATTTCCTTTTTCAGAAAAGATCTGTGAATACACAAAATATATTCTGGACCCTTCATAGTATGTACAGCCAAAAGAAAAAGCTTCTAACGTACCTGAAAATAGTCTGGCATGTGCAAAGACTGTTAACATTCAGGTAAGATTAACTTTAAGATCGGTGTGAAAGTTCTCAATACCAAGTTACAACCGCGGTACAGTGGACTGCTCTGCCTCCGCAGACAAGATTTTGGGACAGGAATTTGATTTCGGTATTTGCAAAAAAAGGCAAATAAGACAAATGACTGAACACAGATCACAAAAAGAAATTAAGAATTATTTGCTATTCAGACTTAATTTCTCTGCAGCAAGGTCGGTGCCCAGCTCCTCCGGTAAAGCTGGGGTGTCCCCAGGTGAGCGAGCTGCGCGTGTGCTGCGTCCCCGTACAGATGGCAGTAGGGAAAGACACTTCTGAGACTCACCGGTAGCTACGAGCGCTGCGGCCCCCACGGTGAGAATCAAGGACAGCAGCGCTGCGTCCTTTCCAGTTGCCATTTTGCGAGCTGGTCACGTATTTACCTCCTCAGTGTGTTGCCTTATATAGTCTGTTAAGCACAACTGTTGCGCAAGGCAAGCGCTGATTAGGAAAAGCAACGCGGGCGCTGCGAGCCGCTGGCTGGGGACAGGCAGAGCAGCTGCTCCGCGGGAGGAGAGCCCCTGCCTCGCGGGCTGGACCCGCAGCTGCCATACGGGCTCCCTATCGCGCCTTATAAATCCCATTCACAAAACCTCAGGCATCAAGTAGGTGCTTTAAAACGCTTTGAAAACAGTCTTCCACTGCACCGGGAGATCCGTCCTGCTGCCGTAACGCTACCACCTTTCACAATGAGGTCAGGGTCTCAATGTAAGGAATGCACAGTACAGCCAGAAAGAGTAAAATGCAAAACAACACTCCTGAAAAACGGGCCTTTGCCAGAGTAAAAGTTGAGGGGTTTTTGTTCTCACAAAGTAGGAGGAGTCCTGCATGTTCGGGGATGTTTGTTTGGTATCAAACACAATACATGAGTTTTGCAACACTGAAGAGATGATTTCTGAGCTTTTGTAGCGTGGGAACAATATTAAAGGATTTGGGTGGTGATGATACATTTAATGCCTCTGAAAAATCAGGTGGGTTTATGGACTTCTGTGTGAATTCACATCTATCATCAGGGCATGATATGAAAAAGAGGGAAGAGAGAGTTGAATAGAAATAAACGAGATTTTCTGCCTACATTAACTAAGCGGTTGTGTTAGTTTTATGTAAGCTTTGGGCTCTGCCCTTTTTTGGCTTTGTTTTGTTTTATTTTTTTAGCAAGGCTCCGTAACCCTTGCCCCAGAAAAGCTGTTTTGCAATTTTATTTCACGAGAATTTTCAGTTGTCTGAGACTGCCTTTCTATAGATTAATTTACTGCTTGCACCTTTGTTTTCAGCTAAGTGAGCCCTAATGACCCACGGTCATTAAATTAGTTCAGCGCATACATCATGCACCTCGGAGTCCTGTGTACTACGGCTGCGCTTGTGCACTTTACCCCAAACCTTCCTAAGTGTACCTGCGCAGCTGCGATTTACAGCCCTCGTGGGTCAATCCCGGTCAAGTTTAACGTGGACTGCTCCGGCAGCAAACTGTCGGCTGAGCACACGCAGTCAGCGCACGCTGAACATCCTGAGCGTTTGCTCTGTCGGTCGGGAGACCCCTCCTGCCCTCTGCGCTGAGCTCTGCGCTGTTGGCAACGCCAATGCTGGCGCCCATGGGAGCGCCGAGTGCACGGTCAGTGCACAGTACACATTGGCAAACGGCATAACCCCGTGAATTTGAGCTTCTAGGAAACTAATGTGGGCAATAACTTCATTGCGGAGTTGTTACGGCTGTATCGATATTCTCTGGGAGACTTTTGTTCTTGTTTCTCAAGAGTGAAGTTCATGACATTAAAAGTCAATAAAACTGGTTTGGGATTAGCCTGTGCTTTCATGAATGTACAGTCTGTATTGACAGATGTGCGCGCTGTCAAATGCGATGAATGGGGACGGGTGCCTGGGGTACACATGGTGCGGTTTAGCACAAGCTATCTTCCACCTTATCTGTGTGATAAAGGTTTCCTGGAAGCCCAGGGCAGAAGTAAAGCAGTAGTAAACTCTGCACTCCTGCTTACCTGCTCGAATGCTGTTGCAAATTCTCTCACCGTCTCCGCTTACCTTGGACTGCTTTTGTTGCTGCCATGGGAAAACTGTTTCCGTGCGAGGTGGAACTACACGAATCCCTGCTTGTGACTGGGCTTCCATCCTGACGGGCGTGCATGCCTCAGCTCACTTGTGACCCGCAAACTACAGGAGGAGTCCTTTGCCACAAAGCCAAATGCTGTGTGCCCTGCTTGCTGCTCTTTCCTTTTGCTGAAACAAACTTTACTGATATCCACAATTTATTTTCTATCTCCTGATCTTTACTGATTTTACTAAACTCTGTCCTTTCCCATTTGCTTTCCCTTTATTTTCCCCCTTCACTTGCTACTCTATTTTCCAAGCTTTACTCTTCGGTCTTTCTTTGCTCTATTCATTTTTTTCTCAAGTACACGTTCTGCAAAATGCCTCAGCCATACCCCAGCCACCGGCCCAGCGAAGCAGCCGTTCTGAAAATATCACCAGTGCAAATGAGTTTCTGCAAACTCTGTTGATCTTAATTACAATAAGGTAATAAACAAATGGGATTTTAGATCCCTACAGCCTCTCCTGTAGATACTTTGTATGGATCTACACGCTCTGCAGATGTGGAAACCCTTGCTCTAGTGACATGGACTGAACTTGTGGAATCTGGAGACAGTGCTACATATCTGGCAAGTGGAATTCTTGCATCTTGTTTGGCATTTAATTTTAAGAGAGAACATTTTGCAGCTTACCCTCCATCAGCGAATAACGCATAAGCCAGGGACCGAGCCGAAAAAATCCTGCCACACGATGACATTTGCCTCTTTATACTTTAAAGCACTGCTACCTTTCTTGATTTCAGCAGCTGAAAAATAGAGACAAATACCCCAGACAGATGCCCAGCAGGAATTTCCACTTACCAAAACAGCAGTTGTGCTAACAGCCTAACCCTGCCCCCAAGTCCTGCCTGGCACAGACTTGGAGCAGAAAAGCGTAGGAAATCCCACCCTATTTCTTCCAATAAAGTCATTCAGAAAGAAGGGACGGCCAGTGAGTTGCTGTAGTACACTATGAGCTATGAACAATCTTAAATTCTTCCAGAGATATAGAGGGGAGATGAAAGAAGCGGGGAACAGATGCCTACTGCCCCGCAGGATCTGTGGAGCCGCGTACCGCTGCTGTGAGGTAGCGGTACGGTGAGGAGTACAGCTGGGATAGCTGGAGCAGCCGAGGAGCCAGATACAGCGAACAAACAAGACATAGCGGAGAAAGAAGTTCTTGACAGCACTGAAATGAAGTGTTCAAGACTTGTTCTTGGCAGTCCAAGTGCACATCAGCCGGTAAGGGCACTGAACAACTCTGGTACAGCCGAATCTCTCTCCAGTGCTCGTAGCAAAGGTGTGGGACCCACTGCAAAGGGAGAGGCTGGAACTGACTGACGGCACGGAGAACAGCCCGGAGCACAATGTAAAGCACCGCGGAAAAGACAGAAAGTACGAAAAAATGTTACCAACGTTGATCCTTCTAGGGGAGTTATTGCTAAATTTCAAAGGAAAAAAGTGTGGGTAGTGGAGAGCGTTTCGCCCTTTTTTAACATTTGAGAAGTCTTAATTCCAGCATTACTGTTACAGATTATGTACCACAACAGCCAGAAATATACTGTCTCTGTTGCAAAACCGACTCACAAAGCAGAACATCCGTTAGTACACAGAACATTTCTCAATCTAAATCAGACCAAAACTTCTGTACCATCACTGATACACTTGACATCAAAAGACAGTTTTACTTGCAAATCTGGTCTTTATTGACTTCAGTTTATTATAACAATGTTGCTGCTACATTCTGTCTTCAGTCATGGGGAAGCAACAGAAAAACCTGAGCAGTAGGGAAATCTGGTAACTGTGTTTAATGAGTGAGGCTTCTGTTGTAGGTGCAAACCCAGGAAAAAGTAAAGGATCACAAAGGGGAAATAGATCGGTTGGAATTATTACAGTGAATAATTGCAAATATGACAACTGTGAAGAAAAGATGAAAAGAAGGGAAACATAATTTTATCCTCACAATGACTTTAAGTAATTTCTTTACTATCCTAGTCGTTTGCATATTAAGTGCATGTTTAGCCTGTAAGTTATAACTCTGAATTAACCTTCTTGTTTTCCATTCTGTTGTTATTTGCCTTTTCAAACATCAGCTTTCTCCAGAAATCTACCTTCTTTTCCCTCAACTTTCTGCCTTTCTTTTGTTTTAGATTTATCTGTAAGTATTCTTCATTTAGGTTGTACGATGGCCATTCCACCAAACCCTCTCCATTAGGATTTCTGAAAAAAAACAGCAAGAAAGAACGAGTGAACGCCCCTTTTCAGTCGCAGGGGAATTCAATCACAGAAATTAAGTCTGAATCAACGAAACAGCTAACTCACTATGGAGTCACACAAACCAGTAATACGCATCACGAATCTCCTGATTCTTACCCATTTCGAGCAAAGTTAGCCCAGTACTTCATTAGAGTTCTACTAAGGTTCTTTTCTTCCTCTGTTACTTCACCTGAGAGACAAAATACAAAATAATTATTATGCATGGCAGAAATCAAAACATTTCTACAACAGAAGCAGCGTTTCAGCCTGCGAATATGTTGTAACAATTTACTGATTACAACAGAGGCACCGTACCCGCAATGTGTCAGTAATACAGCAATAATCAAGAGAAGATTTCAGCACTCTGTGAATGAGATGAGCATAATTATCCTTATTCTGCACATCGAGGAACTGGGGCACAAGGAAATAAGGCGGTTTGCCTGTAGCTTTTCAGGAAAAGCCACGTGGTTTAGTTTCATAGATCTCATTCTAGCTTTGTGGGACTAAATTCTCCTTATTCAGAGCATGACTAGGCAAAGATTTCTTAATTCTGATATGAGACGATGTCACTCCATGTCTCAACACTTCAAGAATATTCATTTAAATATAGTTACACATATGCCCACGGTATCAGATAGACGAAAATAATTTCAGTTACAGTGTGTGATTAATTCCAAACGCATCTCAATAGATAAAGAAAAATATTTGCTATTTTAATGCTCTCAGTACACTCAGGCAAACAGAGAAAGAACTGTATAGTGCTTTCTAGTGTAGGATAACATAAGTAAAAAATTAAATATAAAATACAAGCAAAATCAAAAGGCTCTAGTAACAGATTAACGAACGCTTTTACAACATAGCTGGATTGCTCCAAAGTTCAATGGAGTAAAAGGAAATACTTTCATTTATGTAGGCTTTGAAACAGGCTATGAAGTACTGTGCAAATGGCAAAAATAGAAGCAGAAAAAAATGTGAATTAACTTAAAATAAGTAAAATTTCTGTGTTTCTTTGTCAAAATAAGAATTGCTCCTAATTTGTTTTATGGGAAAGAAAATATTCCATCCTGAGTTCCATTCCATCACTAGCTTAAATTCCTCAGGAAAAGAAGACAGCCTAGATTTCCTGCTTCCCAAGCACTCCGCTGATCCCCTGCATGTTGACCTTTCCTTCACTTTATTTTTCAGCCAAAGCTGTTTGGCAAACTCGTGAACAGTGCTGGTATAATGACAGTGATGCTTTCTAGCAAATGTCCTATTTGCTAAATTGTTGACAACATCTGTAATTTACTGTGCTTCGAAGCAGCAAACTGTACATGATAAAGAATGGAGAAGACAGGAAATTAGTGTTAAACAAATTCCAACAGGAGAAAGGGTTATACTTTGGTGTCACTGTTAATAGATGCACTTTAGTCCGATTAAAATGGAAGCAGCACTACCAAATAGAATGATGCCCGTGTTACGAGAGTAATTTAAAAGTGAACGTTGAATGTTCTATTCCTTACTACGTAGCTGAATATCACCGGCCAGATATGGTCCTCCAAAGACAAAGCCAACTTCATCTCCATGATCTGCTTTCACATACTCTGGTTTACTATCCCAGTATGAAGTGGGCCGATGCTGATATTCGAAGAAGTAGGTAGGAGCCCCAGACTCTAGAAGACGTAACATTTAGAGAGTTAAAGAAGAGGTGCATAAATTACAGCTGACATCAGCTGTTTAAAATATTACTTTAAATACTCCCAAAGCTTTATACTGGGCACACTTTTAAAGTCATGTTACATTCAAATACATATTTTTAATTTAAAATTAAGAATTCACCGCACTTACACACACACAAAAAAAAGAAAGATTCACCCCAGGAAAACTTACAGAAAAGAAGATAACATCAAATTATTTTCCAGTTCTGGGTCTTTTGGCATGGCTTGTCTACACTTCAATACCAGAAAATCCCCAGACTACAGAGCTGCTGACTTCCCCAGTAGCAGTGGGCCAAAGGACAAATTCCAGGTTGCTTTAATATGTTTTAATTTTTAAGCCTGTATACTTCAGTTAGCAAACATTTACCTGTGTTATCACGCTCTGCTCTCTGTATATTGTGACGATGAGCACAAGTGCAAGACACTAGTACAAAGACAAAGGAGTACACACACTTGCTTCACACACTCCTGCAGACCTGTCTCACTCTTCACCCTCAAGTTCCCAGTGGGAATCTCAAGAGGGGCTGCCTGCACACGGCAGGATTTGTGTCTACTTCATTTGATCCAGAATGGAGTAAAGGGTTTGAATATCCTACTGGTGTTCATTAGCTCACCCCTGTGGTAATTCAGTGCTTTGATGGATGGCATGACAATTCCTACATCCCCTAGCAAGTCCAGAAATTGGTCCCGTAGCTCAGCAGGATCATCTGTGTTTCCTAGATATTCATCCACTATTGCAGGCAGAAACTCGCGTGGTACATACTAAGAGAAAAAACAGAAGAAACAAACAGAAAAATTATCACCCTCTGAATTCGCAACTAAAAATGTCATCTTTTAAACTTCAGAGATTTCGCGAAGGCACAAAGGTCCAGGATAGCACCCATGTTGATGGGAAACCATGATAGCAAACAAAACCTATTCAGACTTTTTGTGGGGAAAAAAACACACCCAACACCAAAGACCAAACCAAACCAACCACCTCACATCGAATTTGCAACAGATTTATATGTGTTAAAACTCTACAGGAAGATCCAGCAACTTCTCCTGATAATACCTTTGGCTTCTGTTTTCTTCAAGAGAAAAGAGATGGGAATAACAAAAGCAAATTCTCCGAGTCCTTGAAAGATTTATGGACTATTAGACTACAGGGCAAGACCGATGGCATCTCCAAACACAGCTTACGGTTTTAGTGTTAGAATTTGCTGCTTGAAAGATACATTTCAAAACTAGGAGTGCAAAGTAACTATTTTAAAAGTTATATTTAATTTAATGTAAACATATTGAAAAATCCTGCCTTGAAACCCATCAACCGGATTAGCCATCAGATACTGTAAGATTAGGGACAGTATTACAGTAATGCTACATACAAATACGTAAGACAAAAATGTTGGTTCAGAGGTCTAGAAGGAAAAAGGTGTTTCCCCAACTCCCAGGCCTGACTCAATCCTATTTCTGTGTGACTCCACACACCACAGTCCTGTCCACTTTGCTGGGACTCTCCCCAAAGCATAACACGACCTCAAGTCTTAGTAACACTTGACTCAAGCAGGAAATTAGAGAACACCAAACTTCACAAATCTGTTAATGCATTAAAAAGAAATCTCACTTCTCAAATTAGATTAGTGAACCAGTACTTACCAACATTGGTAGTAAAAACTCTAAAGTTGAAGTGATTGATTTTTTATCCCCTATTTCCTTCAAACCTGGTATTTTTGACGTCTGCACAGAAAAAAAAAGAAAGTTATTAGCACCATTCAGCTTCTCCAACACTTTAGCATTGGAACTACATATTCCACTTTACTTTTACTACTGGTGTTTATTTTTGAAGCATCATATCATATGCAAAAACGCGGCACAATGCAGCAGCTGTCTTGAAAAGCTTGTATTTACTGCAGTAAATGCTTCCTTGGTGAAGGTTTCTACATAAACCACTCATAAGCAGTTTATCCTTAAATCAACATGCATTGTTAAGAAACTTGTAGGACTAGATAGCATTAGGTCAGAATTGAAGCAAAAAGCTGCTTCTGTCTCAAAGGCTTATTTTCCCTCTGGTAGGGGAGATCATAAAAGTCACTGGCAGCCTCTGTCTCCAGTCCAATTGTTTGAACGCTTTGAAGTAAAGATAAGGGAACGCTCCTCCTCTTTTAGAGCATTACATAAAATGACCCTTCTGTATGCAAAATGAATTAGAACAGATTTCACTTTACATTTTTCCTCTTGGACTCAGTACCAGCACACTCCCAGAGACACACAGTTACTATGTGGGTTCAGAGCAAATGCTTCGTACTACACAGATGAACGTGAATACTTAGGAACTGAAGAAAAGAGGGCAAGGAAGAGAGAGGACACAAATCCACCTCCTGCAGTTTTGTGCACTGTGTAGCAACTGCTCATTTTTTGGAGTCACCCATGGAATTCATATGAGAAAGAATTTATGCACTGACAATGGGTTGGACACCCCCGTTACCCCCATACTCTGTCCCCAGATGAGATTTTCAAACGCTAGATCTTTCCGCATGGTAACAAGGAACACAGGGACAATGACATAACCAGCAGTCAGAGTTCATAATGACATACAGGCTAAGCTGTTTAAGGTGATCAGTGTCACATTTTTAAACATTCTGTGTACCTATCCTGAATACTGCGTGTTGTGGGGGAAAGGATTGGTTTTATTTTTCTTTCCATAATAAGCCCTTGACTGCTGCATTTTTTTCCTCTCTCTTTGCCTGAACGAGGGATTAAAATTTTAGGATAAGGAAATACTGTACAAAATTGATGTTCCAAGGATGTCCATATAGTTTAACTTGCAGGATGAAGCCTGTCTTGCTGTTCTGTGACCAACTGGTTCTGGGTCACTACAGAATCATAACGCAAGCAAAGTTTACCTTGGATATATTTCCAACAATGCAAAGCCTTCTGGCCATACTTAAAAGGTTCACTGCCAGCAAATACCTTCCCAGAGTTCCCTGCCTCAGTTAACACAAACGTTCAAAAAACCAAAGAAAAGCCATTAAATTACAGATCTAATATTCCAGCCAAATTCATTGTTGGTGACTCCTATCATGAACGGGACTGCATTAAATTCTTTTCCAGCCAATATCTCTTCAGGTGACTTATGAAGAAATACTCCATCCAAAACTAAGGGTAGAAATGGGAGTTCCTGAAGGAGGAGAAAAAAAGATCAAATTACTTCTTAATAGTATTTTCCATTTTTCCTTCAAATCATACAATAAAATGTTCACATTTAATGTTCCAAGTGCAAAAAAAGGCTTTAAGAAATCTGAGTATCTACAGCCACTGTAACAGAAATCTGCAGTTTTGCACAAGAGTATAAAACAGAAGCCTGGCTGGGTCATGGTATGGAGTACTGTAATGGTTTCCTGGTCCTGTGCCGCTTCTAACTGACATTAAAACATATGTATGCTCGAGTCTTGCTCACAACTTTACAGGTGCTATGACACTTCACTGAAAATTCTAACAAGAAATTATATGGAATTATTTCAATATTTAGGGGGTATTTTGACAAAAGTTATGAAAAATCAGCTTTGGAACAGGCCAACAATGAACTCTGGTCAGAGGCTGAGCTAAAGTTTTGCAAGCGTGCCATTAAAAATATCTGTTATTAATAAAGTTTCACCTACCGCAGTGTTAAAGACTATATCATTTGCTTCCTGGTTCCTTAAGCAGTTTATCAGTGAGAGTGAGCTGCTGGTCTCACACTTAAATATATTTGCAATTTTCTGAAAATTATTAACAAAGACAAGAACCGTTAGCTATGAGGTGGTCTTTAAGCAATTTATAAACAGAAAACTATTATACACAGTACTGTTATTAGCCTTATTCAAGGGCAGATTTAGGTGAGCTTGATAAGTCTTCAAGTATTTTATTTTACTAGAAATACTACAGTTTGATCACAAAGTGAAATCATTCTGGTATACTTCTTTCTTGCTATATTTCCATCTGCTGTTCTACAACAAACCTTGCTGTAGAGATAATACGAGGCTGTAACATAAATCAAATAAGGAAAGAAAATTGAGAAAACCAACTACGAGAGTTTTTCATTATTACTACTTGGCATTTCAGGATGAGAAATGAAAAGGTATTTACAGAGAGGAATTTAATTTTAATTTTGTTTGTTTGTTTGCTTGTTTGTTTTTAATTAATTTACTTCAAATAAAGGCCCTCCACAAAAGACCATAGCTGAATAAAAACGGAATGCATCTTCTGGATTCTAATTAAACTTTCCATAATAAATTTCATAGTTATTGTATAAATTACATCATGCACTAAAATGGACATATGCCTAGCTTGGCATGTGTGTAACTGAAAATACCTAACTTTACCCACAGGTACTATAATCACATAACTGCACAATCTATTTCCAACACCAAACGAGACTGAAAATAAATAGATTATTTGAATGAAAATTTACTTAGTGCTAATCTATATATTTATAGGTATGCCATGAGAACACATCTGATCAACTTTGTTACATAATATGCAATTAGATTTTTGCCAAATTATCAGATATAAGAAATATCCTATTTTAGGTTATAAAGGCCTTAAATTGCAAAAAAAATGAGCCTACCTTAAGATCTGTTGAAAGAAGTAAATCTTTAACAGGGGGGATTAGAATTCCACTCTCTGATATTGCTTTATGAAAGAGACCCTTAGACAAAGGAGATAAAACCTGCCAAGAAGGGAAAAACATAAAGTATTTATTCTACCTTGAAGTACTTACGCATAACTTTATGCTTGACTAGACAGCTGGATTCAGTGGGGAATTACACATTTTATGTGCTTACAGGGGAAGTGTCCAGACTTAGCATAATGCGCCGTTAATCTTACTTTTGGAAAACAGATTAAGCATGAAATGTTACATTAATTGAGTTTTTGAAGACTTTTTTTTTAAAACTTTACTTTTTAGTGCATCTACTGCATGCGTACATGTGTAAAAACAGAGCAAGATCCTGCAGATACACCAAAGAGCGTGACAGATCCTGGATCTCCACCAAAGTGTTCAATATTTTCTTGGATCCACCGAAGAGCTGCTACTTGATCCAAAAATGCCCAGTTCCCACGAGCGTGTTCATCACCAGTGCTGAAAGAAAAGCATTCTAAGCCAGCTTCTCAGGAAGAGTGATAGCTCTTTTAATACCAGAATAAAATACATCTCACCAACTTACATTTTGTGCAAATTGTCATATTTGGCCAAGGAAAGATCCGAATAGCCTCCTGACCTAAAGCCCTTCACAGTCAGATCTAAGCCCCACTGACGTACTTGCCTCTACTGTTTGTTCACCCATACGCAGACGGGTTCCTGGCTTTTACACTATATGGTTTTTTGCTTTACACACCAATGGATGGAAGTAAAGGCAAGAACAAACACCCTACCCAGAACCAAATAAGCCCACCTATGATTTGACAGCAGGCTACAATCAAATGACAATACAAATGGAATTTATGGGCATTTCTTAATGTTTTTAAGTCCTGATGTCAGTGAACTATGTACATTTAAATCACTGTAACAGTGGGAAGCTGGTATAGAAGCTCAGCTGGTTTAGAAAACAAAACTACCCAGGCTTTAAATATGGTAGGAAGTATTTTGTTAAAAGTGAAATAGGTCATCTTACTTGAAGAATCCAAGGAGTCCAAGTCTGTACTGAATTATCACTACCACAACGTTCTCATAGGCTGATAGCGCAGAACCATCATACCTAGAAGCACCACCAAATATAAAATTGCCTCCATGGATCCACACCATTACCTTGGAGAAAAAAGCACGAGACACAATTTTATACGTTGCTTGGTAGATTTCATTTGAAAAAGGAAGACAACATCAGAGAATGAGGAACTCCAAATCACCAAAGCTCAATGGGAGCTGAATTTTAGGTTGGTTTGAATTTTACATAATAATATTATTTTTGCTAATGCAGCATCGCATTTTCAAAAGCAATTAACTGACTTAGGAGCTTTCATGAGGTGCAACTTTTTACAACACAGATTTGTACAACGGGTTTACGTACAGGTAACTTGTCCTTCTTGTTTGAACCAGCAGGGCTGTAAACATTGAGATACAAACAGTCCTCAGAAGTTCGGAATGCGAGGTGTTTTTCTTTGAAGTTTTTTTCAGCTGTTTTCAACAGGGACAGATCTTGAGGACATCTTCACAAAAGAAAGGAAGCATGATTATTAGTACTAAAAATGCAATAGCAACAGTGTAACAACAATAGAGAAAACACACTTTCTTTTGCCCCACGGACTGAATTCCCATGGGGTGTTTGAACTTTGTGTCACTTATACACAGTTAGAGGTGCAACCTGTAAAAGCACAGCTCTATACTCATACTTAAAAAGCTGAATTATTTCAGCACAGTATAATGAGAAAATGTGATTTCCAAAGACAGGAATTTCCCAGGAATTCTTTGTGGTTCCCACTCTCACAGTTCTCATGAAATATTTCAGTAGTGGCAGCATATTCACTACCCGTCAATACAACCTCCTTACCAAAAATCAGACCTCTGTACCCTAGTAAACATGACAACACTGAAAAACATGAGCAGGTCCTACACACAAATGAACGGAATGGCTCTCACAGTGGTGGGTAAGAAGTTGCATCTCTCAGATCATTCCAGGGTTCAGGTGGTTCAGGTGGGGAAAACCTCAAGGATCCAACAGGGGCTTTTGCAAAAGGAATGCCAAGGAAAACATTTACAAGTCTGTCTGTCCCCTTCACATTGGTTTGTGTCCCTTTGAGCCGTCCAAGTGTGATAGTCACTTCTGGCTCAGCACCATTCTGTCCTAAGTAACACATAAGGAGGAAAAGAAAAAAGTAAATTGCATCTTTGTAATTATCAGATAGACTTTTCAATGAAGCATTTTTTTACTGACTGTTTGATTCAGAAGATTTCAGCTTATTCCTTTCAATTTCGTCCAGTTTTTATTTCACTTTTGTGCAATGACAGACACCCCTGCCAACCACTCCTATAGCTGGCTCTGCCAGTGACAGCTGGAGCTGGGTAAGACATAGTTTAGTCACTGTGCAAGAGCACAAAGCTTAAAAACAAATTTCAGAGCAAACAGCAACTGTCAAAATCATTAACACTTTCTAAATTTATCATCCAACCAGATCTTTAAAATATTTTGTTTAGATAATTCAGAAACGATTTTGCATTCTACCTCTTAAGAAAGAGGTAGAAATGCTTTCATCTCACAAAATCAGTAATTTTTGCATCAAGCTTTTTAGGATACTTTTGCAGATTGCTAACAGAAGTGTAAGAGATGTACTACTGCCTTCAAAAATCACAACACTGCAACTTGTCAGTTGCTTCCCCAACAGCAATAATAACAGATTTTGCATCTCACCTTCTGCTCCACAAGTGATGAATGCTGCACTACAAAACAAAGTACAAAGCAAAGCAACCCAGCTTTGAGGAGCCATTTTTCACCCCCCTTTGGACTCTCGGTTATTTTCTGTTTGTATGCAGAAGAGAATGGTACAAAGGTCCCTGCTGAGGGCATTCTGAGTAGGGAGTGCAGCTAAATTCCCTCTGGAACATGCACTGCATTAAGCGCTTTCAGAGCTGTACTTGCTACAGAGCACAAATACAACCCCTTAGTGTAACGCACCTAATCATTACCTGATTCTGAGAATGGGTGATCTGAAAATGACCAAACGCCATCTGTGAACAACAACAAAAGCTCTAATCATAGTTAATCTGCTGTTAATCCTACAAACAGAGAAAACAGTGAAGCTCTGAAGAGGTTCCAGACGCTTAAATTCTTGTAAAATAAAAACAACCCAGCAACAAAAACCTCACCAAAAAAAACAGGATTACAGATTAGAAATAACTAGAAAGTAACAATAAAAAAGAGAAAAAAATAAAATAGTTAACTCTTGCAGAGGTTTTAATGAGGGCTAGCACACCTGTACCTTAATTGACACTATACACGCTTTCCAGCAGGGACTGGCCTCCAGCCTCTACAATAGTTCTTTATCCCTTCTTGAATAAAAACAGGTTTCCTGCATTTTTCAAAATTAAAGGGGAGATTAAAATTGAGGGTCAGATTACAGCTTCTTCTCTACGAGCAGCCTCAGTGGAGGTCAGAACGCAAGATCTAGTTACCAACATCTTATGGGGTATGCACTTCCCTCAAAAAAGAGGGAAAGGGCCATGACCTCACCTTCTCTATGGAATAGCTTCCTACAGTGGAAACAGGCTGGCAATCCAACAGTTTTCACCCGCCGGCTGAAGAAGTCCTGAAAAATTTTGTAGTGCGTAGAAGCACGGCATCCCTCAGTGTAGATGACTGGCCCCAAGCCGATTAGCCTGGAGGCCTTCTTCACAGTTGGGCCACAAGCCCAGCCTGCTCCACTAACTCATAATCTTCACCTGGGAAAACACCCTCTGCATAATGGGTTTTTGCCTTTCCACCTTTGATGTGGAAACATCAGGTTTCACAGCTCCTGGATGAACCGTGCCATCAGCATTCAGCTGCAAAGCATATGGCCTCAGGCTCCTCTGCGCTGCGTTCACTTCATTCACCTCCAGCAAAGCCAACTTCTCCACCACAGGTCATACATCACCTAAATTCATCCTGCTTGGGAAACAGGTTTGTCAGAGTCAGTCAGTTCCTCTTTAACAAAAAGGGTGGAACACGAGATAGGTAAAAACAGATTTTCAGTGCAAGAGAATTCAGAGGTACCTGCTCTTTCTTACACAGTTCCTGAGTCTCTGGGTTGCGATAGCTTTAGAAAATGAGCATGGTAGAACATAACTTGCCTCTTATTTTTTTTATACTTCTCTCAAATCTTCCTGGAGAATCCTTTCCGTTGCAGTTATTTTTGCTCCAGTCCAATGTGAATGGCCTTGGGATTTTTGTTGCTTCTTCTGGAGTGATACAGTGTAATGATGACATTTTTTGGCTTCATGCACCTCTTTATAATAGGGTGAAGGCAATGACTAGGAAGACAGACCAAACCCAGCAGACAGATTTTAACAGATGGGAATAGGGGTGCGCACCTGTGTGTGTGTGTATACGTCCATCCACGCACATATACACGAGGCAGGGAGCAAGAAGTTGGAAAAAGCAGGATTCCATGAGGCTACTTAAGTTGAATGCTTTCCATCAGTGAAATCCAAGGAATATGGATGTCTTGTGCTGCCAAACTGAGCTCTCTTTACCCAACTAAAAATAAAAACAAACCAAAACAAAACAAAGCACACAAACCCCACTTTTAAAATCAGCCAACATCTTCACCAGGCAGCTCAGTCAGCTTTGTATTTCCTAAACAGCCAGAAAAGTTATGCTTACCAACAAAATTTATCACCCAAAACAACATGCACTAATTGAAAGACCAATTTAAGATAACAAAGGATTAGATTAAGAAGTGAACTTTAATGTCAATGTAATCTATATATTAGATGAATATAATACAAAACAAAGATGAAAGCAGAGATAAATGGAAACTTTGCTCACAGGTAGTTTGCTGGTCTGATTTAAAATATCAGCAGATGCGTAAGTACGTTAGCAATTTTCAGATCAGGTCCCGCTGGGGGCAAACCCAATCTGGCCCAACTCCAGTCAGGAGCACACCTGAGGTAACCACCGTTTCTGTAAGGCAGGGCCGAGCAACAGAACCACAACATACCTCTTTTCTCCCAGCTGCAACACCTTTTGAAGCAGCAAATCTCAGCTCCTTCCAAATACTCCTTTCTTTCTGAGAGCCACCGGGGAAACTGCCGCCCTCCACCTGAGGAGCACCTTCGCGTCTTCTAACCCACCACCGTGATTCGACATGGCAGGCATGAAAAAACCCAAACCCTGTAACAGGCCTTTTTTTTTTTTTCGCAAAGAGAAATAAAACACAGAATCACAGAATGGTTTGGGCTGGAAGGGACCTTAAAGATCTCGTTCCACCCCCTGCCCTGGGCAGGGCCACCTCCCACCAGCCCAGGTTGCCCCAAGCCCCGTCCAACCCGGCCTTGAACACCTCCAGGGACGGGAAGGAAGCTAAAACAGAGAACACACAGTATGTTTGCACAGGATTATGTGCCTTCACCCCATTATAAAGGCATGTATGAAGCCAAAATATGTCATCATTACACTCTTATCACTCCAGTTTCTTTAAGTTTGCGGGGCTTTTCAAATACAGTTTGATTTTGCCAATTAATTGAAGGAAGAAATAAATAATTTTAATCACGAACATTTTGTATTTAACGCGCATTTTAATGCACCCATCCCTGACAGCGCTAAGCTCGCTCCGGAGACCCCTCACAGGCGCTGCCCGCGGCGAAGCCGTTGCTGTTTCCCCTCAGGGCTGCCCAGGCCGCGGCGGCCGAACGCTCCCCCCTTCCCGCCTCGCCAGCGCCCCTCACGGCCGCCCCCGGGCCCCCCACGGCCGCCGTCCCCCCCCCCTCCCGGCCGCCCCCCACGGCCGCCCCTCCCGGCCGCCCCTCCCCGCCGCCCCTCCC
>VUYV01000150.1:1558139-1750110 GCA_008711295.1 Anarhynchus alexandrinus
GCCGGGCCGGGGCGGGCGGTGCGGCTCCGTTCCGCTTTCCTTAACCCGGCACATCTCATCCGCTCCATCAACGACCCCGAGCACCCCCTCACCCTGGAGGAGCTGAACGTCGTGGAGCAGGTGCGGGTGAAGGTGAGAGCCGCCCCCGCCTGCCCGTAGTATTTAAAAATGTCCGCGAAGACCACAATGAGCGGCAAAGTGCCGCCTCGTAAAATGCCCCCTGTTGGTTTGGGGCGAAACCAGCGGGTTTCGAGCAAGGGGAGGTGTTTGGTTTCCAACAGGTGGATGACGCGGAAAGCACGGTGGCCGTGGCGTTCACCCCCACCATTCCCCACTGCAGCATGGCCACCCTCATCGGCCTCTCCATAAAGGTGAAACTCATCCGCTCTCTGCCCGAGAGGTTTAAGGTGAGTAATCGCATCCCTCTGGAGAGAAAAAAGGGGGGGTGTTTGAAAAGGGGGGGGGACCAACAAAAAAAAACATACCTCTAACTAACTTACAGTGAAACATAAGTGGAGGCTTCTTCCTCCTGCGGGTGGGGGCGCGGCTGCGGCAGCGGAGCGGCAGCGGGCGAACAAGCGGCTGCCGAACCAGCGTTCGGTGGCCATCGGGTACCAGGGAAAGGCGCCCGCAGATGGGAACGCAGAGTATTCTGGGATCTTAGACTCTATTTTATTTTGCTATATGTAGTGACTGGTATTGGCAAGAATGTTCCTCCCTCTCCCCCTTCCTTTTGTTATTGTCTTATTTTTATTATTAAATAACTTGAACTTGAGCTTCCAATGTCGTGTTGACTTGTCCCCTTCTTCTTTTGTGATGCTTTTTAAGCTGGATGTTCACATAACACCAGGAACACATGCCTCTGAGCATGCAGGTAAGGGGTTTAGTACTCTGTTGTGTGGTCGTCTTTATTTTTTTTTAATCTTGCAAATTAGAGAGGAGATTCCCACACCTGCAGAGCAGCTGTTTAGTATTTGGGACTTTATGTGCGTCAGCTTCTGGGGTATCTTACGGAGCACGAATGTGTAATAATGACACTTAGATATGTTGTGTACCGTATTTCAAGCATCTCCTCAGGCAGCCTGTGCTCTCAGCTACTCATTGACTTGCCTGGGTTGTGGAGGGCTCAGAAAACAGGGAGAAGCTGGGGGAAACTTCTCGTTACACCTACACACACATAGCTCCCTGCTGCTGAATCAGAACAGCTGCTGCTTTAACTTGTGATAACACGCTCGCTTTGAGACTGCAACTCTGCAGTGTGCTTGCCATCTGCAGAATTATTAGTCTACCTGAGTGCCATAGCAACAGTGTGATTATATGTCTCGACGTAAAATACTTTTAAAAAGACACTGTATACCAATGTTTTGACCAGTTTCATGCAGTGTTTTGTTTTTTTTTTCCTGCACAGTTAATAAACAGCTTGCTGATAAAGAACGTGTAGCAGCTGCTTTGGAAAACTCTCACTTACTGGAAGTGGTGAATCAGTGTTTGTCTGCTCGATCGTAATTGCCTGATGAGGAAATCATTGGTATTCTGCTATGTTAGACTAATTTTGTATATAAGTGGTGATGCTAGTGTTGCACTATACATATATCTATGAGCAAAATAAAGTCACTTGGATTTTCTTAAAGAAATGTTTCATTACTCCGACAAAAATAGCATGTGGGAAACTAGATTACAGGCAGCTACAAAAAATCATGAAAATTTACTTTTAAATTTATTAGTCATTGCATAGGTAGGATTTTTCTTTAAAAAGTTTTGTTTCAACCTGGTTTTAACCAGTTTCGCACTATCCAAAATTAGTTGTAAATTGCATTTTAGAAGTGGATTTTGCACACTGGACTTTACAAGTACACCAAGCTAATCGGCAGTTAAAATTTTTACATTCATACGACTATTTTAGACTGCTAGTATAACTTTAGCTTCAGACATCAAAAACATGTGTGTTCATGTGTGCAGAGTTGTAACACGTTTTAGCAATAAGTGTAAACACTTCTAAATCATCTGCCTAGTTTTTATTATATTAGGTTGGATTAGCCAAATGCGGAGGGCTTTTTAAACCCATATAAAACATGACTTATTTTTAATTACTCATTACTCGTGGTAGGAAACACAGTATCTTTGCGGTAGGGTTTTTTTTCATGCACCTGCCACAATATAGGAGAGAGTCACTCACAGTTTTCAGTATGAACAGTCCAGCTACCCTCTGCTGAAAAAGTTTCCTGGCAAAGTTTGAGAGCTAAATGACAAGTTTTGCTTTAAAAGTATTGAGATTTAATAGTAATACCTAGCCTATGCTTCTGGTCCAGGAAACGTGGCGTTTAGTAAACTATTGTCTTTGGCAGAAACTGACAATAGAAAAATTCATTAAGATAGAATTCCAGAATTAATTTGCACTTTTGTTTCTAATCATGGACCACATGGAAAAATAACAACCTGTTAAAGAAGTCCTATCAGGTGTTTTGGTGTCTGCACACATGCCGTGTTACCTTCATCATCACCAGTAATCTAGAGAGTAACTGATACACTTTTTTAAAAGTAGATTGCACTCACCTGTGTGGTGGTAATGCTTTATATTTCAGTAGTGTTTTCTCTTGGAAGGTCTTGGATGCTATTTTAAAAATGGTGAAACTTACAAACACTATGTAAACCACAGCCTAGTAGTCCAGTCTGGTCTGTGTTGAGCAGCTGAGGAGACTGAGGCAGCGGTGAGCCAAGTGTGACATCTAAAGTCACATAACAAAATAGAACAGAAACAAATCCAAATCTCCCCGTTTCAGAAATGAGGCCCCCAGTTTGCACAAGGCTTCTACAGAAAGCCAACCGTGCAGCAGTGTTAACCTGCTTAGTTGGCTTAGCATCCTTTGAATGATCAGCACTTGCATGGATGTCTAAATGAAACTGTAAATAAAGGCAATGTTTATGTAGTATTAATATTGGGAAAGGAGCAGAATGACCCAGCTGTTAATAGTCTGTCTTCTCTGCCTCTGTTGTTGAATCACTGAACTGATTAGTTCTGACATTGCCAGCGTTTGCACCACAAACGAAACTTTAGCCATGGCGATGCACGCAGGCAGCTCGGTTGGTCGGGTTTGGTTTTATTTTCTGGGGTTTTTTTAATAAAAAATGAATTTTGCCCTCCCAGATTTTGGGGAAGAAAGGAATGCAAATAATGCTGGGGGAAGACAGAAGGATGACTAAGCTGCCAACAGATTGCTTCAGCCTGCACTCCAAGGAGAGAAGGAATCAGTAAATTATGCTTTGTTGAATCTCTCTGCTTGGCTTTCACTACTACATAATAATATTGTTAAATAATTTACAGGGATGTTGGCAGTTGCATCATGTGGCACACTGTACACAGTAACCCCGGGGGTGCGCTTTGCACCACTCACCTTTTCAGAGAAGCAACAGCATGGGGTTAGTTTGTTTAAATTTATAGTATGTAGTTGGGGGATGACTTTTCAGTAAAGGGACTGTATTGTGGGATACCAAAGGAAAAGGTCTGACTTCTCTTGCTTAGGGATAGAGAATTCTATTACTGTAGATCTGGCATGTTTCTTTAAGTGATGTGGATGTTATATTTATGAGATGATAGAAACAACAGTAAGGGCAAACCATGGTTACTTCGCTGAAGATAACAGGTCCTCCTGTACAGGCTGCCTCAGCTCGGATACTTGCTGAATGATAACGTACTGCCAGTTCTAGCAAAGATCTTCTGTTCCCTGGTTTTAATGATCGTAAGCTGGCTCCTGCTGTGTGGAGATAAAGTGGGAGAAGAAAACATTAATTTGTTACAAATATTTCTTCTCAGGCTTTTATTTTTCCAAAATATTACCCCTAAATTTAGCCTGTGGAATGCTTTGTAATAGGACACATTCCATCAGAAAGTATGATCCTTTCGAGCAGCTGTGGTGAATACAAACAGCCTCATTCGAGTCCAGGAAAAATGCCAGCAGCAGACATCTGTTTCGCATTCCTGGGCTCCGGGCAGAGCCTTCCAGGGGTGGCTGAGTGGCATTCGCTGCTCCCAATCTGCACACACCACAACAGGAGCTCCCGAGGGCAACTGGCCGTGTTGTGCACTGGCGTAAGCTGCCGCGTGTTTGAGCCCACGCGCCAACCCGGTTCCTGCGCCGTGGGTTCCACCACATTGCGTGTACCTGGGGCTGCCCACCCAGCCCTGCTCCCTGGGAGGACGCAGAGCGCTCCCACGCTGTCGCTGCTGCCTCGTACCAGCAATCGGAAACATTTGAGGACTCTTCATCCCCCAATTTTGTGAGTGGCGGGGAAGCAGCTCAGCAGCTTTGTATCCAACAATGCAACTGAACTGTCTGTGGAAGAACTTCACCCTTCCATGGCGATATTTCTTGTGCTTCTTGGGTGGAGCGATGTGTACCACACACTGGGAACTGTTAGTTAAAAAAAGCTATTTCAGTCTTCTGGCCGTGCTTAAGATTGATGTGTTTACATCAATAAAGTGCTTTGATAAAGATCTCCCTCTGGAGCTTTGATTTATAAACTGCATGTTTTACAATGTGGGGTGTGTTGGGTTTTTTTATAGCTGTTAAAAACATTTCCCTTTAGCCTGTCAGGCAGACAAATACACCACTTTCCCTTCCTTTACAAAATGCACTGTGGTGTAAATACAGACACAACAAGTGGCAGAGTCAACTTTTTTCCCTAAACAAAAGAAAAGATTACAGCAAAATCTTTCAAATGTTACTATGGAAAGGTAAGTATGAGCAAAGAGAATAACACCAGGGGAAGCTGAGGCTATATAACCTGAGTGTTTGAGTCTGCTGGTATGTCTCGCAACCATTTGCCAGCAACATTTAATAGAAAGAATGTAAAAAATTTTTAAATTTACGAAATGCTAAAAGTACACAACATTTTTACAAAACGTGCAAGTAGTAGAGAGCCCTCATTTCGTTCAGTGCACTTCAGGAGTTGCAGAAGATGCGTTGTCATATTCTGTAACCTTCTTGCCTATTTCTTACTATCAATTCATACATTTCTTCTCTCACGTCCTACCTGTAAAGAGCTTGTGCATCCTGTGGCAGGCTATCTCCATTCCATAACTTCCCTCTGCAGATCACAGGGGCAGCCCTGTCCGCAATGATAAAAACATCCTGGTGGTGTGGATGGTTGGAAACTCTGCTCTCCCAGCTTCATTCCACGCACTCATCAGGGTCGCTGGGTAACTTGCCAATTCTCTCATCAGTTTTGTTGCTTTTCAGTGTCTTGGTGCAGCACACGCAAGCTTCAGATGCCGAGGCTGTCCTTGTTAGTACAGCAGTTAAAAGAGTCTCTGGTTCCTGCTGTTAGTTAGCTCAGCTCCCAGCACAGGGCTGGAGGGAGAGAACGGGGCAGAAGTTAATTTCCAGCAAGTCTGTGGAACAAACATAACACGGGAATGGGGAGCAGCTGCTCCCTGGGGGCTTTGGGAAGGCACGGAAAGAGAAAGAGGAGGAGAAAGGGGTGCACAACACCTCACTGTGCTGCCAACAGCCTCAGTCTGTAGCAACGTGGGGAGCAGAGAGCTTCTACAGTGCTGGAGGCTTTGTCCTCCAAATAGCAGGGGAAATAAGTGAGCTCCCATTGCCTTATGCTAGACATCTCCCAGCCCTCTGCTTTCCTTGTTCCCCACAAGCTGGCTGCCTGAAGGGCAGACTCCCTCATGGGACCTGTAGCCAAGGCATGGCCACAGTGTGGCCACCCCCCTGTCCTCTCTTGCTGGGCTGCTGTGCATCGCATCGTATCGCATCGCATCGCATCGCATCGCATCCCATCCCATCCCATCCCATCCCATCCCCTTGCATCCCCTCGCATCGCATCCCATCGCATCGCATCGCATCCCATCGCATCGCATCGCATCCCATCCCATCCCATCCCATCCCATCCCATCCCATCCCATCGCATCCCATCCCATCCCATTAGCGCTCTCGCACTGCTACAGGCAACAAGAAAAACTTTGTTGTCCCACTGCGGGTAAGTCACAAACAAGAGGAGGAGACAGGAGGATCGGGAGGACAAGTATGGATGTAAACCCGATGCTTTCAGCTGAGAAAGGGAAATGCGCACCTTGCCAGTGGTTAAATGCGGTGACCAAAGAGTGTGTGCAGCAGCTGCGTCCACGCGGAGCCGAGCAGGAGGACCCAAGCGACTGGCAAGTCATCGCGGCCAAACTCTCTGCTGGACTTGATCCGCCACGTTATTTTGATGTAACTTTGAGATGGTGGTTTATCATAGCACTTTTTGTTTTTTCCTAATCTACCCAAATTAGTTTCATCTGGGTTCCCGTCAGATGTGTCACACATGGCTTTGACCAAAATAACCTCAGTAGGTTGTCAGGAGCTTGCTTAACCCCAGGATGCCTGGCAGCTTGATTTCTCTACACTTTTGCTAATGGAAGAGCTGGCACACGCTCGGCCTAAGGATTATGAAGGTATCTAAGCAGCAATACTTTTTATTTCCCCTGCAAAGTGACAAATAAATCATCCATGAAGTCTGAAATGCTTGCAGAGAAAAACAATAAATGCCAATAGATTCCAAATTTTTTTCCTAACTGTTTTAACAGACCAAAACTAGGTTTATTACTGAAAAAATCAGAAAATAGTTTCGTTAACACTGCAGCCAACTTTTTTTAAAATGCAATTACTTTTGAGGTTGACAGAAAATAATGATTAGGAATGAGTCACATAAATTGTTCCTCTTCAAATTGGTACTGAGTTATTTTCACAACAATGCATTTTAGACATTGTTTTTTGAAACATAAGTCAATAATGTAAAGAGCCTGTCAAATTCTAATTTATTAATGATTCTTACTAATGACAAAATTGACTAGGAGCTGGAAACAGGATCCATTATTCAAACAATTCTTCCCCTTCAGACTCACCATTTTGGGTCTGATCCTGCAAACTTAGAGATTTAATTGAGGTTATACTCTGGATTATATTTTTAGCATAGAAGCGATGAAGTCTTGTCACATTTATTTTTGTTGGTAAGAAGAACATTGGGCCATTCCTAGTAAAACAACTGAGAGTTAATTTACTTTTTCAAACAAAAAAAGCAGTCATAACTGCTTACTTTAAATGCGTGTGCCATTTGCGTGTACGCATTTCAGTTCATCTGTAGTCTAAGCACTTAACTCCACAGGAGATATACTTACGCAATTACCAAGTCATATAATTAATAGTTTTCTGCATTTTATGGCTGAATAAATAAACACTATAGCTTAGATGTGAACTGTATACACATCGGTTAAGGTATGGTACTAGTTTAGCACTTGCAACGTGCTCTCCTAATCCTCAAAGCTGCAGGAACTTTGCTATGAAAGTTATGAAGACAGTGTACCTTCCTCTGACATTTCACCATGATTCGCTCTTCGTCCTCTTAAAAGCCGCTTGAGTCTTTCACTGACTACAAATAAATGGTGTCTTTTTTTGGCGTGCATGCCTAGCTGGGCAATCCCTGCTTCGCTGCGAAGAATGACAAGATGAAAGAGACAACGTGGTATGCATCGTGCCTTGGTCCAGCTGGGAAGGATGGAAGCCATCCCACAGAACGGGCTCTGGAATACACAAATAACATAACATGCCAAAGAGAGGAAATTCATACATGAGAGCTGCCAAGACTGTGATGTAATGTCGCTGATTAGCTACATTCGGGTCTGTACCAGAAAAAAATACTCGCCACAGCAACCGCAACGCACGGAGCATGTGCCCCCACAAACATGGACAACTCGAGAGGCACTGCCCTGCCCCGGGACGGACACTGTCCGGGCGCCCACGCGTCTGTCCCAGCCAGGCGGGCTGCCCCGCTGCACCCGCACTGGGAGGCAGGATTCGAAAGCTCTGCAGGTTAAATGGGTTTTTGCATCTACAGACAAATTGTCCCATCAGCAAGATGTAGAAAAGGTGATATAGGAGAAATGGGGAGCAGGGGGCAGCTGAAATGGGGAGCTGCGATCGTGAATCCTGGCGTGGCTCAGGGGCGGACAACGGATGGTGCTATGACTTCGCACGTGTCAGCGGCTGCCCTGGGACCCGGCCAGCACAAACCCTGATGAGAAGCAAGGGAAGATGTCTTCATCCAGCATCGCAGAGCTCCTGCTGCCTCTCCAGGCCGGGCAGAGTCCCCCCCAAAGCCCAGAAGCCGGCCTGGCACCTCCGGCATCCTCTGTTTGCCAGGTTCATCGTGCTCCTCTGGGGCACCAAGGCACGGATGCCTGTGCTCTATCTGCTGGTCTACATCAGTTTTTTGGCTTGCACTTAACGAAATCCCTTCACATGTGTAAGATCAGCATTCACCATCCACAACAGCTCTGTCCCTACATACAGTGATGGACTGTACATACAACAGGGTGCCTTCTCCACTCGTAACATCTCCTTTTTCAAGCTGACACGGTTTCAGCCGAACTGAGATACAATTTATTTCAGCTGACTTGGTAATTATTGAAGCATTCCATTTTAATTAGGATGACGGTTAATGAAATCTGCCATAAAATCGTTTGTGGGTTTTAGTCTTTCTAAAAAAACTTACAGATATGTAACCGATACAGAGAAATAAATAGGAACAGTATACAGCGCATTGTTATTTCCCTTCACAGCGAATCAAGGGAAGCCGATATATCAATATGACTTGACGGTGACAGGACGACAGACTCATTTCTCCAATGAACCGTTTTCTTCTTATAAGGCAAAAAAAGCACTGCATCTGTATGAGATCATCTAGAAAAGTCCTCCTTCCTGAAAAATACTATATTCTTTTTTGTTGCCTAGCTACGTGCTGCTGTTACCTTAGAAGGCTGTAGATTCATCTGAATGATTCTGGCGGTGCTGATGCGCTGGAGCAGAGGAGTAATGCAAATATATAACCCTTTCTTTGGTAAAGATTATGAAGGGAAGGGATGAGTGTGAAAAGAATGAGCCTTTGCAGAAAAGCAATTTGCTGTATCCATCATATTCTTTTTGTCATTAATTGTGGAATAAAGAGCATTTCCCCCCCGCCCAGCCCTGGGTGCATGAGCAGGCAGTGAAATCACAGACTTGATGCTTTTGACGTGAGAGTCTGATGGCAAGGAAGCGTTTGCCTGGTTCGTGTCAATTACTGCTGTGAGTAAGTGTGGAGAAGGGAAAAGACTGTCAAGGCCTGATCCTGATCTCATTTCCAAAAATGTAAACAGGGAAAAACGCCATGAAAGGCAACCAATTTGCTGAATTTCGTTACCCCCAAATGGTGGGATGATCACTGGGTCCTTTGAGTGTAAGTAGCTTTGATGATTTGGAAAATTAAGAAAGTCCACTCCAAATGCCCAAAGATTTACATGGTAATGTGCCTGTCAAAGGAAGCTCTGACAGGGAATTCTGCCCTCAAGCATGAGACATGCAGAGATCGGGAGCTGAGCAAAGATTCTGTGGCACTCCCCCAACACGATCGGCAGCTCAGCACGCCGCTGCCTCGCTGATGGTTTTAGCAAATTCAAGTGGGGAATGAGAGATGTAGGGAAGCTGCTTGTGGGAGCAACAAGACGAAAGAGGAAATAAAGTTGTTTCTTACCTGCTCCACTGTAACTGGTTTGGGTGTAGAATGTCCTTGATATGCGTCAAGAATTTGCAGTTTTATCTTTAGGACCGAGAGACTTTTAGCACTGGGGTTTTGATTCAGCTTTTTCTAGTTGGGGCTGGCTTTGAAATGAACATCTGCATTTGCTTTCATAAACTAGTATTTTTCAAGTCTACCTCTATAACCCTCTCTATATAAGGTACACACTTCATACCATTCTATTAGCTCAATCTATGCTTGTGCTTGCTCTCTGTATTTTATCATGAGCCTAGATCCTCCTCATTTCATATTTTTTGGAGAGAAAGTGGTAGATAATGAAGCATATTATGACTATGATAATTATTATTACATTCTTTCTCAAGAATAAAATCAGAAAGAACTTTGACAATTTAAAGTGAAGACAAGAAATTTTATTTGATTCTAGTATTCTAGTATTCTCCAGTAAGAATTTTGGAGGTCTTCATCATAATATCTTGTACAGCAGCAGAGGCAAAGCAGGAAATGAGACATTTGAAAGGAGCAGAGATGTCTGTTGCTGCTGTGATGCAAATATGGAATTTGCCAAACTCAGCACATACCGACTGGACAAATCTGAGTTTCTCCCGGAACAGATGATAACATCTCTCACATCCAAGCTCCTCACACTCTATATGAACGATTCCATGACATCGCTTACTACAGGAAAAGACACCACAGATTCTGCACTGGCTTACAAAGAAGTGTAAAACCTTTCTAATTCAAATTCCTAAGTTTCCCCTGTGACTGTGAGTTTTTGTCCCTGCTTCAAGCTTTCATTTGTTGAAATGAAATGGAAATGGAATTTTCCCACAAGATCAGCAAAAGGGCAGCTATGTTTTAATTCTGGTCCCCACCAGTCCCCACCTTACGTAAGGTGCAGCGATTCTAAGCATTATAAATATACATTTGGACACAAAACTAAAGTTCTCTGTATAAGAAAAGATAGATTAAAAAAATCCTTGTCTTTTTTTTCTTATCTAGTACACAGAAGAGGGCAGCACAGTTAAAGTTTCACTTTATATTGCCACAAACATGATAAATTGTGTTTCCGTCTTACGTCCTTCCCTCAGTGAGGGATCAAAGCGACTCTGCGCTGGAAGCGTGCTGGTCGTTTCCTCAGAGGATCCCAGGTCTGCTCCTACTTACGGGTTTTCGCTGCAAGGAGATTTTTCCTTCTTCACCTGTCATATTCACGGACACATCTACGATATGATGACTTTATGCAGATTTTGAGACCCCACATGCCCAGATGTTCTTTCCCTTGATATCTCTGTAACGTGTTGAAATGTAAGCAACACTTTGTCGCTGGCACAATCTGCCCTACTCCCGGCACCCCCACTGGAATCTCTTGCTACAGAGAAGTTTTCCCTTACAACTATATTTCCCTTCTGCAAGTTTCTGCGCTCTTTTCTGCAGTGCTATGTGGAAGCTGCCAGCTAACAGGCAACTTTTGAAGACATTGTCCTGCAGAGGTATGGAAGAAATGGGCTTTGTGGGTTAGCAAGGGCAGCTTTAGGCTGTTTTCTACCCAATTTCCTGCCCATTAAATCCTTAGTTCCTCAAAAGAGAGTTACAGTGGGTCCATGAAAATGTTACTGAGTGCTCAGTTGAGAGCGTGAACAGATGCTGGGAATTCTCAGGGTTAACAAAGAAAGCAGAAAGCATTACTGTCCACTGTGGAAGTCCATGGGCACATGCGGTTTGAATAATCAGTTTCTAATCTGGGTGCTTTTTGTCCCCTAATTTCTAAAAATATGTATCAGAAAAGATACAGAGAAGGGCAAGTAGGGATCCTGTTTATGCAAGGAGTGGCTGAATACTCCAGGTTCCTCAGCCAAGAGAGATAATTACTGCAGAAAGCTATAAAATCAGTACATGTATGAAGAAGACACAAGGGAAATCTTTTCTCTGCTTCACAATACAGTGAACGGGGGTGTTGCAGGATATCAAAAATCCACACAGGTTAAAAAGCAATTAGAAAAATACACAGAAAAAACACATCAAGGGCCTCTGAACAAAAGGAGTACTTTTAGCCTGGTGGTTGTATAGGGGGAGCTTTAATTGTGTTTATCATGTCCTTATCGTCCATTCTTCTTTAGATGTCTGCTACTGACAGCTGCTGGAAACTGGCCCTAAGTTGAGTCTGACCCAGTACAGCTCCTTTAATTTGTTATTGTAAATAGATTCATTCCTCTTGCCAAGAGCTACTGCTGGTAAACAATAAATCTTACATTTGCAATTTGCTTCCTTACCACCATGTACTTCTCAGACAGACAGACAGACAGACAGACATTTACTTTGCTCACTCCTTAAACCAACTGTCTGTAAATTCAGAAACCTTTTCATGGTATCAGACTTCTAGATATTTCTTGTAAAGGGCCTCTGAAATCCACACTAAGGAGTATACATCCCACAGGAATTGTAACAGGATATTTAGCATTCCACTCATGGACGGATGATGTATGTCACGCACATTGGTCATGACAGGTTTAATACTGAAAAAGAGGAATCAGGGGTGATAAAAGAAAATAATTATGGAAATATCTTAGGTCATGTTCTGATTTTACTCCAAACTTGAAACGCAATAGGAGCAAACAGCTGATCACATACAGTACGTGCTAATGTGTCCGTTCCGCAGCGACTGAGGAAACCGAGGGGGTATCCAAACTCCGACCCTCATGGCAGGGTATAGCACCAGCGATTACCATGTCGGTGAGAAGTAAACTCGAATCTGAGAAACTAAAAATCGGTGCAATATTGAAGTTAGACTGAGACAGAGTGCTTTACCCAAGTATATTCTAACAGGACAGTTTACTAACAGCGGGGTGCACGCTGTGAAAGAGAAGTGGCAAAAATGAAATTAGATACGCCACTTGTGCAATTTCTTTTTTTCAGAGCAATGATTCACCTGGTTCCCTTGGTCATGAGGTTATCTACCAGTGGAAGTTTTTGAGCTTACTCAAAGCAGTGAGAAACTCAGAGCAGCAGCAAGATGAACCACATTTCCAGTTATTCTTATCCCAAGTTATTTTTTGCACTCTTCTGCAAGAGTTTCAGAAAGACAGAGGTCTTTGCTTTATGTTATAAGCAATGGACTTGAAACGTACCTATTTTATCTTTTTCCACCTGAAAAACGCAAACAGTACTACATTTTTTTGCAGTGCCTACCTTTAGAATTTCTGGTCTGGAGCTCAGAGGAAGCACAGTAGCCATGAGAGGAACCAATTTGTGATTAATTTTGTAGATATAATAATGGATTTAGTTAGGTTTCTGCCTGCATTTCGCCCTTGGCACTCTGTGTGAGCTTTCTAAGCTATGTCGATTTCTATTGACTCCAAAGCTCATATTTCTCACATGTTATTGTTGCAGCCCCAATTCATGGCTACCAAAAATATTACCTGTCATTAAATGCAAGAGTAATTATGAGAAAAAAACACGGCTCCTTGGCCGCAGGGGTGTGCTGCCCTCCCTTGGCAATGTCCAAATGCAGGTTCAGCATGGATGGGACATTTATCAGGTTTTCTGACAAAGGAGTTAGTGCAAAATCTGAAAGCTCCACCATTGCTACAGTTACTCATACAGTTCAAACTGGAGCCTACTTTTACATGCCTATGAATTAACCGCAAGATAATAAATATGGCATATGCTACACATGAAAAGGTCTAATACGTATTTGTATACAACCCACCAACTGAACCAGTTAGCCCGTTATCTGTTCAGCACACGCTAATCTGTGGGTTTAAGGGTGATGGTGAGGAAAACTTGACACCACATTTGCACTATATCCTACTTTTTGTAGGATGAGGAAAAAATGTTTGGTTTTGTTTTGGGGTTTTTTTTTTTCCTGTTTCTCTGTATCTCTCTCTCTCTTGCTTGGGTTAAAAAAAAACCCAACACATTTCCTCCTGCTGCCTCTGTCTCTTCTCCCACTGGCCTGGGTCTGTCAGTTCTGTAATTAAAATAATAATAAATGCAGCTATTTCTTTTTTAGTCCAGGTATTTGGGAGGTAGCCAGACTCATACTTCTGCAGGAGTAATGCTTCATATAACTTGGCAAGAACAGACCTTTGTGGATCTCTCTGCAGTTTGTATAGAAATAACTTCACCCACATAATGGCTGATTAATTAGACTTGAGGCAGTGCAGATGAGTTGCAAAGTAAGGAGAGGAGAAACCCACGGCTTCCAGCGTAGAGTCACGCTGAGAACAATACCAAACCTCCCGGACCTCACTGCTGCTACTCCAGTCTTTGGGCTGTTCAAAATATTTCTATTATTCCTAATTAAATGTGAGACAATTCCAAAATAAGACAGCAGCAAAAGCAGAAACTGGATTTCAGTGACAACATTAATTTGATGTAAAAAAATACGAATGCTATTTATAACACGGCATTTAACCTTGAACAAACACTGATGAGATAGAATCACATATAGTTAATTCAACCACCAAAATTTTGCATTTTTATCTGGAAATTCATAAGGGGCGGAGGTTAGGTGTTAGGTTATACATGTTTAATTATCACTGCACCCCCTGCAAAGTCTGTGCTTGTCATTTAGACCGTGAAATGCACTCTGCACCTAATATAGCATAAAGAAACTCCAGGCACAAGCTTTATTACCCCAGGAATAAATAACTGGAAAAACAGGATCGGACTGCATGTTTTACATTTTCCATATGATGAAAAGTACTCAGGCCAAGAGCGTACACTAGAAGTGAACACTGACACTTCTCAAAAGCTAGAGGAAAACCGAAAGGGAAAAAAAAGGAGAGAGAAAGAATAAGAAAGGAATGAGATAACAGAAAAAAAGAAACTGCTACAACAGTAAAATACAAAGAAAGGCACCTTACATGAAAAGCGTATGAAATAAGGAAAACGACAAGCATATGAAGATGAAATGAAACTGAAAAAACCCCAAAGTAATCCCTTTTTAGAGAGCTTTGTGCTCATTTCCACACAATATAAGACATCAGTGGTCCTTTTCTAACTCTCAGATCAAATCCTTCCACGAGAACCACGCAACACACGCCACGGGTGCTGGGCAGCCAAGCAGAAGTGAAGCTTGTGGATTGATTCACAAACGGGGGGTTACGGTGGCTCCGCCAGCATCCCAGAATACCCTGATAATTAGAATGTAATTGATTGGGGTCCCTGAGACCAAAACCGACCCAGTGCTTCTGGCCTCAGCAGCATTTGCTCGTTACTTTTGTTTAGCCATGTCTCCTCACGCAGGGGGGATCTGGGTCAGAGAACAGACGGTTCTCTACAAAATTATAAAATTTCCAGTTTCCCTTTCAGTATGTGAGGAATGGTATATTAGGCTTACTAAAAATGTCAAGTCTACAGTATACGTCTGAAGCAGTCATTTAATTTAAAGGAACCCTAGACCAGTAGAAGCTAGAACAATAGAAAATAAAAGTAGAAAAGCAAGACATGAAATTCTCTTTTAAATAGAAATAAATCACAGTTAATGTATCTGCTAGAAGCACAGTCACACAGAAGTGGAAATGGAGGGCAGGTGAGAAAGGAGACGGTATGAATATCCTCCAAAGAAACGAGAAAATCAGCCTTTCCAGCCTGCGGTCTCATATGCACCTCACTGAAATCAGCAGGTGCCACGGTAATGTATACATGAATATATAGCAATAATTAACAGCAAATAGAATCACGAGCAATGTGAAGAAGCATGTTATGTGTCTCAAGTGATTAACCTGAATTATCTGTTAATTCCTTCCAACTTCACAAAATAGCCAGACCTATTAAGAGGAAAGGAGATAAACCAGCTACGTGACCCCCGTGATCTCCCCTTCTCTCCGGTTGCAGGCACAAATCCTGCGGCAGACGGGAACGGACCTGACTGCCCTGGCACAGCGCTCCTCCGTGCAACTTGTACGCATCCCGCTCGGAGCAAGCGAAGCCCCGGGGACCTAATCCAAGGCCATCTCACTTTCCGTCAAAGGACAACTCGCAGAACCCAGTGCCAGATCCCGAGTAGTATCCTGTAACTGTGGTGGTATTCTATAACCATTAATTCGTTAGTTGTACCTGGGTGCTGGCACAAAACAAGAATTTGCCACAGAGTCCTGAATTTTTTGTATGATTTCTATCAGGTATTATTTTATTTTCAGCCACTTTTCCTGCTGAAACACTGTTCTCTCAAAGTTTTCATTTAGCACTTTTACATATGCCTTTCCTGCTATTTTTTGGCTACTGAGGGGTCTATCTCACACTTACATCATTAAAAGATTCATAATTCTCATCAGCCAAAGGGCTGGAATAAAATACAGCTTCTTTAAGTCCTGTCCGTGAAACTCCCATTTTCAGTTTGGTTCCAGTCAGTAGTGCTCTATGTGGCACACACGTGGCACTGTATCTCTGATTCTGATGCTTCTCAGATTTCCCTTCTTTCACACAGAAAAGGATTAAAAGTACCTCCACTTTCTATGTCAGTTCCTGAAGTTTGACCCTGACACGCAGTAAAGGCATGCAAGACAGACTGGCCCAAAAGACTTACAAACCCACTCAGAATATTTTTAGGTGAGAATTTTAAGCAGAAACATTCAAATTTTTAAAAAGTTAACTGAAGACAAACCCTTTCTGGAAGTGTGTTTACAAAATTAACTGTACATAAATACAGATTAATCAAGATGGTTTGGCACATTCCAGTTTATCCAAGTTAAGTAACCACGGTGTACTTCAAATGCTAACCCTAATTTATTTAAATATGATTTAAAATGCTAACCAGAGGTTTATAATTCAGTTCAGTTAACTGAAGCACTCACTTCGTTTCACCACCAAACTCTGACTATTTAAACTGACAAGGCTATTTTGGTTGCTGTTTTGTGAGACAGGGAGAGGGCACTTGCTGCAAGCACTTGGTGATCTTTAACTGCCGCATTAACACTTCAAACTGCAGTTATCAGGGAGAAGGGGCCAAAACCACCCCAAGAGCACCGACTGGAGAATTATAATTAGCTCCTGAAAATAACAGAATATTCACTCACTTAATTTCATAGGAAAAAATATCCATTCCCCCTGGTCAGTCCCTTTGAAGGATTTTTCACATTTATCTTTGCCGCAGTTAAGTGGCCTGAGAAGTTTAACGTGTTATAAGAAAAAAGATGTTTCTGAGCCAGCACGGTATATTTTATTGGCTGTTCAACCCCATAGCCCAATCCCACAGATTCTTGTCCTTCCCGTACTTTATTCCCTACATCTATAAGTTCATTTCCACCCCCCCTATCTCTTGCCTTCTTTAGCTTCGTTTCTGCAGCTGATTTGTAAACCCTTCAACTTTCACGAATTGGTTGGCATCTGTCCCTGCACACAGTCACAGGGATTTTCCCGTCCTGACCAGGCTGTAATCTTTCAGGAGCGGGAGCCAGAGTTATTTTGGCTGTAAAATGTGTAATATGTTTCGGTTGCTAGGTAAACAGTAAACTGTATATGCGATGCTTGGTTGAGCCATTCAGAACACAAGTATAGTTATCTGGGTAGTCGCTTCTTCACCCGATCACACGGTAATGACTGTGCCACTCAGGAGATAAGACTTTCACTCTCGCACTTTGCTGCTCAGGTGAAATCAAGAGAATTTGACCTTTATGTTTTATATTGTCCTCTTAAACCGTTAACACCGCACGTGGACACACTGGCAGGCTTGCTATGTAAGCGCAACACCTAGCGCAGCTGCTTTTCGCAGAATCCCAGAATCCCAGACTGGTCAGGGTTGGAAGGGACTTCTGGAGATCATTCCATCCACCCCCTGCCAGAGCAGGGGCACCTCCAGCAGTGGCACAGGACGGCGTCCAGGCAGGTTTGGAATGGCTCCAGAGGGGGAGACTCCCCCACCTCTCTGGGCAGCCTGTGCCAGGGCTCTGCCACCCGCACAGGAGAGAAGGCCCTCCTCAGGGTGAGATGGAACTTCCTATGGTCAAGTTTGTGCCCATTCCCTCTTGTCCTGTCACTGGGCACCACTGAAAAAAGACTGGTCCCATCCCCCTGGCACCCTCCCTTTAAGTATTTATAAGCATTAATAAGATTCCCCCCTCAGGCTTCTCTTCTCCAGACTAGAAAGCCCCAAGTCCCTCAGCCTCTCCTCGTAAGAAAGATGCTCCAGTCCCCTTTTCATAACCTGCTCCTAAAATTTAAGTAAAGCACACACAAAGTAACGCAAATATTGCAAATACATTTCCTACCGCAACTGCAGACGCCAGGACTACACCTAAACTCCTGGGCAATGACACAGAGCCTAAACAGGCTGAGGAAACCCATCTGTGTACCACATGTACTGGGCTGTGAATGGAAGCAAGCGACATATAGAGCAAATCATAGAATTACGGAGCGGTTTGGGCTGGAAGGGACCTTGAAGATCATCGAGTCCCGCCCCCCTGCCCTGGGCAGGGACACCTCCCACCAGCCCAGGTTGCCCCAAGCCCCATCCAACCCGGCCTTGAACACCTCCGGGGATGTGGCAGCCACAGCTTCCCCGGGCAGCCCCGGGGGAGCGACGCCGAGGGAAGCACGCCGGGGNGTGGCGGCAGCGCTCGCTGAGGGAGCTCCGGCGGCGGTACGGGCGGTTAGCGGCGGGGAATCCCTCACGGCTCCACTCCCTCCGCGGAGCGGCCTGAGGTAAGCGCCGCTCGGCGGGCGGCCGCGACCGGGAGCGCGTCTGTGCAGGGGCGGCGGGCGCTGACGGTTCTCCTCTCCTCTCCTCTCTTCTCCCCTCCGGTATCAGCCCGGCAGCCCCATGACTCTGAACCGCGGCGACAAGCTGCGCTACCTGGACAAGCGGCGCGGCAGCATGCCCTTCTCCGTGCACCAGCACCTGCACCGGCGCAGCATGCCGGTGGACGAGCGGGACCTGCGCGCCGCCCTGCCGCCGGGCGAGCTGTCCGGCCTGGTGCGCTGCACCTCTTACAGCCCCGGCCAGGCGCACCGGGAGAGCTGGGCCTCCGACTCCTCCGACTCCGTCATCTCCTCCGGCAGCGACTCCGACGGCCACCTCTACAAGGTGATCCTGCTGGGCGAGCACGGCGTGGGCAAGACCAGCCTGGCCCGCATCTTCGGCGGGGTGGAGGACGGCGCGGAGGCGGAGGAGGCCGGTGAGGGCGCGGGGCGAGCGGGGGCAGCCCCGGCGGGGCGGGGGGAGGAGGGTCCCGCTGCCCCCGGGCGGCCGCCGGGCAGCCCCGAGGGCCACCGCACCTCCCCGGGCCGCCGGCGGGGACGGAGAGGAGTAACAGCTCTGTCCTGCGCTTTTCCGCAGGGAACACGTACGACAGATCGATCGTGGTGGACGGAGAAGAAGCGTCTCTCGTGGTGTTCGATATATGGGAGCAGGTACCTACAGATCTCGGGTATTACTCCTCTAGAGCTTCGGCAGGGGCTCGCTTAAAAAAAAAAAAAAGTAGAAATGGAACAACTGTCTGCCTCTCTCTTCGATCAGATCGGTAACACGGGAGAAGGGAGGATTCATACTGCTTTTGTTCTCTGCCGCGATTAATTTCTCGTAGCGAGGCAGGCGATCCAGAGACCCGAACAGGGCTGGGGTGCGAGTCCCTTAATGCTTTGAATAAGCAGCAGCTTACACGGGCAGCCCAGGGATTTACTGTAAAATTAGAGAGGCACAATCTGAGCAGTGCAGACATGATACCATTTCTGGAAACAAGAGAATTTTGTTTTGTAATATATTTTAAATAACAAAATCTTAAAAAAAAAAAAATATGGGAGGTTGGCTTACTTTTACTTACTCTTTATAATAAAGCTAAGAAAAATATCTTTAAATATTTTTTAATTAAATCATTAATCAGACAGTGATGAATAGATTTTTCAGTGCAATAAATCTATTTCTTGCCTTTTGTTTTAGGATGACAGCCAATGGCTTCAGAACCACTGCATGAAAATGGGAGATGCCTATATTATTGTGTATTCAGTGACAGACAAAGTTAGTTTTGAAAAAGCCTCGGAGCTAAGAATCCAGCTAAGAAGAGCAAGGCAAACAGAAGACATTCCCATTATTCTTGTGGGCAATAAAAGCGACCTGGTCAGGTCCCGGGAAGTCTCAGTCGATGGTAAGAGACACTATTAATTTATACAGTAATCTGTAAATAAGTAGCAAAGGCTGTGGAGGCTCATGGCTCATAGAAATGGTCCGGTTTCGATGTAGAAAAATGTATGATTTGAGGCACACCGGAGAAGTCAAGCCAGCTGGTTCATGCTGAGGGACTTGATACCACTAAAACCAGTGGAGATGGTGATGGGGGAAAGATTTGTGTCTGCACAGAGCAATGCTCTGAATTGCAGTGCAAGAGAAAAAAATGCTTCAGATCTGCAGCTTTAGGATATTGTTTTGTGTAGGGTTCATTGTTGGTCAGTATTAAGTGAAAGGGTTTAATTGTATGTTCTGTGTGCAGCAGTGCTTGCTAGTATCAAGATTTGATAGCCCAAGCTATGCTTTTTAAGGGACAGGAGTGCCATTTCATAGAGCACAGACAGCCTTTGAAAAGGGTGATCCCATACAGCCTGTACAATCCTCCTCCTTCTGGAAGTGATTCCACCACATCTGAGCTGAGCTGGAGGGACCGGGCTCACCCAACTCAAAGTCTTTTTGTATATGTTCTGCAGTTGTGATCAGCGAGAGTTTTCTCAGCTAGTTCCAGCTAGCATTTTGGTAACTAGAGCACAGTAACCACTGCCAACAACCCAATATTAATTTCAGTTATTTAAACATTTGGTGGTTTAGTTTTTGTTTTTGTTTTTTTTTCTTTTAACTGGGAAGAATACTCTGAAGTATCAGTGCCTTGATGATGATGAACCACCTCTTGCTGTCTGGTTTTGCCATGTTCCCTGTGTTAAATACCTGCACAGGGAATTGACTGGAGTTCACCAGGAGGTTGTTGCTTTTTTCAGGCTGGTGGATGACAGCCAATGACTTCAGAACCACTGTATGAAAATGGGAGAAGTCTATATTATTGTATATTCAATGACATATATATTCATGGTTGACATGTCCTAGTGGTGACATCTGTACTTTGCTCAGGCTTGCAACTTTGCCATTATTTACCACAAATTGAACATGGAAATTTGCACTGCAGCAATGTTCCAGAGGTCTGTGTCTACGTGTGGAACATTGAGCATCTTGCATTTTGAATGCAGTGCTAGTCAAATCTGATGGTGTGCAACTTCATGACCTCTGGTGATCTGTTCAATGGCTTGACCTTGTGGACTGTATCAGCTTCATTTGTAACTAGTGTGGAGAACTCTCACTTGTTACAGCAAGGCAGAGGTGCATAATTGCTCAACAACTTCCAGAAGAAATAAAAACTATTTCTTTCTGTACCTCACACCGATTCCGATCAAACTGCAAGCATGCAGCCAAGTGCCTCTCCGGTATCAGCTTCAGCTCTTAAACAGCACTGGGTTGGTCTGTCTGCCTACAGGACCAGTGTTGCCTCATGTTCAGTACCATTGGTCAAATGACGTTTCTGACCATACCACAAGAAAACCAAGAAAAATAAGGGGGCAAAACCATGAGCACAAATTTGCACTTTCCTACCACATAGTAAAGCTCTTTTGTGGCATTGAGGGCATTTTCCTTGCTTAAAGTCAATTTTTGTTTTGTTTTTTCTGCCAGTATATATGAAGAGAAAATGTCTCACTCATCTCCCATTTTCTCTTTCCATCCAGAGGGACGGGCCTGTGCTGTTGTGTTTGACTGCAAATTCATCGAGACCTCAGCTGCTCTTCATCATAATGTCAAGGACCTGTTTGAAGGTATTGTTCGGCAAATTAGACTTCGCAAAGACAGTAAAGAAGACAATGCTAGGAGAATGGCCAACACAAAAAGAAGAGAAAGCATAGGCAAAAAGGCAAAGCGATTCCTTGGGAGAATTGTGGCAAAGAACAATAAGAAGATGGCTTTCAAAGCAAAATCAAAGTCTTGTCACGACTTATCTGTGCTTTAGAAGCTTTCAGCAAGGCCAGATGTTGCTCGTGGGTGATGAACAAGCACTGTTATGAGAAATGTATGGATGATCCTCGTGGTGATAACAAGAATGACTTATCAATTGAGACTCTCATTAATGCCTTAAGGTGCACAAGCAAGTCTGGAAGTTACACTGTCTGCTTCATTGATGAACAGTTTAAGTTTCAATGTGTGCAAGTAAATGAACTGACTCTAAATAAGTGGCTTGACATGCCCACATTTTCACTGTGTACATATGTTATATATCCTCTTGTCCTGTGGATACCAGAGATGCAAAGATAAGAAAGGATGATGATAAGTATCACCATAGACTTGTCTTGTTTGCAGAGCAAAACTTAAACTTGTACGCAGGCTCGTACACTCTTTTTAGTATAAAGCAAGCAATGATAAATCTTTTTAAACTTAAATGTGGGGAGGGGGGGAGTACAACCACATTAGAATGGGAGAAAGCAAATTATATATATATATAGTTAAATACAGAACTGATAGCATTTTATGAAGTTAATTTGCACTTCCATTAACCGTTATTCAATTAATTTGTTACTTGTTTACATGCAGATTTTATAATAAAGTATTATTTCCTGTTAAAATAAACTGTGCTTTTCTCATAGTATGGCTAAAGAGTGAGAGAGCGGTATTTTTATACTGACCTTTTTTCACTGTACAAAACGTTAAACACAGACTATGCAGATTTACACGTGATAAAGTTCTGGAACAAGATGAATGAGGAATGTTCTGTGTCTTTTTCTTTAATAGACCTTTTCTTTAAGAAGTAAACCCTGCTTTTATGAACACTCTGCTTCAACAGCTCATACTGGGAAGAGGTGCCTTGACCCCTGACGTGATTGTTCATCTTCAGCCTGATTCTCTTGTCAGCTCTGGCAGGAACAGGCCTCTATATAATGCCTTTAGTTAGATAGATGTCTTGTATCTCTACTGATAAACTGAAGCCTGCAGTGTTCTACTTTTTAAGTCCTTTCCTGGCTTGAAGGTCTTGTGTTACAGCCAATAAGCCAATGTGGGGATTTGGGGTTTGGTTGGTTTTTTTTCTTTTCTGGGAGCGGTGTAATTTTCTGATCTACTCTCAAGCCTGTAGATACTTTCCAGTGGTTTCAAGAAGTTCAAAGCAGACCGGCAAGGTCGTTGGAAGGAATTGTAGGCTTCAGTTGTGGTGTATGGTAGCCTTCAGTGCTGTTAAAGTTTTCATGTTCGTTTTACTGTATTATAATCAATGTGTTTCCATGATTTTTCCCTATTTGCTATTCATGAAGTTAAAAAGCAATCAAGTCTCAGGGAAAAACTTGGACTTACTGCATTTGCTCTACAAATTCCTCTTCGTAGGATACATTCTCTTTAAATTCATCCATAAACTCAAACCCAGTAAAACATATGGTCTTCTGTCTCTTTCTACTCTCCCTGCCTGAGCCCAGTTCTTTAGAGAGATGGTTCCAGCTGCCTGGGAGCTCGGTTTGTCTGGGAGTTTGTCGGGGCTGGCCTTTCCCACGCAGCAGCCAAATTGCATCAGCTGTTCCACGTTACACCGAGCTTCCCTGAGCTTGAACACGCAACTCTCCTTTGGGTTAGCCCAGCGCTTGGGCGCCCATCAGGGAATGGTTAGTACTGGGGGAAATGGCATCTGGTCTACATAGGTAATGCTCTGTAGAATTAGTGTCTCCTGATGCGCTGCTGGTGGACCGAACTGGTTAGATGCACAGTTTAGCATACATTGCTGGTAACGGGTCACATTTCCTATGAAAAGAGGTGTTTACTTTGTGTCCTGACTGAAGTCTAAAGCGAATAATTCTGTCCTGCTGCCAAAACTCACATTTACCTGATGATGCATTTTAATTGGATTTGGCTTTTTTTCACTAGCCTCGCTGCCTGGCAGACTATTATCACTGGAACGTCTAACCACTGTCAGAGTACGGCACCAGCCGTCTGTTTACACAGAAGCTTTCAACTGTCAGCACCAAAGCAATTGCTCTAGTCCTGAAAACTCTACAGCAAGAGTGTCCAGGTTCACGTGCATAAATTTGGCACATACCTATTCACGCACGTGCTAAAGTTACTGACAAAACTACGTGGTGTTCCCTGTATGTTTGCAAAGCTTCTGTCTTGTGGTTGCCCTGTGCTTTCAGAACAACCAGGAGGGGACTGACGTGTTTGATTGACTCGCGATCAATTAATTAATTCTGTCCATAATAAATACAAGGAGCAGGATGCAAACCCAGAGTTTAAGATGCAGCGTTTCACAAAGTGCAAAACGTTACAAAGATGTGTCACTCTTAATGCTGCAACACAACCGCAGCTGCAAAGCCTCTTCAAGGTCATGCTTAACAGCTGTGCTTTTCGCACGCTCTGACCTACAAAGCAGATGTTTTACTGTGTTCATGAATTCAAAGGTTAGCTTTGGACAACTCTTACGCCTAAAATATTTCTGAGGTGCTCTGGCGCATTGCTAGAGGTTTGTTTAAACTGTGCAAAATAATTTGTATTTTGAAAGTATGTCATGTTGGACACTGTGAGACAATAAACTGTGGATCACTCTAAAGAAACTTGGGTTAATCTATAATGTATTGTATCAGTTAATATTGTACAATAAAATGCTTATTAAAATCCTCATTATACTATTTTTTTCATTCATTAGCGTAATTCAGCCATCGTTCATGAAAAGGGGGAGGGTTTGTTGTTATTGCAGTTCTGATGATAACCTGCTCTAGACCAAGATCATATTCTATGTTATAAAAGTATTACCATAAGTACTATTTTGCAGAGATTTTGCAGCTCCTGAAAGATTTTCTACCCAAAAAAAAAATAATTTCTTGGATGTCATTTTGTGGAATTTCCAAGCAGGCTTTTTGGAAGAACATGTGCAACACCGGCTACAAGTCAGTAACAGGCACCTCACTGGCAAACGCCTCTAAAAATCAACCTCCTTCAAAAGGTTATTTGTATCCTCAAGCATTTGAAAGTCATGTACAGGGTTTTGAGATGATTTATTGGTATGGATTCTCAGATTCTTGTCATTAATGGGGTGGATCTATGTCATGTGAAAAATAGCGAGTCCCAGACAACAGTATTTTCTCTAGTTATCACCAGAGTAGAACAGAGCGTAAGGGGTAACAGTGGTGTGAGTTTTCTTAATTTTTTGCCAATGTAGATCAGTTTTAATGTGGAGGGACAGTTCACACAGTCATTTAATCTTTACTGCCTTCACTGCTGCTGCCAGCTGAAGTTCCTATTACTGCTAATTGTGGTGGTGGATTTTGTGTTGGCACAAATCCATTTGGAACAGCTAGTTATTAACAACTACAGTGGAAGGACATTGCCTTTTATATGTGACACATACGTTAAGTAAACAAATCAAAGCCTCCTCTGCTTGCTGTTGCTAAACTAGCTCCTGGAAATCCTTCACCATATGAAAAATGGGAAGAAAAATCATTCCTCCATCTGCCAAACCCACAAAGCGTAAAGTCATGTCACATAAATATAGACGAAACGTTAACTGCTGGGGGAAGACTTAGCATCACCAAAAATGTAGTTTTACTCAGATGTAGTCTCTCAAAATAGGACTAGAAAAAACAGGGCATGATCTACATAGTAACATTGCATAACATCGCTTTTCTTTACTGAGAAGGAAAGTCTAGTTGAGTTGACAGTGATTAAGAATCCAGTGTGCGATAAAAGATTGCTAAGAGGTAATCTAAAAAAAGTGGGGTACTACTTACTTATATTATGCTGAGTTTTGCTTTAGTACTCTTATTTTTATTCAGAGACAATGTAGAAGCTTAATTGCACATACATCACAGAGACCTCACTGAATCTGCAGTCGCAGTCAAAGCTGATGGCTGGGCATTCCAGGACCACCATTTAATTTATAATTTACCACATGACCTATAGCATTATAACGGACAATTTGACTCCCTCTTTGCATAAAGGAACATCTGAACTCCAACACTATTGAAGTTATTAATTTCTAAAAATCGAAACAGTAAATTATATCAACTGTCCTTGTGCTCTATGACATGGATGTTGAACAGAGAAGTAAAAGACAAAAAGCGAGAACAGAGGCCCATTGCTTATCTCCAAATAAGGTTTCTCTAACCCACTGTTCAGAATCCAAGGGGGAACAGCATTGTTTAACTTAAGAACGTACTAAGGATTCTAGCACTAGAAGGTAGGAAGCAGGCTAAGAAATTTACTTCAACACTGAGTTCTTCATCAATAAAATAATATTAATTATGTACCACAAAAAATGTTCCGGCAGCTCGGTAAAATGAGCAGTGTATGTCCAAAAGACTCTCCTCTCTCTTGCTCACTCTTTTCCCCCTTTTCTTTCCATTTATAAATGTGCTGTCTGAATGAATCATTGGAAACCAATTAGGATCCTGCAGAATTTTTTCTAATACTCCCCATATTTATCACAGGAACCAAAGAAAATATTAATCCAAACTAAAATTTAGCAGATTCAGAGAGTGAGATAAATAGAATACATCTGAAGATATTAATTTTCTCCCCCCCCCTAAAAAAGCTTCTCCAAGGTCCGGAACAGGGGCTGGAGAAAGGACAGGATTTGGACAGCAAGTGCTCCTGCACAGAAGTCATGTCAGACCATAAAAACCTCCTCAGCTGGTTTCTGGCAGTAAGTCCCACTTTCATCAGCCTCATTACACTAGCATAAATAATTACACTACTGTTAGGCTTGCGGTTCCGCTGAAGGTTGTGACCCTCACTTTGGGAATGACAGTTTTCAGTTCCGTAGATGCCTTGGCAGAAGAACAATAATTTTTGTCACGTCAAAAATGGATTATTGTAATGCATTATGCTTAACAAAGAGTTTTCAGGAGCTCCAGGTAGCAGGAAATACAGCCACATTAATTAAGCTGGCTAGGTCAAAATAAGCACCTAAGTTCTGTGCTCAGGCCTGGGCTCCCACACATTTTTAGGTGAAGTGATGGTCCAGAAAAGCTGTAAATCGCATTGGACATGCCTAGTGTTGAAAATGCTTCACTTCAGTTGCGTGTTTCTTGGCTGGTTACAAAGCTTGTTGAACTCCCTATAGAGACAGCAGCATTGCTTGATTTTGGACTGCTCAGCAGGAACAATCTTTGCATTTCGAATTGCAGGTGTTCAGGTAATCTCATTGCAGGTGTCCAGGCCCCACCAGTTGAGTGCATTGGCCACTGCAATGGTAACTGCAAGAGATCATGCCCTATTCATTACTCTTGCAGATCAAGGATGCAAAAAAAGCATAAAGCGACAGAAATACATCTTAACTGAACCAGGACACATGGTGAATTTTAAAACTGTGCCAACTTGCATCAGCTCCGCTTCATTACAGGCCTGCCGCTGGAATTTACTGGGGAGCGTTCACCAACCTTCTCCAATGAAAAGAATAATCATAGAATCATAGAATCATAGAATGGTTTAGGTTGGAAAGGACCTTGAAGATCATCGAGTTCCAACCCCCCTGCCATAGGCAGGGACACCTCCCACCAGACCAGGTTGCCCAAGGCCATGTCCAGCCTGGCCTTGAACACCTCCGGGGATGGGGCCTCAACAACCTCTCTGGGCAACCTGTGCCAGTGCCTCACCACCCTCAAAGGGAAAAACTTCTTCCTAATGTTCAATCTAAACCTGCCCTCTTCCAGTTTGAAGCCATTCCGCTCATCCTATCACTCCATGCCCCAGTAAAAAGTCCTTCCCCAGCTCTCCTGTAGGCCCCTCTTTAAGTATCAGCCAGGTGCTGAACAACTTTCTCACAGATTTTTTGGCTATGGGTATCTTAGTTGTAGAGCTTCTTTGTCACACACTTTTCATGTCAACTTCAATTTTATCTTTCCAGCCTCCATTGTTACACATTGTCACCCTTGCAGCAGTGGCTCGGCAGTACGCTGGGGACGGGAAAGTGGCACTCCTCTGCTGCTGCATGACTTACTGAAAAGCATTAGCTGTCAACAGTTGTAACATGAACCTGGTCCCCCAGCTCATTGCTTTACATAATATAGTCCAGATAAAAATGTCAGATTTTGCTGCACATAAGTCCCTGATTAAGACAGCACGGCAAATTAAATTACTCTCTCCTTGAATGTCAGGGGTACTGTTGCATTGGCAAGGCAAAAGGGAATGGAAGACTTTTAGCTAATCTGAGCATGAAGAAAAAAGAACAAACTTATGCAATCTGACAGTCGCCTCTCATTTTTACCCTATAGTCATTTTTTCAATGGAAATCTTTTCGGCTATGGAGTGTTGTTGCGTATGAACTTCTGCCCTGTGACTATTCATAGAGTTCTTGGATCTCTATCCTTCCTACCCAGTCCCATATGGAAAATCTTCTTAGAAGTCTGACACATGAGATCTCAAGGAAAACAAGTTAGGGGAAAGATATGAGCAGTGGAAAAGTTTCCATGATTTTGAAAAACACTAAGGAAAACTTTTTATTCAACAAATTTGCATTTCTATGCAGGATTTACAACTCACAGTCCACAGCACTGTGGTAGTCCATTAAATTCAAAAAGGAAAAACTGGTCAGAGAAACAAAGAAAACACAGAACTCATTAGTCTTTATCAATAATAAGTGTTTTCTGTGTTTATCTTGATAGTCTGCAGCAGATCTAAAGTCACCGTCTGTGATAAACTGCAAAGAAGTAGACAAAATGGAAACTACAAGACGAGGCCGTTTTCACTCTACCTTTTAATTGTTACCAATAATGAGCTTTCATTTGTGCATGTAAAGACACTCGATTCATATGTACGTTAAATACACAACGAATGCAACTATTTACCTGCAGAACTGCTTTCTTCCTTTTTTCTCTTACGTAGTAATTAAAAAGATAAAATTAAAAATCTAAGTTATAGCATAGAAGTGAAATAAAGCACAAAAATACGGCAGTAGAGAGCACTGAGTAAGGCAATAATGCCGCCTTCTGCAGATGTGTCTCTTATTCACCTTTTCTTTTTTCAAGATACTGGAGAACTAAAGCACACACGCACGTCTGCACAATGTTCACTCAAAAGCTGAGCTATTCAAGTGTCAGAGCAAAACCCTGAATGGCCAAGTCCTCAAGAACAAAGATGTAGGATGCAAATATGCCCCCATGCACCTTCTGCCTTCCCAGAGATTTCATCAGCAGAACGTCCAACGCTTTCTAGATCAGTTTCAAGGGTTCTAGAAAACAGCATGTTATATTCTAAAAAACTTATTCGAAAACCAAAAAAGTGTTAAGAGCTTTTTAATGAACAATTTTGTACTCAGCCTTCAGAAAATGAGTTGTAAATTAAATTCTTAGTTAAATTCTGCAGATCCTGACTTGGTTAGTAATTGGTTCATTTTTAATTACAAGGTAAAGAATTAACTAACATGTCTTTATTATTTCACTCCCAAAGTAACATTCTGCCCTTCAAGAGTAGGACGGATTAAGGAGTATTTTCGTTTTAACCAGAGAAATTGGGAGCTGGTTGATTTTCTCTCTCTCTGCTGCTGGCTTGTCCCGTGACCCCTTTAAACGAGCCTGCTGTCCCCTGTCCCTGCCACGCCGTGACAAGGAGGGCTCCATCCAGCCTTTGCAGAGAGCCCTGCACGCATCGGCGTTGTCCTGCTTTTGTGCTTTTGCAGTCCTTGTTGAATGACCGTGCTTAAATAGCTGCTAATACAGTATTCATTTGAGGAGTATGATGTAGAGCAGATGTCAAGCCCAAAAGAACAAACCACAGACAAATTTTGACAGCAGTTGAGATGTTGTGAATATTGTAAAGGCAAATTAGTATTCCAGGTGGAACTTCAGGTCTTTCTTGGCCGGACAAAGATTTTTAATATTGTCCTCATTAATAAATGTCAGTATTTTGTAGGCTTGTTTTTAAGAGTTTTTGAAGCATTCAGGCACCCTAAACTTTCAGCTTTATGCTGGAAGGGGTATGTTTGGTGGTGAGTATCAAAGATAAAATTGTGTCTATAAAAAGACATTTGTTTTACACTGAGTTTTCTAGGATTTTTTACTGTGGGTATCACAGGAAGACTGACTCTACTTTGGCACCTGCAGAAGTCACATAAAAGACTGAGCAAAAAGGAAAGCATTGAGATGAAGTCTATATGCAACGTGGGATTTCCATTGAAGGGAAGAGCTGGAGTGTTTTTGAAGCAAACCACCTCTGAGTGAAACTGCAGATGGGGGATGGAGTGGATAAACAGGCCAGGGAAGACCTGTAGGTCCAGACGCAGCATGCACTTTTTGATCACCCCCTGCTGCCAACTGTTCCCTTCCCCAACTCCACAGCCAAAGGCAGGGGCTCTCGGGCTGAAGCAGAGAAAGGGAGGGCAAGCAGAGGAGGAATAAAAACATCACTTGTACTAACTTCTTGTCTCTGAGCTGCTTCAAGAAGAAACTGCAGCATGGGGATTGCTGACTCCAGCAAGGAGCTGTGCCTGAGGAAGATGGAGTGAAAAGTCTGTAAGCTGCTCAAGCAGTAGGTTGTTCTTCCATGCCGGGCTTGGTGGGAAACTTCCTGTGTCTCAAAGCATCACCTCCTCCCTTCCTCTTCTTTCCCCTCCTCCCCCCCAAAGAAAGGGCTATTTTTAATTCACTGATTGTAAAGCTTGCTTTCCCAACAGCAGGATAGAAGTTTAATTAAAACTCCACCTGGTACTAACATAATCCAGCAAAATCCTATCCATTTCAGGGAATAAATCCTTGCCGAGGTTGGTTAACCAAAGTGACACAGTTTAGGCAGTTTTCTGTACTCTTCCTTGAATTTAACCGTATTTCTGTGAGAAAAGCTGCCAAAACCATTCAAATCTCTAAAGCATTTTACATGACATTGAAAACGGCTTATTAAGGTCACTCTGTGAATAATGAATGAAGAACACTAACTGCATTTTAATATCTGTTTCACTTATCCTTTGTGATTTCCACAAGAATGAACAGAAAAAAAAACCCAACTGAAACTCCTCATACTCCTTATTTCCAGCCCGATCTGTACAGCAGAGAAGGCACAGCACCGTCAGTGCTAAACGTACCCCCAGCTTTATAATCCCTTATTCAACTGAGCGCTATTTATGTAAATAATGTTATTAAGATCAGAGGACAAATCCTGCTCTTTTCTGGAGAGTCAGCACATTTAGGCCCCGTTTTTGGAAACACTAACACATGCTTAATATCAGCAGGGTACACCGAACGTGTAAAATTGAATGAATATTTAAAAGGTTGTTGGTTCGGAATTGTGTTCTTGCTATATATGGGGAAAACAAAAATAGAATTTGGCATTGTGAGAGTGTCTCTGTCATCTCATGAAAATGTATGGTATGTTTGCAGGATCAGGACCACGTTTTGAAAGCAAAATAATTGCAGGGCAATTTCTGTGAGACAAAATCACGCTGTGGCAAAAACATGAACAAGCACAGGATAGTCCTCCAAACTAATCAAAACCAAAGCCAAACGGTTCCTCCACTGATGATTTGTTTTACTTAATTTTGGGAGCCATAAAAATAAGACAGATCAGGTGTCCACTATTAGAACAAGAAAGAGGGATTACATCAATTACTAATAAATTCAACCCTGTTTTGGAATGTTCTCAGAACTTACAGTTCATCAGTTAAGAAATCATTAAAATAATAAACTTAACCTCACATAGACATAGAACTTTCACAGAGCAGAATGGAGCTAAGAATCAGTTTTCCAAAGAAAGGGATGTAAGGCTGACACGTCATTCTAATTCTAAATCCTGCAAATTTATCAAAGGGATAGCTGAGATTTTGCCTAATGTTCTACCCATTCTACCCTTTGGAGAGGAATGATTATGTTGGAATCTTGCTTCTATTAGAAATTAAGGATCTAGCTATGGAGGTACAGGGAAAGGTGACAACGTAAACTAGATGGAACCCAAAGGCTCAACTAAAAGATATTTCTAAAATTCCATATAATTTCTAATCCTGGCTTGTGAATTTGTGATAAAATTTAAGACTGGCAGTATCAAGGGTCTCTGTCATCTGTGGAAAGCATCCATTTGCAAGTTAGGGAACCAGTAGAGCTTGCTTCTGAGCCTTATCTGCTTCTGAGTTACAGCAGAACAAATACAAAAATAATTGCACTGATTCTGGAAAAGAACTGGATTTAGGGTTTTCTTGTTTGGTTTTTTTTTTTTTAAGCAATTCCCTCCTTATTTCCTCTTCCATAAGAATACTTTATGAAATGAACTATTAATTTCATATCCATCTACTGGCTTTTACCTGGAGAAAAACCAGCTCGTTTTACACCGAAGTTTAACTGTGTGACATATTTTTATTCTCATTAGAAGCATGATTATTTTATTTTAAAAAAGAAAAGATTCTATAAATTTGCAGCACCGCACACTTTCACTATGTCAAGCTTTGCGTACAGTAATTAGCTTTTCTTCTCTTCTTTTTCAAACTTTGTAATTAGCTTTTTCTTTCTTTCTTTCTTTCTTTCTTTCTTCTTTTTTAAACTTTGCTTGTTTGCCATCTTAGGTGTTGTATTCTTAAAAAGCTGAATAGATAGATTTATGGTGTAATGTAATCCCACCTTATCTGGAGCTTCTTTGTCTTCTCTATGTCCACATACGCTTTTTCTTTTTGTGCTGAAACATCAGGTACCACTCCTATCCCTTTGCAGTACAGGAGCCGAGACCCAAGTACATCTCAGGAATTTTTAAGCCCCAAGAGCAAGCCATCCTACAAAGCCCGCTATTTGGATGGTTGGAGCACTGAGCTTTAAGGTGAATGTTATGTTTTTTCATTTGTCTTTCCTAATTCGGACCCATTCCAATTTAGTTGAACGAGTGTATCTTGCAATACAGATGGATCTGGATCCAGTTGCTCTAGCTTCCAGAACCATTGCTTGATGAGATTCCTTTTCCCTCCCCCTCACTTCCCTAATGAAAATAGACTGTACTTTGGGGGTTTGTCCTGAGGCTGGGAATAAGAAAAAAATTGAATGCCTCCAAGAATCGTGTGGTAGGAAAATGGTCTCCTGCCCAGCCCTGCTGGCAAAGACAACAGGTTCAGTGCTAACCCTGATGAAGCCACTAAGCTTTCTCTTCGGCCTGACCGCAGCCAAGAGCTGGATTTCCTCTGTCATTAAAGATGTAGTAACTTGAAAAAGTACAAAAAGGAAAATTAGTTCTATTTTTAAGTGGATTCTGTGCAAATTAGCAAACTAGGCACAGAAAGAATTCAAAACCGGTTCCTCATGTTACGTGTTTTGCACAAGAATGTTTTGACAGATGGACGCATTCAGACAGAGAAATTAAGAAAATGAACCCAGTAAAGGTTTCCTGATTGTTTTTGTTTCCAACATCTCAAATATTTGAATGACTAAATGCAAAACTATGTTTCTATGTCTGGGAGGCAATTAACAACAACAAAACTGCGGAAAAGTCTTTCATTTTATTTGATTAAAAATAGAGTGGAGGTCAGAGTCGTACAAAGGCATGTGCTCCTGACACGCTTTATGCTGCAGAAGAGCTTTATTGAGTTCAAAGGAACGACTCCAATTTAAGAAATGAAACATATGCTGGGGGATTGGAGAGTTGACCTTCCCCCGCTGACCCTCCGCCCCAGCTCTTTGCCAGCGAGCGCACGTCCTGCACCCCAGCCACACGGCTGACCCAGCGCAGGCCACCAGGCAAGGTCGGGCTAAGGCGAGACCTGGATCCTCCTCACCTGAGAGGTGCCATCCGTATTTGAGAACAACATTTTAAAGAGCCACAGCAGAATTTATCAAAGCTCTTCTATCACAGCTCTCAATGACTAGAGCCTTCCCGTACAAGCTGGTGCGTATTAAAGAACGAACCAGTTAGAACTCAGACTGATAGACCGCTCTCATAAAGGCAGCTTTAATACCGCTCCTTCCCTGAGATGCTGACATTTAGACATGTGCTTGATGCTACTTGAACAAAATTCAAAGTAACATGTGCATACGCATTTGCAGAGCTACTGCTCTGATGACTAACTGTGGTACCAGGACATCCATTGCAGTATTATTACTCTTCTTTTTCTGTAAACCAATATTTTTTCCTCAGAATCATTTATTTAAAAGACATCAGGATAATACTGATAGACTAAAATAGTGTCCAGTACTTACAAGAAGACATGAGAAATCAAAACCATTCACCCACTGTTGGATTTTGTTGCTTTATATCATGGGAATGCTCAATTAAATTTAGTCAATTGTTTTAATTTAGTTTATACCAGGGATGCAATTAAGGCAATTTTCTGACACTGAGCCAGGCAGCAGGCATAGCTGGCTTTAAAGATTATTTTTCCATATATTGTTCTTTCACCATTCACTTTTCAGTAAATATAAGCATTTCCATACGGCTCTAATAATTATCTTTATATTTTCAAAAAAATAGTATTTACAATAATTTTTCTTCTTTAATAGTCCATTTTGATAAAATTGCTACTTCAATTTTCTAGTATAAATGAACTGCTATTTCACCCTGAAATCCTTTTAGCTTTCACAGGAATATTTAAATATCAGACTTCAGTTATCTAGCTTGTGCCTGTGAAACTATCAACGGTCTAGTTAATGGCTGAAATGTTACAGTGACCATTCACTACAGCACCGATGACGTTAGCGACCTCTTTCTCCTATTTAATGAGTATGTGCCAGCTGAGATTCCTTACAAATGTCTGCCCCTTTCAGATATCTCTGTTTAAGACTACTGAAGGCTTGACTGCTTTAAAACACAAATGTGGCTTTTTTAGTTAAAACTCCAAGTCTTAAAAAGAAACAACATTTTATTTGAAACCATAAATTAAAAAAAAAAAATTAAAAAATCAGAAACCATGGTAGGTTAGAGTTAGGCCTTTTAGAAAGAAGTCACTGTTTTTTTCCTTTACTCTTTTTTTTTGACTTAAGGGTCCAAGAATAAATTTATGTGAGCATACTTTCCACTTGAGGTGTGTCGAGCTTGTATGAGGCAACACTTTCCTGAAATAAATTAGCCTAGCACAGTAAGGTACCTATTACCAGCTGAGAAAAAAACAGTATATGGCAGTATTATGCGACGTTATGGGCAGTTTTATATACTCTAAGTAGTAATCTGTAATACAACCTATAGGTATACCTCTAACCTACAAAATAGGTCACCTGCAAAAGTTGTCCCTTTTTAATCCTATTATATACAGAAGATTTAAAAATAATATCTGGGTGGTTTTTTTTATCAGGAGTATCAGGAACGATCAGGCTTCCTTTAAATTCTTCTATGACATGACTTCTGATAAAGCTGAAAAAAGCCTTTACTGGTACTAGGGGAATAAGAATGAATCCTCCCTATTTCTTGTTTGGGTATTGTATATTCCTAGTTAATTTATTATTTCATATGGGTAATTATATGTATTTTAATAACATTTTAACATATTGATTGTATCTTGCTCTGATAATATATTTTGAAGATTTTTTTTTTTATTTCTAAGCAAATCAGAATATTAAAATCGGGTAAGAAAGTTTTCTAGCTAAAATATGTTATTTCTTTCATTGCATTTCAGGATATCTAAAATAACATTTACTGTCCAGCTACTGATCATTTCCTTTTCCGTGCCTGAAAATAGAAGCATATTGCTTCTATTAATAACTTTTCTGTGGCATATATGTTAGGACTCCATAGACTATATATTGTAGGACTCCATACGCAGCATAAAGTCAAATAATAAAAGCCCCTGTTAAGAGAAATTGTAGAATATTATAATAGATATGGTCTTTGGTCATTGACAAAGTCTAAAACAGCATTAAATTTCCAAATATTTATACCATTAGCATTAAAATAAGGAAATAAGCTTTTAGTTTTAAGTATAAGTTTATGATCCCAGCTACTCACCATTCTAAATAAGGAATGTCCCTTCTAATAAAAAAAAAAACATTATTCTATTACTGGGCATAGAAATATTTAAATTAACAGTTAAGCTAAGTTTTTAAAGGCATGCTTGACTTTGAGTATATGAGCCATCATCCTCCTATGAGTAGTTGCCTTATTCATGTGCTTAAAACCGGATGTCTACTTAAGAAAGTGGGTGAATCATGGCCTAAATCAAGAGTTATTCTATTTAATTGAACTTACACTGCTGTGAGATCAGAATGAAACATAGAGGCCCCCTTTCTTTCCTTCCTGTTTAAATTTTTATGCAAAGTGAGTCTCAAACAGTGTGGAGTCCAGAGGACGCCACCGAGGTGTCTGCTGCATGTAGATAAACAAGGTGCAGCGCAAAGGAGCTCTGGCTGTACTGTGTCTCAGCTTGAGGCAACCTCTGCAGAAAATCCTATTTGTGCGGGTCACCTACCTCTCTTCTCACCCCATTTCCAGCCACACCAGCAAATGCCAAAGCTGCGGCTTCTCAGTACTGCCATGCACTGCTGATTCATTCACACCAATGACACTGGCTATGACCGGGTAAACAGCAGGGACAAGCTTTAATTCCAGCTTCTCCGAGCAAGCTGAGGTCTCAGCAAGGGCCAGCTGAATCCAAATATTTAGAAATTTTGGGTCAACAGACAGACACAGAGTCACAGTAATATAGCATAATGGGATATTTGTGTTGTAACATTGTGATATGGGTCAAAGAATAACAGTGGACAAAAAGAGTCCTTTGTGCCATAGATACTCCTTCTGGATCCTAAAAAGTTTGATTTGATTTTGTCCCTAAAGCACACTATGAACCTGCTCCAGGAGTCTGCACTATGAACAGAAATCTGGCTATGATTCTGGAAGATCCGAGCCTCGTAACCTTATAATACACCTATCCACAATCAGCTTATTGCGTTTGTTCCATAATTAGATATAAAAGGGTGTAGGCTGACAAAGACAATGACCCAGTAAAGTAGAAAAGTATGAAAACAAGGGGATAACACTGTAGGAGGTTAATGATGAAGACTTATAATGGTTCAGATAAATCTCTTGCACATACAGCTTCACACTGGCAGAATATTGAACCATACACGTTCTCCCCATTTCGTAGGAGTGAGTTTGTGCTTTGTCACCTTTGTCTCATTCAGGTACCACACTTCCCAGTAGAGGAATATTTGTTACAAAAAATGTCACTGACATTTCTTGTACGACTGACATCTAGGTAGTGACATAGAACCATAGAATCGTCTAGGTTGGAAGGGACCTTTAAGATCATTGAGTCCAACCATCAACCGAAGACTGCCAAAACCACCACTAGACCATGTCCCTCAGCACCACGTCTACTTGTCTTTTAAATACCTCCAGGAATGGTGACTCCACCACTTCCCTGGGCAGCCTGTTCCAAGTACATCAGTACCAAAGAAGCAGAGTCTCCATTTCTTTGCTCTTCAGACCTTCCGGATGCTATAGAAAGACTTACAAGACTCTTGTGAGGTCTTTTCACTCTTATGAAGAGTTACAGGAGCAGTCCATAATTATTCATGTTCTTTTTCCCTCTCCATGGTGATTCACAATACAGCAAATATACATACATACATAAAATTTTTCCCTCTGAATAGTGAATCATCTGTACTGTTTTGAACAGACTCATTTTTCATTGGACTGGCATCATACAAAAAGGTACAATGCAGAGCCTCATTCAAGATTTGGTTAAACCCATGTGTCTCTGCATCAGGAGGAGCGGTAATAGCCTATGTTTTTCTCTCACTGGTTACCATGCACAGGATTGTTAACTCTAGCTATTGAGTAGATAAAAGAAGGTAACTTTTAATTACAATTTATGTGGGTTGTCCTATCTTCTCTATGGGTCCTCGTAATATAAAGCATATATAGGGACTACATCTTTGAGAAATATATTTTATATTGGTACACTACTATACCAAAAAAGTATATATCAAAAAGTAAGGTTAGGCATATCAAGGAGTCCCGATCACATTGTATTATTAAATGGGCTAAGATACATTTGTATTTGATCATTCAGAGTTTTCCTCTTTGCTTTTTACCTAAGATGTAATCTGTGGAAAGCATCGATAATGAAATCATGGAAACATGACACCCATTGCTCTATCAGTTCAAGCATTTTCTGCTTCACCATGTCATCTGATGGTCAGTGATGTTACAAACAAATGTTTTCTGCTGGGATGGGGATAAGATTCATTCCTTCCACGTGACCTTTGTAAGTGCAGTAATCCTGTCACCTGAGCAGCCGCCTGTGTAATATGCCTGTCTCTTTAATTACCCTGAGATTTTATTTAGACTTTATTCAAGGTTGATGGTGGTTATTCAGACAAGTGTGAACAATAAACTTATCCTGAGGCAAAAATTTTTGCAAGTGCAGGGGTATTTATTGTTGAAGTTTTATTCTGACCATCTTTAAACTCTAATAACTCTCTAGATTGAGCTTATTAAAGAACAAGAAACTTAACTGTACATGGTTCCCGTACCAAGTACTGAGGTCAGCTGAGTAGCTCAGACTATAACCCGTATGTAGAATTAGATATTGGTTCCGAACTCCTTCCTTAGCATTAAAGCAACTCCAGATTAGGGAGATGAGTTCAGATAATGGTGATGAGAAACCTGACACAAAGATGGTCTGAATTCCAGAGGATTTAGTAGAAGTTGTCAATGTTCAGCACTATTCAACATTAAATCCTCTACGTTAGATCGAGCTTGTCCTATTTGCTGCTAAAAACACTCTAAACATTTCCTTGAAGTACAGCCAGGTTTCCAGCCATTGATGTCACATATAAAAGGAAGATTAAACATAGATTGGTATGATTAAGTTTTTAACCTATGCAAACGTTTTTGCTTTGTATTTCACTGAAGTAGAAAACTTAGAGGAATGTACTTAGGGATACTGTACAAATAAACAAGCAATTATTCTGATTAGAAACAGGAGAAAGGAGGACTAAAGGCTGCTCTAATGCATACTGATCGACACCAGAATAACAGGACTAACTTTCACAGGGCTACGCCACTGAATGAGACTGGTATTGGTTCCATTGCTGTAAAGGGAAGATGTCATCCTAGTATTGCCAGGAAAAAAAATAAATTTGTATTTGTCTGAACTAAGAGGTTAATTTAAATTTCAGGGGTTTTATGTTGTTATCAACAATATATCTAATTAGCAGAAAAGAATATGTAGAGGTAACTGAAAAGTATGGTGGCTCATTCCCTCTGTATTCCTTACGCTACCACAAAAACCCACTCAGGACTTCCCAGGTGTTATTCTCCCCTCATTTTTGCTATTTAGTAGCCCCACCAAAGTCAATGACGTGACACAAACCAGGCGTGAGCCGAACAGCCTGACCTGGCTCACCTGCACCACCATGGTCTGGTGCTGTTTACAAGAAACTGTTGCAGCATATAAAAAAATCACTTTCAATCTTAACTTGGTATGTGTTTTTTAATTCCTTTTGCTCTTCCAGGCCCCTACTGCTGGTAACCAGGAAAGACAAGAAAAAGCCAATAGTATCAGATAAAAATATATTGATTTTAATATATCTGTCTTCAGCAGCCTCCTTTTTGCCTTATATCCAGACAAACTTTTATACTGATAGCATTTTCGAAGCAAATTGAGACTAGGAGTTCAGTGTGAAAAATGGACTAGAAAAGCTTTTGTCTGGTCTTTATTTACTTCAAAGAATTATCTCAATGCTAAAAGAAGTATTTGGAAAGTGTTTTTTCTCCAAGAAAAACGTCAACAGAAACACATAAGTATTTAAAAAAGAACATTTCATAGCATAATTTCAAAAACGCTCCTGAAAATTTGGACTTGAAAATGTTGCTGTGGTAACTCCAGGGAGTCACAGTTCATACCCCATTCTGCTGCACGAGCTGGGGTCCCTCACAGGGCAAGATGCACCCCTAAAGCACCACGGTGTTCCCGCTTCTTACATCTTTTAAGAGTTCCTGATAGTTGGGCATCAAAAAAAGTAGGATAATAGGGAAGTTAGTTCACAGAGGAGAGGAGAGCTATCAGAGACCCAGAGAAGACTTCCTAGAAGGCTCTGAGGGTCTCCTAATATATTCTTTACTACTTAAAGCCATAATTTTCCAGGTTATAGTCAGCATCTTGCTTTCAAATGGAGAATTAGACACACCTAGCCTACCTTTAGTTCTACAATCACTATACTATATAATCTTTGAACAATAAATGATGAAAAACACACAATATCCTAAATTTGTAAGTATAAAGACTGTTGACTGGAGCCACTCAGCTAAAATACACATTGAAAATAATTTATACTGTGTACATCTCTGTATGTGGGGATCTCATAAGGCACAGAGAGAATTTGGAGAAGGTGTCATAAATATTCAAGAGAACAAAGTCAAAGTCCTTTTAACATAAATATTATGCTCCTGCTCAATCTTATCATGGAGCCTGCAACCAAAACAAAGCAAATGTCATCGATACTAGGTTTGCCTTTTAATTCCTAACAACCCGTTTGACTTCAGTAACTGCCCTCTGCTAGAATAACAAACGGGCATTCTCCTTCCCAGTCATAAGCACCATCTGCCATTTAATAGGTGCTTCAGTGACTCATTAGTCTGTACTTAAATTGACTTGGAACAGAACACTGCCATTTTATTGCTGCTGTGCTTCACACCGCCAGCTAGGACCCTTAAAGTCCGTCCTGCTAATGTCAATATCTTTGAAAACAGTGTCCAGATTTGTGTAACCAGTGCTGGAACTATATTTTCGGTCTCAGTATTGTTTTCTTCATCTAGCTCTTTCCAAATTCATCAGCACACAACGTGGTCCAAATACAACTGTACTATTTTTCATCGAGTAAAATGACAGCACCCATTTTCAAAGGGGATTTAAAAATGTTTTGCATGTGCTAGAAGTGTTTGGAGTGCATAACTGCCCAACTGCGTGCGCAGAGCCAAGTTCTGTGCACTGAAATAGATACTAAATTAATGTAAAAAAGTATTTATAGACATATTTTTGATATTGTTTGAGAAGCTACTCAGAAAATATCAATGGAACCTCTTTAGGTAACAAATTAAATTGCATTTTGATGCCAATTTACCTTCTCCTTAAAATTACTTCCAGATGCATCTATTCCTGTAAATATTCTAGCTATTGAATACAGACTAAGTCCTTAAAGTCATATTGCTAAAAAAAATCCAGCAGTTCCTATTATAACCAATGCACACTTTGCCCAAATCTATCAAAAATGGTTATTTACACATCCCTTTCCTTTTGTATTTGTCGTATGCTTGCTCGTTATGGCAGATCTTAAGCACTGTGCTTGGAGATCCCTGACTGGAAAAACTAAGTAGCCTTGATCTTATAGGGACTACTTGACCAGGTGTTGATATGTGAATATCCAAATAGAAAATACTTAGAAAATAATATTAAAGAAATAAAGAGAAAATGAATTATTAACTGAAGACTAAGCCTACATTATCAGCTAATATCACCCTACCAAATAAGAATTTGCAAATTAAAGAACACAAATTACTCTTATACTTTCTTATCTTACACCTTCCATCCTCCCAAATACAGAAAATGCTGCCGCGTGCTGGCTAATAACAGCTGCAAACTTTGAAAGAAACTCATGGGGGCTTACCTATTGCACGGTGACAGCTTCATAGATACCTCTTCTTTCCTGAACCCTTTTCATGACAGAATCACATCTTATGGCCTATTCCACAAGTAGATGACGCTTCTGTGGGTACTGATCCTGAGTCACCTGTCTTCCCTGACACTAATTCAGGCCACACTTAGCGACAAAGTCACTTTCATCCCCAGGCAGTTTCAATATGAGGTAAGGCCAATAACAAAATCTATAGCTGAAGTATTTGGCTATAATCAGAAGTATGCACTGCAACCTCCAAATTAGGAGATGTTTCTCTGAAGACAGAAAACGTGCATGGATCTGGTTACATTGATGTATACTGGTGACAAGCTGAGATGAAGTGATAGACTCAAACATCCAAAAAGCCCAATACTGCTCCAGTGGCAATACTAATAAAGCAATATCCAAGCATTAGATCTCTTCAAATTGTTTCTTTCTGAACAGCATGTAAGGAAATTGTGCTGTGGCCATGCCAAGACAACTAAAAGGATGCAAAAAACCCATCATCCCCTTGATACCTGTAGGCAAAGCAAGCTGTAACTCCAGACTTCTGTCCCTGAGAAATTACTGGCGGCAATGGTAGGACCCGGGTATCTCAATAGGAGCCTCTCTTTTGTCTTCCCATGACCTTTGTCTGTAGGGGACATGAGGGAACAGAAATTCAGACAGGAGAGAGAGGGGAAGCTTATCTCCACACCTCAGTTTATTTCTTTCCCCTGTATTTGAAATATTTTAAATTTATAATAGATTTTAAATCTAAACATCACATGCCCTTTATTAGTTGCAACTAATAGAGGTTTTCCTACAGCTCTAGTAACCTCATGCGTATTATAAAACATGTTTTAAAGATTGGCATTCGGAAAAGATGAAGGTGAGCATCCAGAATTGAATTCTGTAACGATAACCACAGCAGTAAAAGATTAAAAAAGGCTATATGCCAGTGTTGGCTGAACATGTCTTCTCTGCAGTTCTTAGCAAACACAGCAAGGTAACATCAGCATCCCCAGCTCCTTCTAAAAGGCACATTCCTGTATCTCCTCCTACATTCAAAGCCAAAAGTTTGACAGATCACATGTGCTAATCTTTGTAAATTTAGTCAAATGTTTCATTAAAATAATCCAATTTATATAAATTAGATAGTGTTTATACCAAAAAGTTCAGAAATTATTTGCTCTCCCAGAGAGAAGACTAGAACTGAATATCAAAAGAACAAGTATAAAATGCCTTCCCTCCCCAAAGATAATCACAACCATCCATGTGGGAAGAAGAAATACCGTGCCTGACTCTTTGGGATTAGGGCATTCTTTTAATTTGCCATTTGGCATTATGAACACAGTAAACAAAGAGAGAAAATATAGAAACCATGTGACTGCTTGTTCCATAGCCTTTTGCACACTGCTGCTGTGGACTTGCTTTCAGATGTCAGTACAAAGCTGCCTGCTCACTGATGCTCAGTAAGAAATGTCAGGGAAGAGATAAGCGGGCTAAAAGGAGACTATTTTAGAAACATGGACTGTTCTATCATTAGTTCTATAGATAAACTTTCCAACATATTTTTGAACAGCGAATGTTATTGCTTAGCCAAACATAAAGTCAGAAGGAGACAGTATTTTAATATAGAAGTAGGGCTGATTTCAGGACCTTCATATAGGGTAAGGTAGTTTAACCTTGTTAGGCTGTTGTTTTAAGCTGCTAGTATACTTAAGTCTTTATGTTAAAATGATTCTGCTTGTTAGAAAAAATGGGGAAAACATAAGTGTAAATCTTTAGGACATAAGTCAGAAACAGAAAGAAAATTAACTATCTTCAGGTGAGCACTAAGATGTCATGGAATGGTAAATAAGGGCCAAATTCTTGATAATTCTCAGTTTTGCAATAGAAATAATTCATAGAATCATAGAATGGTTCAGATTGGAAGGGACCTTCAAAGGCCCAACCCCCTGCCATGGGCAGGGACACCTCCCACTAGACCAGGTTGCTCAGAGCCCCGTCCAACCTGACCATTAATGTTTCCAGGGATGGGGCATCTACCACCTCCCTGAGCAACCTGTTCCAGCATTTCACCATCCTCATTGTAAAAAATTTCTTCCTTATATCTAGTCTGAATTTACCCTGTTTTAGTTTAAAACCATTACCCCTTGTCCTATCACAACAGGCCCTAGTAAAAAGTCTGTCCCCATCTTTCTTAGATGCCCCCTTTAAGCACTGAAAGGCCACAATAAGGTCTCCCCGGAGCCTTCTCTTCTCCAGGCTGAACAGCCCCAACTCTCCCAGCCTGTCCTCCCAGCAGAGGGGCTCCAGCTCTTGGAGCATCTCCATGGCTTCCTCTGGCCCTGCTCCAGCAGGTCCTTGTCCTTCTTATGTTGGGGGCTCCAGAGCTGGAGGCAGTACTTCAGGTGGGGTCTCACCAGAGTGGAGTAGAGGGGCAGAATCCCCTCCCTCGCCCTGCTGGCCGCACTGCTGGGGATGCAGCCTAGGATGTGGTTGGCTTTTGGGGCTGCGAGCGCACACTGACGGCTCACATCCAGCTTTTCCTCCACCAGTTCCCCCAAGTCCTTCTCGGCAGGGCTGCTCTCCATCCCTTCACCCCTACCCTGTATTGATACCGGGGGTTGCCCGCACCCAGGGGCAGAACCTTGCACTTGGTTCAGGTGGGCCCACTTCTTGTCCATTGTTCTGAGATGCCTCATAACTGGGACTTGTGGTATCTGAGGAGGCACTTTGTGATCACTGTTTCAGCACATGAGCTCTAATGCTTCAAACAGCAGGCAAAGGGAATGTCACTAATCTTTTGTAAACATTCTGGAAAGTTAAAATGAAGGGATTTGCCCAGCTTCCCGGCAAAAGGCCTATTAAATTAGCTCTGTATCTGCTTGTAGTCTACTAGTTTTAGAAAGGAGCAAAATCAGGTGCATCGTATTTTACTTGTCAACAGTTTACAATGCAGAATAGTATGTGTGGACCACAAAGGAAACGAAGTGGTTTTAGGCCACCTTAGGTAACACATCACGAACACCATCAAAAACTGGAGTGGTGATAGACAAGATAATACGCCATTTTCTTGAGGTGATCCTGTAAAGGCACACTCAATCTATAGATCACCTTTACCTGGAAACATATATCGAAATGTTCGTTTTTCACAATAGACATTTAAAGCATGTTAGTTAACATATTTTTAGAAGTCCTCTTAGTCATATCTAAATGCATCCCAAAGGGATTTAATTTAGACTGCGATTAATTTTCCTCTCCCCTACACAGCAAGTACAAATGGTATAAAAAGCTCCCGCATGAAACAGGAAGTATTTGAAAGCCAGCACAGATGTCGGGCAGTCATGATGTGAGGCAAAAATCAGCAGAGAATATGGCCTATTTGGTACTATATTCCTCTCACATTGTTATAAATCAGGAGTAACTCCACTGAACTCGGGCTTATTATGCTGATGAAAATGAGGTGTGAGCCAGAGAATAAGATCCTTGATTAATCACAAGAAGTTTTTTCTGTCTGAAATACTTAGTTGCCTTCAGCACGATGGTTGCCTCAATGTATTAATTTGGCATGCATTGGTCATGCTGGTTTGCGTCACGTCTCAGAAGGTGGCTTTTAACAGCAATATTTGTTGTATTGTGGATGTTATAAAAGGTTTGCTGTGCATTTCCATATGTTTGTAAGAGGCAAAAGTTACTTCACACCACAGCAGCAGAAGGATTCATAGTGTGAAGGCTAAATGAGTTTTAATGGGTACTTGTCATTTGCTGCAATCTAACAAAAACTCTTGAGAACAAACAAAAAATAGGTGCAGAAGTGTAGTGCTACAATCCATAGTGCTACATTAATGACATTTAATGTAACGGCATTTTCCTAAGGCTATTTTCTAAATATTACTGTTCCAAATATTAACCCTTACATGGCCTGTCTCCACTTTCATATTAATGGGAATACATTGTATTAAGTTAGATGCTTTATTAATACTTACTCCTCAGAGGAACCCTGCAAAACATTGTTGGACCCCATAATATCCCTCATGAGAAAAGACACACATTTTTGACCAGACAATTAGCAGGTCCTTTGGCATTCCCCATGCATGTCAAACCGTATGATCCTAACGCCACCATTCAATTTGCATTTAGCAACTGCTAAAAATTCCATTATGTCTAGAAAATCCCACTTACATTGGCATATAAACAAAGGTAAAGTTTGGCTATGTGTTGACGGTAAAGACAGCTACCTCTAGTGTGGAACACAAAAGCTATTTAGCAGCTGTTTAACGCACATACAAATGTAAAAACTCGACTATTTACTTCAAAGTATGTTTCAATTTGAAAAATTAAGCAACACTTAAAATAGAGAAATAAAAGAATGGACATTGTTCACATATTCCCAAGACCGAGACCCAGCGCAAGATACATACAGTCTGTAAAAAGCATCTCCAGCTGCTGAGCTGAAGGGTTTAAACAGCAACAAGTGGAAAGAACCACCTGTGCCTAAAGCCTCAGGCCACACTTTAAAGGTTTTCTGTGCAATCAAAACCCCATGTTGCTTCACTACTAGCCTAATCAAAACTGCCAGCAGATGGGCTAGTAAGAATGACGACAAATATCACGAGAGCTGGCAACTTTGAGCTTACGAAACGGGACTGATAAGAAATACTGTAAGGCCCTTGAATCCCTCAGAGAAAAGGTGCTATAAATTTGCTCCTGCTAGTGTATCTGAGGCAGCCCTAAGATTTAAAAACTTACAGGACATAAATTTAAGAAAAGAAACTATTAAACAAGCAGTGAATGCAGAATCAGCTTGAACACAGTAACGACACGAAGGTACATGCTGCTCTGTCTTTTTCCCCTGAAAAAACACCACACTGTCATACAAAATGCCTATAAGTACAATGCATTTAATGTTTTCAGGATAGGCAGATGCTCGCTAAGAAAACAAATGTGTCTATAAAAAGCATTTGTCATGTTGAACCCCACTGCGTTTTAGATAAATTACTGTGCCACCAAAACAAATTTACAGTCTTAAAACCTGGAGTATCCTCTGTGCCTGGCTGTGCCGCTGACGTGGGTGACCCTTCCACGCTGAATGCCGAGTTACGGCATAATATCCTCACGCAGACTCCAAACCAACCCTCAGAGAATATGTTTCAGACGGATTCAAGGACATGGGCTATTTCTTTATCTGCAGAAGGTAAGATACAGCTGGGTAGGTCTCCCTTGTTTTGTATTGAAGTGCTTGAACAATTATAGACCTTAAGCCTTAGGAAACAGAAGTCAGGTATCTATTTTGAGACCATGTAGAGAGCAGACAAGCATGTGAACTAAACAAAGGAATGTATTTAGAGGCTCAAGGATGTACTGTCTCTTTTAGAGCTAGGAATAAGCTCTAGGTTTGGAAAGCTGTTTAGGTGTTGTTACCACAAAACCAAAAAGTCTTGAACTCCCTACACCACTCCAGGGAGAAAACTCTGAATAACCCAAGTAGTACATTGTAGAGAAACAAGAGCACACAACACAGCAGCTGTCATATCATGGAACTCCTTGGTTTTATGTGAAAAAAAGGCCCTTTAGTAATAGCTGATGTAAGATTTTCCATCAGGTTTTCAGTTCTGATTTTAAGTTACTTAAGCAGTAGAAATGCAATACCTTGGCGCTACTTACCCCGAGTGGCACTTTATAATGACCTCAGCAATGCTGAGATTTTCTGTGACTCCATGCAGAAAGCTTTCTACCAGATTGTATCCCAAAGCACCTACCACCCACCAGATGATGCTGCCCCTGATGACTCCTATCCTCACTTCTTATGTGAATAAAATGCAATTTGCAAAGTTTTATTTTATGGCAGATTTTTTCTGAATCTGCAGATTATAAAGTACAGCTGAGAACGTGCAAATTGTTATCCTTGAAAAACACTGCCTGATGCTTTGTGTACACCCACACGATGCATCACCAATAATGACAGGTTGGATTACATTTTTTTGTACTGCAGTGAAAGGTCTTTTTGAAGTTCATTTTGTGTGCCTGCAGTCATTGTGTACCGACTGTATGAAAGGTTCTCGAAAGACTAAGTCCATACTAACGTAACAGCCATAGAAAATTTTCGAAAGTGCAGCTAAAAGAAGTCAATACATATGGGTAGGGGATTAAATAAATCTATAAAGATTTTTTTTAAACCATAACTTGGAATTGTGTCAACAAACTGTGCTTATTATTTTGCATCAGTAGGAAAGAAAAGAGGAAGGGAAAGCGAGCAAAAAGACTTTGGGAAAAATTACTTTCCTTTAAAAAAACTACAAAAAATTTCATAATGTCAAATGTTGCAAAAGAGAACTGCAAAGGCTAAATGTCTGCTCCCCCAAAATAGAATATCCAGCCTGAGAAGTTTTTAATGCCATGTTATATCGACTGAAGAATAAACGTCTTGGCTTGGGCTTCAGTGGGCCGGCTCTGTAGTAAATTCTCCTGCCTTAGACATTTTGCAAATGACATTTTATACACAGAAAAATCTCTTGGAAATATAACAATAGAACATGACAACTCAAAAGTAATAATGGAATGACTTGGGAAGGCAGAGCAATCTTATCTTTTAAGAGACTAATACAGGTTACAGTGCTCTGTTTAAATGTACGTCACTGCATTGTGTTACAAAGGCACAGAGGTGCATTCCTGTTCACCTCTCCATATTCTTTATGCAATAGCATGGAAAACACTTATTATTTCATTATGAAATTAAAAATTCAAGTCTGTAGAGTGCTCCTCAATGTATTTTTCACTTATTTTTACATTTCCAAATGCTGTGTAAGGCTGACCACTGTGTAAGGAAGGGCACTTAAAGACAAACCCAAGGCTGAGACAGTAATTTTAACTGTTTTCATGAAACTAGGAAAAGAGTTTTTTTCCCCTGGAAAAACAGCTGGTGGCCATCACTTAAGAAGGTCCTTGTTTATGTTTCAGATAAAGCTAAGGTCAGAATAACAGTCAGGAACAATGACCAATCTGGACAACTAGTTTCTTAGATTATACGAAGGCTGTTTTAACTAAACTATCACTGAAAATGTGTGTCAAATTAAGCAACAAACTCCAAAAAGAAAGGTTCAGATGAAATCAGATTTTTTCCAGCCTTCTAGTCTAATATTGCTTCTCTAAAATACAGCTGTCATTCAGTTGATTTCCTTTGTTCCAGGAACAGTTTAATAGTGAAACACATCATCCATATAACTCTGTTTTGGGTAAACAGATTGAAAAATACCAGGCTTTCCTAACTTCTCTCTCCTGGCTGCTATTACTTTCGTACTGACACAGCAACCTGATAGAAATCTCACCCTCTGATACAAAAGCAAAAACATCCTCTGCCTCCCTCGTGATAACAGAAGAGCACATCTTCCCTCATTCAAGAGTTCAGAGAAATTTCTACAGCTTTCAGGTATTAGTCACTCCAGAATCATTACAGAAAGCTGCATCACCAGCTCAACTGAGATGTAGGAGGGAAGAACATTCAAAGATAAATCTACATCCCAGGCTCCTTTAATACACGCTTAAGCCCTACATCCCCTCCCACTCCTGACATTCCCTACTCCAGTCAATGAGATTACTTGTACAAAGGAAGCCGGAAGGTAATCCAGCAAAGTTTTGGAACTAGAGGAAAGTTCCACACAGAACAGTTTGGGAAGGGCTACCTTCTGCTCAGAGAAGCCAGGCAAAGCGAAAGGTAGGAGGCGGCCTGCAATTCAGTGACAAATTGCTGGAGTTCTCAGGGGTCTGAGGCTGTCCTCACCAAGGAAACACTGCTCATCATGAATCACCTTGACATATCTCTCTCCAGCCTTAGACAGCAACACCCATCGCATTGGCATGCCAGGCACATCAGGATGCCTGGTGCCTAAGGATTTAGGAGCTGGCGTAGCTATGTTAGCTTTTCGGAATGGGCCCCTCCATTGGAAATGGGAAGGAGGACTTTCCTAAATCCAACTTCTGAAAGCTCTTCCCCCTGACTGCCTGCAATAACAAAGGAGTGTCCCATGCTGTATGCTGTGCAGTCATATTGTCACGAAAACAAACGTCACCTCAGAGAAGTGATAGTGAACAGAAGTCACAGCATTGCCTAGAACAAGATCGGTATGATATCTAGGTGGCTGTCTCTCATTTGCCTGCATACTCCTCCATCTGTCCCTCAGCAGAGCAGCTCTCTCCTCAGAGCCCAGGAGCTGCGCTTCTCTCTCCTGGCACCTCTCATTCAGCGCTGCTTGAAGACCTTTTCCTGGCAGCACTTCATTTCCTCTCCAGCAGCAGATGCTGCAACTGCCTTAAAATAAAGATTTAGCAGCCAGTAACCCAAGAGTATCAGCAGCGAGTGATCGCTACCATCATTGCAAGCCTCTGAAAGACACATAGGTATCATGGAAAATATGGTATAGAACTGTTCCAAGAAGCGCAGCAACCTCTTCCCTTCTAGCAGGCTCAGCAGAGGTGTCACGTCCACCACCTTACTACCATTGGCAGTAACTAAACTGAACTGAACCATCAGTAAATAAATATAGAAAAACACACAAAATCAAGAATGTAGAAATATCCCCATGACAAAGTAGCTGCTCTAATTATTTAGCAGCAATTAACAAGAAGGGGAACTTAATTTCATGTTCCTAGACCAGCTGTCAAGCTTTTGCAAAAGAATTATAAATGTCTTTGATAAGTTTCTCTTATTTATAGCCAGCTGTGTGCTAGACACATCCCAGGTCAGCAATTACCATCTAATTGTGCAAGTCAAAGATTTGGGGAATTGGTTTCTAGGATATTCTGCCTTAGCAACAGTGGGAACTGCAATTGTGGAAAACACCCAGGTAGCTCCAGGTGCCATTTTCCTTCCAGAACTCCTGAAGGTAAGTTATCCTCAGACCATTTCCAAGGTAAGTCAGGAGATCCCAATTTTCAAAATCATTCTATTCAGATCATTCAGCTCAGATGAAATGAGATTCTCCTGCCATCTTAAATCTACTCTGGGTGATTCCTTTGCGTTAGGAACATTGGCTTTGATACTGCAAATCTGTGAATGATTTAGGTTTATGAATAATCCCATTAAATTCAGCTTTCTCTTGTGCATTTGCAGAAATGCTGCCATGTGCACAGGTTCATTATGAAAAGCAGATTTGCTGTGTGTTGCGCATTGGAAAGCAAAAGGGAAACGTATATGGCAACAGACCAAATTTAATCAGGAGATTGGGAAATGGATCTCAGGTGTATGATCTTCAAGTGACAACCGATGAAAGCGTGTTTCATTTACATTAAGGTGCTTAAAATCATTTACGTGCCTTTGTTTTGGACTAACAGTCTTGTTTTTCTCCCCGAAAGGCTAAACTCCACACTTCTACATTCTTATCCCTGCATTCTTGGAAATACCTAAAGTCAGTGCTGCATTTTCCCAGCTTCTTACTCCAAACCCAACTGCCTTTTCTAATGCACAGAGTCAAGCCTGCTGTTGTTCTATTTATTGGAACTCCAAAGGGAATCCCTCAGGCATGCAAAGATGCAAAAGGGGTAGGAAAAGGTCGCTTAAAATAACAAACTTATTTTAAACATGGATTAGCGATTGCACTGTCTTTCCTCATAGCAAAGCAAGTGATGCAGTGAGGGAACTGAGTCGCATGACTATATCCACATACTTTGGGAATACAGTCATATGGGTTAAGAGGCACAAAATCTAAACAAAATCACCCAAGAAACACATTAATACTAGCATAAACAAATGGATGTTTAAATTAGAATGAGGCCTCCATAATGGCTTTGCCTTGTTATTTTGAGGACTGATGAGGCACTGCACACATCCCATTTATAACAGTCACCTACTCCTTTCTCCTTGTTAGGAACTGTTCTGCATCCATGGAGTCGAAAGGGTTTATGTCTTATAAAAACAACTGACAAGCTGTATTTCATGAGGACTGTACAGTCTAAACACAAGCCTTTGTAGCTACATTTCCATGGTAACAGCGAAAAAACTGGTTATAATTTTCTCAGAGTTTGCTGTCCATTCTTCCTTAGACTATCTGGCATAAAAGTGTTTATTGCTTTCCACCAGTGCAGTCCTGCAGAAGTATTTTTAGCTCCACTAATTCAATTTCATATTTAAATCAATCTGAAAATGAGTTAACTTTCAAGTCTGCCAAAGGATGTCAGGCAAAGCTTTCACTGATTTGATTTTGCTTTGGCTTGCGATGATGGAAACATTACACCATGTAACAACAAGAAAATGTGTCCCAAAGTTCTAGAAGAATTTCATTATTTCATTATGTCATTATTTCATTTCAATTTCATTATTACACTTTTGAATTTATTTGATATAAAATGCTGCTGTTTGTGGAATTGTGGAGGCTTGCACTATCTCATCAGAAGTCTGAATAATAACATAATTATATATTCAAAGGATCTCAAAGCAGATCGAAAAAATTACATATGCAAGTCCTGCAATATTGCAGGAGGCAGGCATAAATTATTATATTTTACAATAACTGAGGCAGATATTAGTGATGGCTGAGTGTTTAGATGCTCATTTATAAATCCAGTTAAAGTCAATCAGAACTGGTTAACTTCAGAGTCATAAATAGCCTACCTACTGATACGTAGAATAAGCCTGGCAGAAATGAAGCTCCATGCCCAGCATTTCTCGATTCCCAGTTGCCTTCTATAGATTGTAGACCATATCTCATCATTTTTTGATAGTATGAATGGTTTAAGAAGCCTATTATGGCAAATCACATTGGCACAGTCTTCAACCTCAGCTGCTTTAAGAGCAGACACTGTACTGCAGCCAGATGCAAGAGCAATGTTGTCTCCAGTTTCATCCTAGGGTCTGTTGCCTCTCTAAAAAGAATAACTGATAAAAAGGATTAAGTTCTTTTGATAAGAACAAATTCTGGGCTACTAACACCAGAGAGAAGCTTCTTGGTTCATACTCAGGGTAGGTAGGGAGATGGAATGATAGCACAAGAACTTCCTAATGTCCACCCAAAGTGCCTGGAGAGTGCTCCGAGTAGATGATTTCTACAGGGCAGTTTCATTTCTGTGCCTACTTATTCTTAATGGCAACCTTCTGTGGCTGGCAACAAGAATTTGATGGTGTTTTTGAGGGACCCTTCATCCTTGAGACTGAACCATTCCAATGTTACTCATATATTTTTTGAAACTTGGAATATTTCCATTTACGTTAATGTTTTACCCATGATTCCACATTCAGTGGCAAAGTACGGAGGTCCATTACTATTTGAAGGGGAGCTTCCCTCAGGGCTTTTTTTTCCAATTGATCCAGCCAGAAACATTTATGCACCACTAGAGTAGAGCTTGACAGAGAAAGTCAGGCAGAGGTAAGTGTAAATATAAGGAGCAATCAGTCCGAAGTTGTAGTATGACTTCTTCAACTAGTGCTCAGAAGAGTCGAGTACACAGAGGATTTTGTTAATATAGATTAAGGAAACTTCACATATGTGAAACAATAGGATTTTTTAAATATAAGGCCAGGGAAACAATCTTTTGTCTCACAATGCTAAGATCTATGTCCCTGCATGCCGCCTTGCCACTTTTAATGGATAGCTCTGCTGCATTTCCGGGCAGTGGGAAAATGCTATTATCTCCTCCTACAGAAGAAGAAAAGACACTCGGTAGAGTCATTTGCCCAAATTCATAAAGGCAGCCTGTGACTAACCTAGGAATTATATTCTGTTCAGTGCCTTATCCATTAAACTCCTCCCTTGAGGAATAAGCTTCTGGTATCAATTGCAGAATGCAGTTCTATTTTCCAGTACAGAAAGATTGTAATGGATTAGGAGAAGCATTGACCCTTAACTACAAAAACAGTGATTTCTCAAATATAACTAACTCAGACTTTAATTCTGATTTGATTTGAAGCATTAACTCTGTTTAGATTTTTATATCAGTACTGCATTCCTTTATACTTCATCCATAGTTATTTTCATGGGACTAAATCTCATGATCTTTCACTATGTAATTAGTCATAATTCCCCCAAAATACCAGGGAAACCAACTGTAATTTACCTAAAAACAGTCGGAATGAAAACCCCAGCCTCTGGCCCAATGAGGACAGAAACAGATTATGGGCTAAAAGTGCTGCACAGGGCCCCCCGAAGGAATGGTGAGCACAGAAAGCCATTTGGGCGCTCCTGCAGCAAGGTGGGTCTGGCAGCAGCGCTGTTATTAAGCAAATCTGTGCTTTTAATACTGTTTCATGTCTCCCTAAACTCGATCGCAGAATCCATCAGCCCATAACAAGCACTATTAAGAAAGAATACTGAGCCAAATATTGAGTTGGGTAGACATACAGTGCAGATCTTAGTGTCTACATTAGCTTGTCTTGGATTTTTTGGATGTCTTTACCGTGACGCTACTGTCCCACTTTTCCAAAGGGATGTAACAGAAAAGAGTTTACTGATGTTTCAGTGATGTAGGAACATATGGTCCTAGATATTTATAGAAAGAGCCCTGGGACTTCCATGTATTAGGAAAGCCTGCAAGCTGCCATCTGGGATTCTGAAGTCTATTTTCCATCAGTGATAACACATTTTACCTTTAGGCTTTAGATTTTTCTCTGGAATGTATAAAGCCGAGAATAGTGCACACAATGAAGTCCTGTTTGAAGATCTCTATAGACAAACTCTCATTTGAAATACTGTCATTTGAAATGTGATGAATAATTGTCAGAGAAATTTATAAATAGAAAGTAATTTCAGCTCTGTCTTCATAGTCCAGCTCATGGCAGAAATTCTCACTTCAGGACAAGACTGACTGTTTAGTTTGTTTGGGTGATGCATCACTTCCAAACTAGATAGGCTAGCAGTCCAAAAGTTTAGAGTATCTACCAGCACAGTCCACATGTGGCATGGAGTAGCATAAGAGTTGAGTTGATTTTTATGCCTCACTCTAGCTGAAGACACAGTTGGCAGAGGAGGGAAAGGAGGAAAATTTTTTTTTTTTTTTTTTTTACGCAGTACCTGTCCACTGTTGTATTCTCCTCTGTTCTTCTTGTTTCCATTAGTTCTGCTAATATAACACTAGGCTTTGTGTAATCTACAAAAAAACTTATTGGAAAGTTTTATATAACACAAGCTACAAGTAGCCTGCTCAGCTCAACACAGAACTTTAACAATCTTACCCCCTTTCAGTCCTACACAGCCTTATGATTTTTTGCAAAAAATTTTTTTTAGTATTAAAAGGGAGGTGAATGTTACATCTATAGTGTAGATCATAGCAGAGTTTTTATACAAATGAAAGTATTCTGCCAAATTCTACTAAGATTAATAATACACACTTTAGTCATATTACTTAAATGTTTTTTTCATCAATTTGAACTGTATCAGCGTGAGATTCAGGTCCTTGCTGGGAACGGTGACAGGCTTCTCTACAATGATCCACTTACGCTGCTGATAACAGTGATGGATGAGAATGACAACTTGCCAGTATTCACCCAGGAGTTTTATCAGGTAGCACTCAAGGAGAATACAGCCAAACGTGAGAACAGTTCTTATGCAGTAACACAGGCTGTAAAATTATGATGAGTCCACCACAGCTCTGAGAAAGAATAATAATTTACTTAGGACTCAGCTGCACAATCTTTACTTCAGTGAGAACCTAACCTTAACAGCTGCTAAATGAAACCCATTCTTTCCTGGTTTTGCACAGGACTTGCAAGAGCACTTGAAACATTCATAGAATTTGATCTAGAAAAGGCATGATCGTTCATGAAGTAACAAAAAACCCTTGAGGAAAAGTTTAGGGATCGGTGGAAAAAAAATACTAAAAGGTATGAAAGCCCTCATTCATCTAATTAGAGGTGAATATATAATACCTGAATGTTCACTATTTAATTCTCATGTCCTTCTGCTGTAACATCTTATTTTATTCGTATTTCTGCAAAAATAAACTCGTTATCTCATTCTTTATATAATGTATATTACATAAATTTGTCTCAAACCACTGAAATTAAAAACAATTGAATTTAATTCTAAGCAACATTTTTTCCTGAGTAGTGATCAAAGCATATGCATTGTTAAAACCACCTTTTCAATTGCTGTATTTATGGGATTTTTTTTAATTCACTCTCAACTCAGTATTTTTACTGTTTACAGGAAGTGAGATCATCACAGTAAAAGCAGAGAATATTAATGACCCGAAGACTAATAATTCTAAAATTGTTTATGAGACGCTGAGCCAGGAGCCTCAGATATCAAATGGCTTTTCATTTCATATTGGCAAAGAAATTGGAGTGATAAGCAAAAGAAATTGGAGTGATAACCTTGCAGGATTACAATTTGCAGCAATTGCAAGTGCTGTGAAGTATTACTTGCTCAAGCAGCAGCCCTTTTGAGTGGCTCTGAGCATAGCAGATTTTCTGTAGTCCATAGGAAAGAGTAACTTCATGTTCACGACACTGGCCATTACCGTGATTCACAAGGATGATGCAGTGATTCCCCCAGTGACACAGCACTATTGCAGCTCCAATGACATGGGTATTTCTATAGAAACTTTATAAATACCAATGGCACTCACAGTCTGAAGTGACCAGCCTGGCATATAGATCCATTTTACATAGAGTATCCACATACATACACTCACAGTTCAGATAATTTTACAATTAAGACTGCTCTAGAACATCACTTACTGGACAGATCACTTGACCTTTGTTATGCTGACTTCTCTTGTAATCAGATTTAGAACAGATCTTGAATCCTAAGAGGAGATTATCTCTTGACAAACCTACATCACTGAACAGGACAGTGTCCTGTTAAAGACTGTCTGCTTCTGCATCAGATATTTAGTTTGCGTCAAGAAGCCCTGACAGTTCACTTGTGCTTCTTTGCCAGATCTCAGCAGCTCTTGTAACGTTCTGACTAATATGGTGGATGTAAACGACTGTCCCACTTTCTCACAAAGATATACTCTATTCTATTGTTAGTAAATTCCTGCCCCTGACAACAGCAGACTGCTTACTGTAGTAGTATATTAGTGACTGGGAAGCATTCTCTAGTTGCAAAAACTTTCTCAGAAGCATTGCCCGCTAAGTGATTGTCATTGCAGCCATACTCTTTTCTCCTGTCTGTTCTATACGTGAAGGAAGCCCGGACACATAGTTGAACACTGCAATAAACTGGGAAAAACATAGGGACACAAATTAATAATGTATTTATCAGCAGTGAATAACAAGCCAATATTTCAGTGCGTTGATTGGTACACACCTCTTTTGGCCAATGGATGGGTAGTTGTCTTGTACATGATTGTACGGAGGCAAGATTTGGGTGTCTGTGACTGAACACACAGATTCATATGTCTACTTTTGCACCTTTAAGCATGTATTGGAGTAAATATCTTTTTTTGGCTAGCAGTACATATATTTACTACTTTGGGGAGTATGTGTGAACCATCTATGTAGGTATGAATGAAGATTTACCTGCTCTTGCATGGGCCTATATTTGATGAACAGTCAAGAATCTGTTTGTATAGGTTGTTCACCCAGTCACTGAGTTACAGAATGGCTAACCGTCTCAAAATGTGAAAAAACATCAGAATGAAGGCTCCCAGATCATGAAATTATTCTGAATACTGTGTGCATACACACAAACACATTCACACACAAATTGTGCAGGGGAGAAGGGGAGAAGAGTTGCCTTTTGTTTTTAAAACCTCTGCATGTCAATCAAATCACATTTCTGCCCTGCCTCCAGGAGCTAAAGCTATAATCAAAGTCTCAGTTTTCAGAAGATTTGCAATAACAGCATGAGCATTGGACATACAAACTTGGATGACTACACACCTGTAAGAACTCTTCAAAATACCAAGTGCCTCTTGAAGCTTTTACAGTAGGTCAGAGTTTTGACCTACTCTTCCAGGTCTGACAAGGTCTCCTTTCCCTGGTGCAACATTGTTTTTTGAAGACGTGGCTTGCTTAGGTTAGAAAAAATGCTCTGATGAACTGAGACCGACTTCAATAAGATTGACAGCTTTTTCTTGCAATCTCAATATTTCTCTGTTGGTTTTAGAATAGCACGTGAGGGCTTAAGGCTGAGATAAACACAGCACAAAACATAAAAGTGATTCCAAGCGCCCTTGATAACTATCTGGCCCGTTAAGATGTTGTCATTCTTATTATAGAAGGTGCAATGTTTGATCTCAGAGGGGACAGATTAACACACCAGACTTGGAAACTTTACTCTAATAGCTAGCTGTCGAAGGAGTGCTGACATCTTAAAGAATTGCACTCTGGACTATTGAATAATGTTCAGTTACTCAGCAGCTTAATCACTTCCATATGTAGACAGCTACGACAAAGGTTAAGGGTAGACCTAACTTGGTTCCCACTAAAGTCAGTGATAAAATTTTCATTAATTTCACTAGGAGAAGAATCAGGCTGATTGCAGTCTGCTACTCTGTCACAAAGATTAGTTCATTGTTTTAAAATCTAATTACACTTCCATAAATAGTGCTGGAAGGGAGAAATGGATGTATTGCATGGTATATTTATTAATCCCAGATATAGAACACTAGTTTTTCTATGCAAAAAATACTTTTGTCATCTCTTCTTCTTCTCCCTACTCTGCTTTTGTGGTTTCTCCTTAATTCATTTGGTCAGTTTACCCTAAATTGTGATTCTGGGTAACTGTACACATTGATAAAGCTCACAGCACATCTGGACTTTGAGTACTTGAGCTCCTGAATTTTACAATAATGCTGCCAGAAGAATATAATACTAAATTAATTAATTCTAAATTAAAAAGTGGGGGGTAAAATGTCAGGCACTGTATATAAACACTATGGCGATTATCATAGATTGTACCAATCTCTTTCCTGCTACTATAGCTGAAAGTAACGTACTTCAAGATATAAACCAGAGGCACAGTAAAAGCTAATATTTTTATAATCTTTTTCAATGTGAAACAGACATCTCATTTCTCATGAAGATACAGAAGTAGGTATACTGATAACAACCATGACCGCAACAGATAAAGCTATTATATTGAAGTTCATTCACTTTTCTGAAGATGAAAACTTCAAAAGTCGAAATGACCCACAGACCAGCACTGTGAGCATTTGGTCTGCAAAAGTACCCCAGGATTTTAGCTGGGGAAGAAATAATTTGAAATTTGTGAACCAATGGGTTCAAATTGGCTCAAAATTAAGAGGCTGACACACTAAAATCACAATGTTAATTCATCCAATAGTTGTTTACATATTAGGTTAGAATCCCTTAAAAAACACATGTTGTGATACAGAAAAGGTTTGAAGTTACACTAGCGTTGCAAAGTTGATATTTTTAGCTAGGATAGTTCACAGGTCAAAATGTCTAGCAGAAGAGATTTACCAGTTCAAGCTAACTTCTACATTTAAACCTCTGGGCTACACAATAAGTTCCATTAAAAAACCCCCAGAAAGTTCCATAAAAAAAACAATCCACCGTAACTATGAATTTTGTAGTGTAATTCTGTATTTCTCTTGGAACAGAAAACAGAATCTCCCTATTTGCGTTTTGACCTCAGACATTAGACTAATGCAGCTAATAAATACTAGGATACTAGTAGTTCCTAATATAAACTGTAGAGCTAGAAACACTATTTCTAGCAGCAGATGCATAGAAAACTAATAGGATGGTCTGTATGTTTGGCTGTTTGGGTTTTTTAATTACATTTTTATTCAGTCCGCTCTGTCCGTAGTTTGCTCTTGCTGTAGTACCATATGACAAGGTAAGTGTTATTACTACTGAAGTGCCTGAATATGATGGAATCTGACAAACTGAAATATATTCCCAGATATTTACCAGTCTATGGACTAACCTTGTACAGCACTCTTGCCTTTTTGTAATATAAGATCTAATAAGGATTATTTAGAAGCAGTCCAGTCTGACCCATAAATCTGAAGGTCTTTTCTTCTGAACATTGAAGGTAACCAGGGTTTGTGAAAATACATTAATGACTATTCCGAGCCTTGATTTCACTCCTATAAATGTTTTTTCCCTGACTGAAGGGCAAAGTACACAAGCCCTTCTGAGGTGAAAAAAGAAAACAAACAAAAACCATGGAGAAAAAGCACTTTAGTCTCACTGCAAAGTGTATTAACCAGGGTTATCACTATGCCCTCACCCAGGGTGTACTGTGTGAAGTTTACCTCTCTGTAGAACTAACCTTTAATGTTTTCTACCCCCTATTTAGCTCACATATAATTACTTTACAATAAAGCACACAAATTTATAGGTGTGAAATCAAAGCCCTAGAGACTTTTTTACCTGTCTTGTGTTTTAAAAAGTATATTTACTATGTCTAGTATCTCATGAGGAATATCTGAGAAAGAAATTCTAAAAAAAAGTTTTACCACTTTATGTTCCTTTTCCTGTAGTTCTCTAAGATGAGGATCTACAAGAACCCAAAGCAAACGGGCAGTAGACTATTGCCCAAAAAGCAGTTAGAAGAACTCTAGTCAAACTTTCCCTATCGATTCTTCCGCAATTAATTATTTACTGAAGTATTTCCCTCCTCTTACTATCATAGTGCAAGTACCAGTTTCCAGAATTACTGTAACATAGTAGCACCTAGGAATTTAGTCCTCAGACAGGACGTTGTTATACTAATACTCTGCAAAGACAAAATGGGACAAAAGCTCCCTGTTCCATACAAATTACTGTACCAGTAATTTGGCTTTAGTAGGGTAAATCAGATACCGTCATGGAACAGATTCTTACAATGTAGAGATAAGAACTGGATGAAGCTCCAGGTTGAAACTCTGCATTTACTAACAGTACTTACTACATGCCTACTTATCACTAAGTGCCTGCTGGAATCACAGGCAACCGTTATCATTTTCCATGGAGCTGAAACAGTATTAAAATGAAAGAAAAAAACCTCAGTTTGCTGTAATCTAGTTTCCACTAACTCCACAGACATTTCCCTCTTTTCCTGTCTGGAAAAGCTCAGCGCAATGCAATATAAAGCTACAGAAGAAAAAAGGAGATACAAACATTATTTAAAATTAGAATTAAATTATCTCCTTCCTAAAATATAGCCTTAAGCTCCTGGAAATTAGTGTTTAGTTCTTTTTCTTCAGCAATTTGGCTGTAACTGAAGTGGCAAGTGACACTACAGAATAAGTAAACAATTAAGTCATTGCACTTGTAAAAATAACATGAATTATCTCTAGTCACCTCCATTAGTAGAAGATGGGGCTGTCAAGACCTGGTCTTACACTCCTTATGCTAACCTCTTCCCCACGCTAGTGGGAATCCTGCTTGGTAAGGGCTATGAAATGAGCTATAGGGATCCCTTTCTCTTCAGGTTTAAGAGGCAACAACAGAAGTCATTAAAACACAGTGTGGATTTTGTCCTGGGACCATATGAGTCACTAATAAATAAAGGCAATGAAAAAAAGAGATTATCTTTTAGTAATTGTATGATGCAGTACATCCTTATTCGTTTACTTCTGTGTAAACCAGCCTTAGCTTTCTACTGACGTCAATGAAAGGGTAAAACCTGGGCTTTTTAGTGTCATCAAGTGGAAGTGCGAATACTCTTAAGCAGACAGCCATCTAAGTGATAATATCCTTTCAGTGAGGTCAGCTGGAACAGCAGGTTTTTAGTCACTGCATGTCACTTACAAGGAAATCTTAGCTTCTGCCAGAAGTGGCATGAGGTAAAACAGAATATTCAAAAACTAGGTACACCTGGTGAGTTCCGAGTCAATAAGCTAATACATACAGACTGGGACAAGGCTGGCCATTATCCGCAAACATCAATTTTAGTACAAACTCTGTCCAAAACAGAAGTGGAAGATGTTAATTCAGAACTGGGCTTTAAAATGATTTGTTTAAATGTGAAAAGTTCAAATAGTCTTTTATCCAATTTTCAGATTACAAAAGTGAGGAGTTTGGTATTACCATCTAAAAAGACATTTTGTCCTTAACACATAATGCAACCTACTGCACTCCAGCAGAGACTCCAGAAAATACTCTGACGTGAAACAAGAGGAATATGGCAGTGTTATATTTGAGGGACACATGTTGAACTCTGAAAATCTTGTGGGGAAAAAATGAAAATCTGTCTTTATCTGGTGGTTCTGCTTCCTCAGGAGCCAACACTCTTCAGAGCCTTTAGAAATGGGGTTACCTGTACTTCCTGGGGCTCTCCAGGCTTTAATCTCTCTGTTCAGCTTGAGTCCAGATGCCCCTCCTGGCTGCCATCTTCCCTTGGGGGCTCTCTCCCTTTCACAGGATGAGCACATCTGGGGAGCACCACTCAGTTCCACTCCACTCCACACAAAAGCATCTAGAGAAAACAATGAGAAGAGAGCACACTAGCAGATTGTATTTTCATGCACTGCAAATCTAGACATGTTGAATTGAAGGGGCTGAACAAACTGCCAGTGGAGATGTGTGGCCAGAGTCTGAATAGTTGGAAACAAAGGGAAAAGACTAAGCTGTTTTAAAAAACAACAAAGCACTTATACATAATGTAACAGTGATCCAGAAAATGCTGGGTTTGAATTAGACAAATTCCTGAATGGAATTTAGTCTGAGGAACAAATCCATAGCCTTCTCCCAAACTAAACGAATTTGGTGTTACTCTCCAGAGTGCTAAATTCCTCTGATGTCAGTGAGCTTGGCTCAGATTTCTGCAGCGTAGAATTTGAAGGGCAAATTCTTAACTTACTAAGAAAGAGACAGTCAGTTTTCTCCCTCTAATCAACATACAGTCACATTTCTGGGAAAAAAGTTCCATGGGGGAAACACACTCAGCTGATCCTGCCACTGAAAGCTACAAAAATAAACTCCTGTGTTTCTTGACGAGAGGTGGAGAGTTGCAAGCAGGCAAACAAGGATGACCCAAGTCCTCACACTGCCTGTACCAGGGATCCCCAGCACCACGCTGCCTGTCCTTCTGAGGTCTCTGTACCCATTGCTGTTGTCTTGCAAGATTGTGGAGATTAGTTTAAAAGAAAAGAGGCACACAGAAAAAACAAGTGCTCATGTAACTGCTATTAAAACTACGGCTAAACTAACTAGGGAATAAACAAGTAATTGCTTTCTACTTTTTCATAAATCTATTTTCCAGACAGACACAAACCCAGAGATGATTACAGGTAATCACAAATGTAATCACTCCAGAGAGACCACAGATACTAAGTGCAATGCAGCGTACTGCTTCAGAACAAGGATGTGTTTATTTGATCTGTGTTTATAAAGTAGCCCTTAAAGAGTGATGATGATTACATTATTATAATCTCATTTTAAATTTTTGAGATAAATGCTGACTTTGTTTTAGTGTTTGGCAAGTCAAAGTTACTAATAATTCTACTCTGTCTCTACAGTTTACTGCAGTTTGTGTACTGTCTTGATGCAAGCCAGGCACGTCTGGAAGTAAATCACCACATCCAAGACAGTTGGAAATTTAAGTGTCCATCAAATTATTGTGGTATTCAGAGAAATCGTCCTTACTATTTCTGATCTGATCCTTCATTTGTAGCCAAAGTTTTGCTTAGCTGGGAAATATTCATCCAATTGCTTTACTATTTTTTCTTCTCCTTCAGTGGAATGTTTATCTGCGGAGGATACAGGCTGGATGGAGGGAATTAAGGTGCTTAACTTGAAGGTTTTAATCCTTAAGTGTGATATATTATCTGAAAAAATACTAAAAATATTGAATTATTAAAAGTGTAAACTACATCCAGAAATAAAGAAATTTGCCCAAGCAAATATGAGGACTATAACCTTGGTTCTTCTCTGTCACTGTACCCTGCCTCAGTTTTCCCCTTTGGGAATTGAGAATAGCTCTATCCGCTAAGCTCACCCAGTGAGTCTCATTCTTCTTCTCTGGAATGAGTGAAACATCATTAAATGTCAGCCTTTTGATTTCTTGGAGATATTGTGGTGAAAATGCATCTTCCTTTTAACGATTTTGTCATATCTTCATTATTATAGAGGCCACATGCCAAAACCTCCACAGGCTCCATTTACTATTTACAGAACCAATTAGGTCCTTAGCAGAAGAAAGCGATGCGCACACTTCGCAGAATGCGCTGGGAACTGTGCCCTGGTCAAATAGGGGGAAAAGGAGATCTTGCATGTAAATTTGAACTGTGCCCGCTGCGCTCGCTGGCCTGCAATCGATGTCTTAAACACTGCTGCTAACAGTGTAACAGGAGATCCTTACAAAATAGCCTAGTATATCCGCCAGCTGAAGTACAAGAAACACTAGTGATCCTTCTTACATGCGCAAGAGCATGGGCTATGGAAAGATTTATCAATACCAAGAACAGCAAACATCAAGAGGCAAAAGAAAAGAAGGCACCAAGAAATGGGCTGGTGTCCAGGTGGAATTAACACAGGATTTGGATTTGGCCAAGAAAGCAGGAATCTCACAAGATCTTGGTTATAAGCTCTATTTCTGAGAAATTCAATGGAAGAACATTAAATTTAATCAAAGAAAAATATTTGTAAATGCTAGATAAAGCCTAAAGCAAAAATCCTAAGTGTCTTGGATGTGAAACCTCAAATTGTTCCCTTAGAAAAATCATATAAAACTGACAGCTGTTGTCAGTTTTTGTGCAAGTTTATTGGCAACCACATCTTACAACTGAAGTGGGTGCTGGCTGAAATTTGTCAGCTTTATGTTACTTGTTCATTAATATTTCTAATCAGAACTATATACCTATTCCACAAACTCTTGCAAAGTTTCAGCATTGTGTCAAGAGGTATAGAAATAAAAAAATTACAGCCAAATCCAAAACATTTTTCATAAAGGTCGCCCTGGCAAGAACTGTGATATGAGAATTTTATTCCCACATTTTTCTATAAGCTGGGCTCCTGGTGAGAAGCTGCCATGGTGTATAGTTGTCTTCTCTCTTTTATACCAGAGGCAGATGAGCATCTGGGAAAGTCAAAAGCAAATGGTCTTCAAAAGTTTGCACTTTGCATGCTCAGTTTTCAACTAAGAACTGAAAATTCTTCACAAAGCAGATTCCCGCCCCCCGTATCAATACAGAAGGCATTTTGTTTATTAAAGTAAAAACATGATTATGAGAAATTTTCAACCAGATCATTTGACAAAGACGTATAATGAATGAGTTTACAGGAACTCAACCATGAGACAGCTCAGGGCTACACTCTGGTCATCTCACCAAGGAGCAATGGTGGAGAAAAGCTGTACATAGCATTCAGTAAAGACATTAATGAGGCAACTGGTGTTTACAGAGTAAAAATATATGGGCTTAACCTACCAGAAAATGAAGAGCCATGGGCAGTAGTAATGAATCTTAAGGATACCAATCCTGACATACTCCATGCTACATCGGTAAGGTAAAAGTCTCTTTCCCTGAATGGTCCTGAAGTGTTTGCTGTTTAAAGGGAGCCATGAAGTCATTTCTCTTATTCCAAGATTTAGGTGGACTTCCTGCTTAGAAAAGCTCTCTAGGAGGAAAACAGAGGGTTGCAATCACCTAGAGGGGACAAATTGCTGTTAAAGGCATCCCTAGACTGAGGGTAAAAAGCCCGCTTCTGTGAGCAAACAGATTCCATGGCTGGGCCAAAAGGGTTGGAAAGAACATCTGTTCTCCTTAGCCATCCCATACTCAGAACATAGGGTATTTATCCAGGCACAGTATTGGCATCTCTCAGCTTGATCCAAATCAGAAAAGCCTGACAGACTTGAAAAGGCAACAGATGAAGGCTATGTTATGGTACAAAGGTCTTACTCTGGCAGCTATGATGTAGTATGAAACAATTTAAGAGGCAGATGCCAGGGAAAGAAAGAGGGAAAAGAAACAGAGGTGGCATGGGGAACCATACAGCTTCCCCTAGCTGGCTACTGCTTCTGTGGGATCTATTCTGCTGTGAAAAAATTTTGAGGATGATCAAATCTTTTGTTACTGTAACTAGAATAAACATACCCTGCTCAGCAGTTGTTTCAGAAACCCTGAGCTGAAATATACAGATTTTTCTGGCCCTCATTCAGTCTTTTTCTATATTTTGCACAAATTAATCCCTTTTGAGCAACTTTTTGTAGCTGGTATCATTGATGTATTATTTATTCTTTCTTAATTATACCCATATTTATATGCTTCACTGTCAAATAAATATAATAGCTAAAATCTATAAGGAATGCTAATTGAGAGATATTTTTGTTCAAAAGGAGATGCGGACTCTGTTTCCTTAATGACGCTGGAGAGGTGGTCAAATTAACACAGGAGAAAGAACTGTATAATAGCATCTGAATGCTACCATTTGAGGAAAGAGTATGAAAAAGGTCTGGATGCTTTGAAAATGCTTAAGTCATTTGTGGTCTACCTTAAAACCTACAGGGTTTTTGATAGCATAGCAGATTGGCATTTCATCTTTTATTCAAAACCCAAAATGGACATTGCCATTGTTTAAGAAACACGCAGGGTAAGAGTGAAAACGTTGCCCATGTTGTAAATGCACGAGTCTAGAATTCTGATTAAAACAGAGGCAGTAAATAAGTTATAGATGCTTTGGCACCCTGCCAGCAAGCACACAAGCACTAATGAGCTAATGCATAATTTCTTTCAAAGCACAGTCTACAATTCAAATTATTTTTTATTTGCCTTGGTAATGTGTACCCAAACAACATTAACACAAGAGCATAGATTCTTTTCAAAGCAGATAAACCACTGGTTAATAGGACTGAATACAAGGGAATACCGTACAAAGGAACTTAAAAGAAAAAATATCTAGATTTTTATTTTCTGCCAGAGCTCACAATACATCTTTTCACGCAAGTCTCACCACATGTGTATCCTATCTAAGACTCAAAGTTTGTTAGCATTGATGTTTCTTTTCCTAGACTGGTTAGTACTGCTCCTTCCTTTTCACGCCTCCTAATTCAACTTCCTCCCACCTAAGGCACTGACTTACTCTTCTCTACCTTTTCCGATATCCCAGACATCTACGTTCCAGGTAAAAGAGGTGGGCATCCCTCCAACACAGCACAGCTATCTGCTATGATGGAGCTGTTGTGGCCCTTTACAGTCACTCCCCAGTACAAAAAATTCCAAGAATTGTAAGTTATTTCATCTGCAAACAATCAAATTATAAGATTGCTTTAAAGCACGTATTACACACAACCACCCAGCTTTCAACATCACAATATACAGACTGCAAAAGTATTTTAAAAACTAGGACATTTTACAATATCAAACTAAAAACCAATGGCCAAGAATGTCATTCTGCTCCGATAGCACACTACCCAAGCCCTCTCCCAGTGTTCCCTGCTCCCAAACTCCTGCTCCATTTCAGTCATCATGGCTCCAAAGTACAAAAGCATGTCAAACGAAAGGTAACTGAAATTTCTTACACAAAGCCCAGACATTGTCATTGCCTAGATTTATACCTGCACATGACTATAAAGATTAAAATAAACCCAAGAAATTAACCACTTTTATGTAGACAATGAAGATGGATTTTTTCTTAAAATTAAGGCAAAATTATTAGCAGCTGAAAATCATATCTTACAAGTGGAAAACTTCAGGAAGCCCGAACAGGCACATCCCTTTGTCTTTTTCACTACCTCTCTTTGGCATGTCAGCCCTATCTGAGTCATATCCTTCCATTCTTGTCAATAAAATCATTATACTTCACTGAGGAGTAAGCAGTCTTTATTCACTTTGCTACTATTGCGGAATAAAAACATACATGGTGACCATTAGTGCTTGATGAAAACCGATGACTTGAAAGTAGCCTAATTTGGCTCGGCCTTTCATTCACCTGCTCATTCTCTTGAAGGGGAATTAAAGTTGGCTTTGCCCATCGTGAACCTGTAAGTGACAGTACAGATGCAAAGCTGGATGCCAGGTCCTTTTATTTTTCACTTTTGAAAATATTAAATGAACTTCAGCATAATTCACCACTACATTTGACTTTGCAGCTGCTCCCCGAGACGTGAGTCGCTGAAGTGGTTTGCCATTGATGGGCACTACGGACAGTTCGAGTCACGGAGGGCCTGGGCAGGGCGGTTACACAGTGTAGGTCATTGCTCAGGGCCAAGGTAAGAATGGATTTTGGGTTTGCAACAGCAAACAGTGTCTCCCCATCCCTCTCTCTTTAGGGCCAGCAGAGCAGACAGCACACCAAATTCTGAGGTGATACACATGGATATAAGTTGCACATCAGCAAAGATGGGCAAAAAACATACTTGCGGTGTATTAGGTAATCTCTGGCTCCACACTTGTCCATGGAAACTGTTTATATTCAAAGAGAGTGCACTTGTGAAACTCCTATGATTCCGTTAGTTTTGAAGATAACATGAAGATAGAGATTTCTCACCTCAAATTCCTGTCCTTAGACTGAATTGTCAAAACTGATAGTTCCCTCTTGCTTAATATGAAATACTCTTCCAATAAAACTGTTCCTTTCTGGGTCAGTTGTTACTGGAAAGGCAGATGACCTGCACACTTGGATCCGTGGAGGGGATTCTGTGGCACAGAGTGGATACTGCAAGGATTACTAGAAGCCTTTGATGCGGTCGTTTATTCCTGAAGAATTCTACTGCCAATTACAACAGGGAAAGTTTACTGTAACCTATTACAGCTGTGTGACAAAAATCCTTTTCTTTCACTCAAAACAAGTATTTTCCTGCAGTCTTTTCCTTTGTTTTAAAAATGAAGTTAGCTGTTTCATAACTCAATTGAGAAAGTGTCCCTTAATGTCACAATAACATATCATTAAAAACAATATGAATGCACCTAAAGAAAAGCCAAACGGCTCTCACTGGGCTTAAGGCCTTAATAGCAATACATTCCTCTTCCAAAATGCATACCTGGCAGCCTTATTGAAACAGCTAGACCTAAAAAGTGTCTCAGTTTTGTGTGTGTCAAGGGGACTGGCAACCAGATAATCCAGTTTACACTGAGCGTCACAAACATCAAAACTTCATTGTGACTTTTCTTCCTCAAAAACTATTTTGAAATCAGCAGACCCTGGGAAGCAATCTAATTGTAAAAAATAGCAGGCTATTTCTGATGACCAGAGCCGTTAACTGAAGCACAGCAGCACAGAGGCACCAGCCATTTACTGCTCTAGAAGTTACTTCTCTGCGGTGATTCACACTTCGGTGACGTCACCAACCAATTTACCTAAAAAAACCCTCCGAGTAAGTTGGACAGGAATGTTTCTTTTTCAACCTCTGTCTGAATCACTCCTCGCTGTGACAGCAGATGGGGAATCTACTCTCGCCATTGTGAATGAAAGAACCATATGTGCAGGCGAGTGCTGTAATTTAAACATTCAGCTGTGTCACACGAGGCTGTAGTGAGCTGGCTGCGGCGGGTAAAGGTTGGCACTCAGATCGCCTTGAGCCAGCGACAACTGCTCAATGGTAAATCACTGAATTTATTAAAGAGGGTAAGGTCAACAAGATGACGGTGATCACATTTCTTTATAGACAATTACAGTGAGAAGCAAATGGGATGATTCATTCCTAAATATAAATAGTATCAAGCAGTCCAAAAGCCCAATACTGAGCAGTTTCAAAATCAAGACTGGAAGGAGTTTAGCATCCCATATGAGAAACTCAATAGCTTCTACTATTAGGCTTTAATACCTTAGCTTCAGGGTCACTGGTGTCGGAGGGGCTGCATTCCCAGCCTGTCTCCAAGAGTGCACTCACAATTTTGGGTGCTGGGAGCAGGATTACGCACATGGGCCTAACAGATATTGGCCTGTTACTTTTACTAATCCACAACTGTTTGCTTGAAAGATTAACCAGTCTGAGAGTCGAAGGTATGCAGTACAATACTCCTTCTGTCATTTGTTCATGTTGTCAAGTAAGAATAATTCATGTCTTGTTTTGCATCAATTTTTTGTCCATTGGCTTCGGAACAGATTTCCTGGACATGTAATTTATATTTGTAATTTGAGAAATACTAACATGAATGACACATACTGATTAAATCCTATGGACTCCCATGGCTGAGACTTCTTTTGTAATCCTCTGATCATCCTTTCTCTGCCCTTACTTCTACTTTCTGATTTAACAAAGAGGGTATTTTTTTGTGGGAGGCTAAAATTATGCATATTTCTTTAAATGAAGTTGAATCAACGCAACACAAAAAGGCATTTTATTGTTTCTGCTTCAAAAATCTCTATTTTCCAGACATCACATGATATCACCTGAGACATGAGTCACATAGACATTGTAAGATTTCTTTTTAGCAATGTTGTAATGAGACAGCAGAGACTGCATTTTCAGCTGCTGCTTCTAAATCTATCCTTGCAAAATATCAGACATTTGTGCATGCAAGTAAGAATGCATTCTTGCAAACTTGGTATTCTGTAAAAGACTACTGCAGTACTTTCCTTGCATGCATGTGATCTACAGTTTTAAATAATTAGAGAACAGTTGAAAATCTCACTCTGGAAAGTCTACACTGATTCCCTATAAGGAAAAGGATTAAGACTTTTTGAATATAAAACTTCAAATTCAAAGAATAACTTGGGTTGGAAGGGTTCTCAGGAGGTCATCTCCTGGTCAGGTCCAATCCCCTGCTCAAAGCAGGGCTAATTCCAAAGTTGAATCTAGTTTCTCAGGGCCTTATCTGGTTGAGCTCTGAACATCTTCAGGAATGGAGATGCCACAAAGTTCCACCTATTTTGTGTAATGAATATACACTGCTTCCTACCATTACTAGGGTGCTCTAAGACAGAACGACTTGAATTGTCTTCCAACATTATGGCTAGTTTATGTGGTCTAAAGACTTCTTATAACACCTGCTGGCTTCTAATCTGAAACATTACAGTAGACATGTTCCCTATGAAGCCGATCTCTTTCACATCTCTACATGTCTGCCCATTACTATCAAATATGCCACTTTACCACACTGGAGTTTGACAAGCAGTTTTCTACAGCATCCAGCCTCCAAAGCTGGTGTTTGACTCAAAGAGCAGAGTACCTGTTCATTGCTGAGCTACTGCTAAAATCCATCTGCTTTCTGGAGAGCTTGGCACCTAGCAAACAGTTCCTGCATTACAGTTCACTAAAACATTCCAACGATTTCAAAATTTCACTTCTCTTCTGCAGTTCTTTATTTTACTTTTTTATTTTCTTTATTTTGCTTTGCAATAGCTTCCTACTCTGTTAAAACTCTGCATGACTGGGCATTCTTGAAAATGTGTATGCTATCTGTATTTGAGGGAAAAGAAATTAAAATCAGCTTTAATATATTCTTTGTTGCAGATGGTTTGGGGATCAAATCTTGCTGCTTGACTGATTTGAATGGGAGTTATTGACCTGGTTCTTGCCCTTAGTAATGCCAATGGGAGCTTTTGACTTGGCTTCAAGGTGGATCAGCAGTGCACATGAGGACGGTTCCTGCTTTCTTATAATTGGTTGCAGACCAAAACAGGGCAAAATTTTTATTTTTGTGCCCCTTGGGTAACTACGTAAGTAAAACACAATGAAAGTGCATTTGGCACTTACTACCTTAGAATACACAGCACCTTACAGATACGAGAACTTAGTCAGAAACAGTACTTTTCATTTTGAAATCTTTAATTACACAACAGATGAATATGTTATAGGTGGTCAACCACTCAAAAGTACACTAATTTTCTGCTAAAGCCAGAAGAAAGAGGATGTGTTTTGAACTTGTCTGAGCATTCCAAGTTCTTGCATAAACGTTCACTTTTTCTGTGGATGTTGGTTCTTTCTACATGTTTTCTTACAGATGAACATGCAGATCTAGCCATGGGAAACACCTGGCTGGAACCCAAAGCATACATTATTCCCATTATCCTGAAAGAGAACAGAACTCTGTCTCAGATCTACCCATAGTGGGCAATAACAAAGCATTTGCTTTCCAGTTGTCTCCACTACAACAATAATGGTTGGCTGTTGGAACAGGCTGCCCAGAGAGGTTGTGGAGTCTCCCACTCTGGAGACATTCAAAACCCGCCTGGACGCCGTCCTGTGCAACTTGCTGTAGGTGTCCCTGCTCTGGAGGGGGGGTTGGACTAGATGATCTCCAGAGGTCCCTTCCAACCCTGACCATTCTGTGATTCTGTGACTCACTAATATGCTTATATTGTAAGGTCATTTGAGCAATTTATCACTGTAGAGCACCCCCAAGATTTTAGATCTTAATTTTTAAGGACATCTTCAAAGACAAGCACTTATGAGTAAAATTTGCCTTCCAGCATTTTGGAAGCTCAGTGAGAACACACGGAGCGATTTTGTTTGTTGAGGATCAATATCATTAGCAAAATTTTAGGTAACTCTGTTTTCCTGTTACCTCAGCTAGACAACATCTGGGAAATAGAAAATACTGTGAAGAGATAAGATTATAAAATGAGAAAGGAAAACCCAGAGAGGTTTTCTGGATCATATTTAATTGCAAATAGTACAGCTGATCCATTCCCCCATCCCGAGGAAGGGAAGAAGATTCAAGAAGAGTCTCCAGGACCTGCACTGATGGAGTCCGACAGCGTGGACCAGCTAGACCAGCAGAGTTCCTAGGACTCCCTTGTCCACAGTGTGTAGCAAGGGTGGGAAAAGATCATGTGTTCCCTTCCCTAGTGAGTGATCATATAAGGATTTCGCCATAACTGCAATTACAGATAGAAGTTCTTGGAATACCTCCACACAAAAAATACATTGTGCAGCTTTGTTCTTTATACACCTTTTAGAGAAAAGTGGGTAAGTTAAATATTTGTCTATACCATATATAATGCACATCCAGAGGTGAACCAGGACATTCACAGGAGACTTTGCTAATTAGGCAAACTATATTCCCTTGTCCTCCCTGATTATTCTGCACCTGCTCATGATAAGGATTTAGGGCACCATCAGATTAATGATCAGAATAGTGCCTTTTGGCTTTGTAATCTAGGCATCTATGAAATAAGAGGGGTATTCATAGTGAGCATTTCTGTCTGACTTGCCGACTCATGCCAAGCTTCCCAATGTCCACATTTCAAAACAAGATTAAAAGAAAATGGTTTCCCACTTTTCCCACTTTTCCCCAAAAGCTGAGGAATATTCAGGTGTATGCTTACATATTTAGAAAAAAAACACCAAACCAAGCCAAAACAAAACAAAAAAACCCCAAACTAACCACCACCACATTTTTCAGAATTGCATATTATAACACTGCCTTCCTAACAGCCGTATATTAAGGTTGCTCCATGCATCCTCACTGATGCCATTTTTGCTACCTTACTCTAAACCGTTGTCCATGCCAAAATACATTTTTAGGAAAAGCAGTTTTGTTAATCTGACAACATGTACATGAAAGCTATCTTTTGCCTTGTGCCAAGAACAAAAACTCTCAAGTTTCTGTTTTGCTGTGGAGCAAACCACTGCTTGGTAAGTTACCTGCAACTTCAGCAGGATACAGACAGTAAATTATTTTCTTGTCCTTGTTTCTGTCTTGCTACCTGTAATGCCGGCAATAACTGAAGAGAATAAAACTTGTCCAAGACTATTTTCCCTCGCATCTCCAGTCTGGATTAAGTGTTCTCAGTGTCCCAATAGTACACCATTTTAATTATCTGTTCAGATACTGTATTTTAATTGAAAAACACATTTTAATAATGAAAAATGTGTATGGCATTTATCCGCTCAATCACTCCATTAGCAAACAGTTTCCTAAAGCTTTTTTCCGTACTGTAGACTCAAGTGCACATGGTGAAAACTGGGTGCAAAAGCAGCCAATTATACTTAGAAGAAATAGCTGGCGTAATGGCAAGGGCTTCCAATAGTGGTATTCCCTTTCAGAGAGGCACTGTAGAAGAAAAGTGAGTTACTAAATAAGCAGAGAAGGGGAAATCAAGAGTCTGCTTTCTGTTGCTGGCTAGGTCCTTGACACATGAATAAGAGATGAAATCACAAAACTAAAAAGAAATATGAGCTGTTAAAAACAAGTCTACATAAATAGTAAATCTTGTTTGACAGACTTAGTGAAATTTATGTAAGGGCTAATGCAGAGGACACAGGAGGCTGAACAAGGCAGGAAATAACATAATCCACACTCAGGAAAAGCCACCTGCTGCCTTGCAGCCTAGTGGGCTTGTAAGTGAAGGTAGCAACAGTGACAATGCTGAGTAAATAACACTAAAATGTGAAAAAGGAGTCATAGGAGGAGCATGGAATGGGTCATCATCTGGACCTACACCACAGTAGTTTTCAGCATTTATTATCGTATGAGTCTGAGGAAAACAGCCTTCAATTTATACTGCATACTGATTTTTGCTTCTGGCCTTGAAGGGCTAAGTTGTTGTACCTGCTATTGAAGAAGTCATGGCATCTTAAAATAGAATTAAGAACAGATTGCCAACAGGTTTTTTTCCTGCTGTTGTCAGTGACCTACAAGATCCAGTTATAAATATTGCTCATAAGTTTCTCCAGGCCCTTACTCACCAATGTGGAAAGGCCAAGGACTGTTACTGCTGCAGCACAGCTGAAGAAAATTATTTCCACCCAGAGAAGAGGGCAGTGACCTGCTTTGCTCTTATATTAGCCAACTGGCATCTCTGCAGAGCTTCCTTGGTTGTCCTTGATTAAGACCTCAGGTCTGCTTCTATTAAAGATAAGATTAAAGTGTAAAATTAAGAAGCGCTGCCAGATAAGTTCATTTTACTTCGACATTGGAGAATAAGATACTACCTAGCCACAACAATTGTTAGGGCAAATTGAGTATTGTCCATCTAAAATGTTATTTCCTACATTGTTTCCATGTTCTCCTTTCCTTATTTCCAGAATATTGCTTATTAGTGCTTGGTTTCTCCATATCTGAAACAGTTCACAGAGATGTGCCAGCCATGGAGCCTACTTTCCCTGGTGGCCCTCAACATCATGAAGGGCTCAAATCAAAAGAAAGCTCTACTGTGATACCTATGAGACTGATGTTATCTATGACGCTATCTATCTGATGAGGCATGGTTTTCCTCTTCAGATAAGGTGTTAGGGCCACTGGGTTTAGCTGCAGTAAACCAGAACTAGTATCTTTTAGGTCATATTAAGCTCCCACTTTGGATTGGGCACAGTCTGGTACCTTTACTCAGTGAGTATGTAACATGCCAAAACCAAAGCTTATCTTCAGTTCCTAGTCCCATGCTTGCATCAGACTGAATTGTGTATAACGTGAATAGTAGTTTCTCTAAAGAGCCTGAGCTTTCAATGCCTCCTTGAAAATCAGCCTGGTAATACTAAACAGCAAGGATGACAGGAAGTAAATAAGCATGACCAAGCAGTAATTATTCAGCCCAGGGCAGCACACATAGATTGAACTTGAAGAACAATTTAAGCTTCCTTCTTCAGTTTGCAGCTCCCAGCTACAACAGTGACATGCCTGGGAGATGTGCCGTCAGGGGTATGTCTTTTTATTAAGTGGGCCACTGCATCAGATGTCAACTGTTTGTTAACAAACCTGAACACGAGAAAGTGAGTTATATACCGGGCCTCGCCTGGCACAGCTGTGGAGCGATCTGGCGGTATTGATTGTGGATAAGGACATTAAAGTGAATGCAAAACACTGTCAGAGAGCACAGTAATTACTCAGGGCCTGATCTACAGTAAGCACACATTAGCTTTAGTGACAGTATTTCTCATGAAATTCCATTATTTCATGAGACTTCTTCTGCATTAGGGTCCTGACCCTGTTCCCAGATTCTACATGAACTGGAAACAGATGAAGTTGCATGATGGTCTAATACACAATTTGCCAGTTTAATGAGTTGGGTTTTTTTAATAGCTAATGCACTGCAGTGTGTTTTGGCCAAGTCCCTAAGGTGTTTCAAAAGCCCAATTATATCATCTAAGGTCAGTAGGCACTTATTTTTAAGAGCCCATAATTCAGTATATGCTTGTGTTCAATGGTCCCTGTAATGTTTTGATGTTTGTTATAAAAATTGCTACAGTGATTCATTTGCATGCATTTCTCCTTTGTTTGAAAGGGAATCGTTTAGAGTGGCTATTTTAAGGGTTGTTAAGTGGAATACCCCAAGTGTGGATACTCTGAAAAGATAAATGGAAACATTTAATATTTATGCTATGCTATTTTACTGTGTCTCAGTCACGTAAAATCAGATCACTATCCTACAGCTTTTGTTTTAAAAAGACAGCACTGAAAGTAATAAAATGTAGCAATAATTGACTTGTTAACATAGGTGATGACTGCGAGATAAACAATTCAGAGGCAGAATTCTAGCACACTTAAAATGCTGATGGTCTGCTGAAACAAAGGAATACAAAAGGAAAGGCTCTTCTACATTCAGGTAGTATTTTACAGCATGCTTGCTTCAGCCATAGATGTATCTGAAGTGATTTTGGGTTGCATTAACCTCTTGCTCCTGCTTCCAGTACAACCTGAAGGTGTAGTTCGTGTGTTCTGGCAATGAGACTAGTTTACGGAGTTCCCCCATCTTGCTTCCCCCAGTATTACACCTACACAACTGCTTGTGGGGTCACAGTACAAACCCAATCATTGATCCTTGTGCTAGCATAAAGGGACAGCGAAATAACAGCACAAAATCTCCTTGAGTGGGCTTTGCTGCAGAAATCAGACTGTTGTCAAGATACAGCCTCGAAAGACTGCAGGCAAGATACTGCTCTCGATTCCACGAGCAATAAAGCTATGGATATGAATATGCATATTTCACCAGATCAGAGCTGTACTTCATCCAGTACCAACTCAGGAACTGACTGGTACTGTTGTTCACGGGGTGCAGCACAGTGGCATGAAGCCCCTTCAACAGCAACCCTGAGTGATAATCACGGCTTCGTGTTAGATGCCATTATCTCTGGTAGATACTTCTTCAAGCTTTGAACTATGAGACTGAACACGCCAACTGAAATTGTCCTAGTGTCAACCAGTATAACTTTAGATAAAGTTCTTGACCATATACAGATCTAGTGCCTTTTTGAATCTAAGTTTCCAATCCCTAAATTTCAAGGATCAGGATCCACTGTGCTAGATGGTCAAAGGGATTCTTTGTTCGTAGTATTTTGGATCAGGGTCATGTAGATACACTGATCACTGCATTTTTAAAGTTTATAATAAGTGTTCAACTTCTAACATAACTTTTTTTTCTTTGAATGAATTCTGAAAGGCTATTTGTATGCTTAGAGTTGAAGTTAACAGATATATTAATCATTTCCCTATAGGTTTTGAGGAGTGTAACAGCTGTTTTTTCCTCCTACAAAACATTTGCCAAACTTTTTTGATTGACAATAAGTTTTGTAAGTGCAGACTATACAGGAACCAAAATTCACCATTTAATTGTTTCAAGCGGTTCACCTACTTCTAGCAGTGCCTAGTAGTATCCCATATTAGGGTTAAGCCTTCATTCTCAGAATTGAAACTTGGCTGCTAAATATAAACTTGAGCTTAATCCAAGCTCTTGCTTCAAAAATGTTAGTTTATACAGCTGACTGTGCTAAGCGGGGATGGAAAGTTGTTATTGCTGAAGAAGTTCCTTACTATTTTAAAGCAACTTTACCAGCTATTTCTTTGCTGTATCTCTCACTGTCACATTGCTGGTCATAGCTAAAAATACATGAATATTTTTTCTTTTCTCCCCAGAGCAGTAGGTGAGAGCAGTGAAATGGTTAGGGGCTTTCACAGCTGACATTCTGCACACCCATCCACAGATTTGGCTAGGAACAAGGTTGAGTGAAGAAACATGGGCAAAAATAATACATGAAGATTAAGCTAAAGATAAAACAAACTCTTGACTTGCTAATAAAGGTTTATTAGAGCACTGAGAAGACTGTACATCACCCCAAAAGAGTGGGATGCACCCACATCACCTGGTGTGACACTCAGCCATATGGTGGCTACTTTCCTCCTCCTCCACTAAGGTGCAACTTGATCTAGCCTTTCCTGTCCTTTAGAGTCTGATCCAACTCCAGCTGTTAATACTCAAATCTTCACTTCTGCTTGGTTATTCTTCTCATGGATTTCCAAAACGCAAAGAAAGCAAAGCCAAATTTAGCTGCCAGCTCAGGATTTCCTACTCTCTGAATAATCAGAAACACTTCCACACATTTTCTTCCACTCCATTCCCAAAATTGGTGAAGGAGGTATAAAGAACTATCTTGCTGCATGTTAATAATAACCAAAAAGAGCTACAAAGTTTTGGTTAATATTAATAATTATTAAGACTTCCTCCAGTGGGACCTCTTTCTGTTAAGAGCAACAGCTCTACGTAACAGACTGTTTGCCTGGGCCCCATTGCAGAATGGGAATTTAATCTACAGTTTTTCAGACAAGAAGGTGCTTCCAAATGAGGCAATCTGATATTGCGCTATTGCTGTTTAGTGCATTTGTCCATGACAGGCTCCCCTCCCCTTTGGAGGAAGTGGTGCTTTGGTCTCCTCTTGGTCTCAGCAACTATTTGCTTGTGTACTAAGGACAGAAAATGCAAAGCAGCAGCTGAGAGGACAGAAGGCAAGCCTACAGTGATTTCTGCAGTGATTTCACCATCATTGTTGGTACTGTTGGAATTACAGGTATGTAACTGTCCATTAAACCAGAAATCTGAGTTTATTTTTCCATCAGAAAACCTACATCCCATATTTTACATCTAATAACATTTCATTGCTGATAATCTCTACATCAAGTTCTGTTTATTTCGCCTTTACTTCCTTAATTTAAAAAAATATTTAGATGAAAAACAGTAAGGCCTTTAACAAATTATTCTGATTAAAATCCGTAACTACCTTTAAATATTTTTCTTTCCATTTTATTCCCCCCAGCAGGTTTCCTTGTGCCAATTATCTTAGTTCATTGGGTCTTCTTGGGAGTACATAAAAAAGCTCATGTGACAATGCTGTTACAGTCCAGTGTATGCTTTGGCAAAATGAGATCATTTCTTTTACAGAAATGCTTGTGAATGTATGGATCAGCAAAACTGTGCTATGTTCTCTTCAGTACATAATTGTGTTATTGGGACATGTAAAACTTAAAAGGCAAACTCAAAGATAGATATCATCAGGAAATTCCCTTAAACTAAGAAAACAGTGATTAGAACTACAATTACTTGTCATCCTAGTTTGAAAGTTTGAGTTGGTTTTAAAATAACAGGGCGAGAACCTGAGAAATCCTAGGTCTCAGTGTTGGAGTTTACACCATTTTCAGTACAAGAAATGTCACTCTTCTCTTCAGGGGTCAGATCCCAGAAAGTACAAAAAAAAAAAAAAAGGAGAGAATGTTTCACTCTGGTCCCATTTAAGTCAAAGGTAAGACTCCCTTCAACCTGGATGAAAGCATACTCAGGGCCAGAGAGAAATAGCACAAAGTAGAAGTTAGTCTGGTCTCCGTGGCAGCCTAATTAGGTAGAATTTGTTCCCCCCTTTTCCCACATAAGGTACCTATTATTAGAAAATAGCCTTGTGCCCCTGATGAGAAAAGTAGCATTACAGTGTGTGGCAGTACAATAGAACATCCTGATCACATTGTCTATGGATAATTCACTGTATTTCTCCATTGTATGACTGACTGCATTTTTAAACAACCATTAGTGCTAAAAAAGTTTTCATCCCTGTTTCCTCAAACAGTTTCTCCTCCCTACCCACTAGCTTCTTGTTCCTACTTATCAACTGACAAGATCAAAAGCTTAAAACGTACTCTTCTGCTCTTTATGCTCCATAGCCCGGTACAAGTGGGAAATGAGGACATTTGCTTTAATATAGAACTACATTAAAGAACTACAGATTTGTCTGGGAAGCTTTTTAGCAACTTTGTACTCACTGTGAATTTATGGGACACAAAGCAATTCAACAGTAATTGGTGATCAGAGCTTGTGAGTTTTATTGTTCTATAAACTGTATAAATCCAATAAAGTTTATTCAATATTGCAATTAAATGACCCTTTGGTTTTATCTGAAAAGCTAAGCAATCTGTAAGCTAAACCGTTCACTGAAGTATTTCCCCAGTTACTCCTAAACTGTACCTATGGCATGTCAGACAATGAATAAGCGTTGTAACAAATTAAGGCAGTAGCATTAGCGCTCATTTCATATCCTCATTCCTCAATAATGAAATTCAGTAAGCAAAAAGTACTATTGTTGTATGTTGTTCTCTACAGCTATAAAACATCAACAAGCAAACCACCAATAAGCACGAAAATGTGAATTTACTGGGGCCGTATACCAATCCAAATGTTTAAATGGCCAAGGAATCTCGTCTGTAATTGAAATCCCTGTGTTGGTGCCCGACTTCTACAGGTTCGCTCACGCTTCATCTTGAAACATTCTGCCTGACATCTGGAACAACGTAAACACTTTGTCTAGCCTAACTGCAAACAAAAGCTGGCGAGGGTAAACTAGCCGTTCTGCTTTGCAGTAGGGTAGCTTGGGGTAGTCGTGGTGGATGGTAACTACCTGAAAGGAGGGTGTAGAGAGGTGAGCGTTGGTCTCTTCTCACAAGTTACAACTGATACAACAAAAGGAAATGGCGTCAAGTTGCGCCAGGGGAGGTTTAGGTTAGACGTTAGGAAAAACTACACTGAACGGGTTATCAAAGAGTGGCACAGGCTGCCCAGGGAAGTGGTTGAATCACCACCCTTGGATGGGTTTAAAAGCCATCTAGATACAGTGCTCAGGGACATGGTTTAGAAGTGGGCCCGGTAGAGTTAGATAATGGTGGGACTTGGTGATGTATCTTATACACCTAAGTTACCAGAAAGGAGGAATTCTCCTCCAAAGACAAATAAGTGCTTTTAACAAAATGTGATTTTGCTGTTATTCACATGGCAGATGCCAGAGATCCCAGGGATCTCTGGATCCAAGGAAAACTTGTGTTTTGGTGGGAAAGGTAAGTATCTATTTCTGAAACAGCTCTAGCAAGTACCTTTAAACCAGCTTCAGTTTACGGGAGGACAGTTTTTCAGCTACATAATCAGGCTTTTCAAAGGCAAGAGCTTCAGAAACCAGCAAGAATTATCACCCTTCCTTGAAGAGTAACAACTAGAGATTATCATATACTTCCTATTGTGAAGGGAAGAGGCGAACTGGTTTACATGCCAGTCTTCCCATTCCCTTCCACTCTGAACAACTGTGGCCTGTTTCCTTTGTTTATATTCTGTACCTGTGAATCACTTCCCCTTGTATCCACTAAAAATATACTGCTTTTGTCACCTGATACTTCCAACTTTCTTAATCAAATAAGAACATCCTATCTTACTAGTCCAAGGTGGGAAATATTTTGCATGACTGTATTTAGAATGAAGCTGTTTCTGTGCCAGAAACCAGCAATTTCTACATAGTCACAATATAAGAGGGAATTGAACAGTGAGAACTCATCTTGTGTCGAGCAGCAGGAATTCAAACACCTATTTCCCCCCTCTCTGGTAACACTAAGCATATTCTCATTAGCTAATCCTAAAGTTGAACAGGATCAACACTGTTCTGTAAAACCGCAATCTATACATTTGATCAGCAGAAAAGTTAGTTTTACTGCCTGATGGAAATGACTTCAAATAAATGCAGCTATGCTTACAGAGGCACTTAAGAGCAGTGGAATGAAACTTCAGACCCTTTTCACTGGGTTGCCATTTGAACGACTTCAAATTGAAATAGAGCCAGTCAGCTGAGACTGCTTTTGCCAATTTAGACTTCTGATTTATAATTCATAGAAAAAAAATACCCAACCTGAGTGGTTTACAGGAGTGTTCTTGCACTCTTGTAGCAAGGAAGGGAATTTTGTGTGAGGGAATTTCCCATGTTTTATAATGAGGGGAGGAAAGCTTTCTTATAATTGAGGCTGGTTTCATAGTTTTGAACTTGTAAAATAATTAAACTCACCACTTGTATGTTTGGGCCTATTTTTAGTAACTCTTAACTGGAAATACAGCTGAAATACAGCAGCTGATGGGGCAGGGAGATAGTGGAAGTGCACCCAGGGGCATGCAGTACAGCATGTTCTCTTTAGGCTTAGTATCGAACCCTGCATAGAAATCAAACTGAGAACCAAAAACCCCATGTAAAGTGAAAAGGATATTTTTCAGTCATCCTTGGAACTGAAAAATCCCATCTAGAAAAAAGAGATTACTGAAATCAGGTAGAAATATTGTGGGAGACAATTTTGTAAACCTGGGGAAGCTTGCAGGACTGCTCTGCCCAAGAGCTTTCCAGACATATAACACAATAGAGGAGGAGCAAAAATGAGTTAATAGGTAGAAATTCCTTTAAGTTCATCTAATTTTCTGGGACAGAATGAACTAACACCTTGAATAAAAAGGTTATGCAATGCAGACACGAGCTTGAAGAGAAAACTTTGATGAAATTTACATTTTGCTTACTGAGAAAGGATGAAGTTTAATTTAAATACACAGCATTCAGAGCAGGAGGGACTCTCCCCCTCCTTATTCAGGGATTCTTCCCCTTTGAAATACAATCTATCATCTATGTCTTTTTTAAAGGCTGAAAGCCAGTTTTAACTTTTTTCTAGCATATTTCTGCCAACTGAGTAAAATGTTGAAGAAAATGCAGAAAACGTTAGCATCTTTTCATAGCACAGGATTCTGAATATGCTAGATGTCAGGTAATTACTCCATGTGATGAGCTTCCTTATAAAGTTTCTTTTTAAATTTGTTCCAGGAAAATTATGTATTTCCCAGCAAAATTATCACTAATGTGGTTAATCAACAGTTTTGATGCAGTTGAATAAAGCTTCCCCTAACAGATATTCAGGGATTCCCTTTTTCTTATGAGTATTCATTTCCTTGCAATGGTAATACCTACAAATGAACCAAGTCTCTTATTGATATTTGGCACATATTTTAGGTGGAGCCCTTTAGAGAATATTTTGTTTAGATAGAATCTAAGAGATATTAGTGTCATTTCAAAAGTATCCTCAGGAGTTATTTAGGTCTACTGTTCCTTGCAGTATTGCAAGGAAAGAAGTCCTTGCAAGGAGCATCACTGCAAGGATATTAGTGTATTTAGTCATGAAATTCACAATAAAAAATGTAGCCTTTATTATTACATTGCACAGCTTGGATTAAACAAACAGGTAATGAGCAACAATCTCTAATTTGTCATGAAAGATCAAAAAAGACTGAGTGATAGATAAGAGGTCAGCGGTAGGTAAGAAGCAAGTAAGGTCTTTATAGTTTCTGAAACAAGATCCTTTCTACCCATAATGTAAAGGACTGTGCCTCAGGTCCTCAAACTGATGAAGGTGATGAAACAGAGATGATATTATCTAATGATAGGTATTTTCACGGCTCTAGATTTAAGTAAAGCACACTGGTTAGTCCTATGACATTTGCTTTGGGCAGCCAGGTATTGTTTATTCAAATGTAACACAAGTTGCCTAAACTTCTTTCCCAGTATGTCTTCAGGACATTAGGATTCTACTGAAGTCATTAAGATGAACTTCCTATTTTTAGCAGTACAGAAAGCATACTCTGCCAGAATTACCTTAACTTGCAAGCAGCAAGCAGTTAGGGGAGCTGAAATTGCATTTGTTAAAAACTAAAGCCTGACAGTTCAAATGTCAGATGTTTATAGTGACATGCTGATCATTTTGACAAGTCTTCTCAATCTCCCATACATAATTTTTGCTTTCATGGTGGAAATGTGCAATACTTACTCAGACCCAGAAATAACATGAGCTAAAAAGGGGCCAAATAAGACAAGTTTCCAGTCCAAAAGCAGCTTAAAAATGAGCAATGAATGATTAAATAAACGAACCAAAAATGAGAATAGAGCCACTAGTGTACAAGGAATGTAAACATTAAGTATATTTTTAAACTTTTTTCCATCCCCAGAATGGTGCAACACCTTAAATAAGGCAAATGTTTGCTCTGGAACTGAAATAGAGGTTTGTAAGCACCATCTTGATCTTTTCAATTGATGTACAAATGCATCTATATTGACAAAGTCCTGTTAGTCTAATCTACTCAGTAAACCAGTAATGATCCATTAGTATCCAATTTTGGGGGTTATAATATATTCCTAGGTGTACACATGGATACATATTTCCATTTTGTATGTACATACAGAAATATACATATTCAAGTTCCCATTTCACAAAGATATGGCTAGTTAGCCTAGTAACTACACTGAAGTAGAATTCTGCGATAAGAAAGTGCGTTTTCAACTCCTCTGACAAAGGTATTGCCTCTGAGGGTAAATGAAAAGTCAGGTTATTCAAGTGTACCTCAATCTTTCTGATTGTCACCCATTTAGATCAAAGATTCCTTTTTTTGTTTGTGCAGTTGGGAACCCAACAAGGCTTACAATCTCAATTGAGGCATTTGGATATGAAACTAATGTAAAAATATTTCTACTACTTCTTATACTAGTACTTAACAGGAACGGTTAGTGTGAGAACTGTAAACCAGAGGTTTAGTCCTGGGTAATTTTCTTGTATACAACAGAGATAACATTCAGGCTTTGATGTATAGTGTCATATGCAAATAAAAGGCAGCAAATTTAAAAGGAAATTATATACATTTAAATATCTTTGTTCTTGTAATCAGTCACAGAAAACAAGAGAAATCTCTTTTCACAGGCAAAATGTTCTCCTGGAAACCTTCTCCTCATTTTCAAGATTGCTATACAGTTCCTTCAACCTCTAGAAACATCATTAATTACATATTTCAATCACCCTGAAGAGATGTGTAGCCATACAGTCCACTAATAGAGTAAATACAGCAATTAGACTGCTATCCAATCCGTGCATCTATTCTACACATGTATATATGCATTCCAACATTTTTATTTAATGTCATTATTTCCTTGAAAGCTACAGATTTCATACACTTCATGGGAATGCATTTTCTCTCCAAGTTATTTAGTAATAATTTGTGCAATTGTAATATCCCATCTTGCCCCCCCGCCCCAGATGCAGGTGGGGAGAAGAACAGCCATATTAGATCAGCTCATTGGTTCACTGAGCCCAATAACCTGGGAAGAGTATAACAATAGGGCTGCATGTAGAGAAATCTCTGAAGAATATTCTCCAACACCAAGGAATTTGCAAGACAACAAATGTTGGACTCTATGATCTTAAGGGTCTTTTCCAACCTCTATGATTTCTTTACCGAAAGTACATGGGACTCCTTTTCCACCCATTTAACAAAACATAAGGTAATTTGCACTGCCTCATACTTGCCACAAGAAAACAACCTGCACCACGACCACTGCCACCACTTGGCTGAAGTGTGGTAGCTGCAGTTACCAGACTGTTCCTCTGAGCCATAACACTGCCAGAAGGGCTTCAAGCAGTGGAAGCCACGGTGAGAAAGAGATTAAGGACCTGGGTCTGAGGTTACCCTTGTAGAAATGACTTGGGGTATTAAGTGTTGAGGCTTGAGAACCAGCATAAAGATGGAGGGTATAACTTACCCTGTAGAAACATGACATAACATCAGATCTTGTTCTTAGGTAAAATGAAACAGTTTCTTTGAAGTCACATATACTGGCTTCTTAAAGAAGTGAAGCTTATGCATCTATGCACTTATATATTTATGTCTAATCACTTGTGCATCTGTCAGTCTCAAACCAAAATTTTAATCTAGTGGACAAATTCACATAAATTGCAAGGTTGTTACAGAAATGTATTACTATTAATAAGTTAAATTTATGAGGGCTGTGTCCAACAGAATAAAAAACACGCAACCCCTGGACAGCAGACTGTTCAGCCACCACTGATGATTTTGGGTGCAGATCAGCTGTAGTACATACCATGTGTAACTCAGCCTGCTGGCCAAAGACAGACAGGTGGAAAACATGGGACAGTGTGCTGTACTGCAATGAAAAGCTGCTGGAGGGTAGCAGAGAACCCTAGGAAACATGGGAAGGACCTGGGGAACTGCAGTGAAGGTTATGGGAGATGTGGGAGAGCTGGCGATGAGGAGGCTTTGTTATTTATAAACTGATGCCTTTTTGGCCTCCTAAATTGCAATTCAGCACCTGCCTTGCAGGTTTCATGAAAATAGATAGCAGAAAAGTAGAGAAAGGACGGAAGATGAACGCCATTCTGTTTTAGATATAAAAGAACCCTATGGAAGAGAGATTTATGAGCAACTACAAGCACCAAAGACATATCAGTTAGAACTCACTCTTTTTTCAGCACCAAACAATCCTTAGCCTAGCTTTAGCTCCCATGTAGATTTTCTGATGTCTAATAAGTACACGCTCAGCTTTTCTAAGTGCACATTCAGCTCTTCCTGTGTCATTTCCCTACCATGGATTTATATCAAGTTTCAGCCTTCTATAATTCACTTCAAAAGTCCATCAACCACAGGAGGCAAATCTTTAGATAACCAAGTTACATTAATGTCTTCCAGTGAAAGCAGCACTACTTGTTTCTCTTGAAGATCTTTTTAGATGATCTGCATTACTTTTTACTCAGTGTAATATGGTCTTTCAAGTACAAGGTACCTTTGTTACCATCTTGTCTGCATATCTTGTGCCTGGGGAGGAAAACATTTGCCACATACCTAGTTTGTCTGAAGACAAAGAATATTCATTATTTTTTCAATGAAAAAATTACTTCTATGATGTTCATCCTAAAGTTCTAGTTTCACAGTCATTTTAGATCTCAATATAATTGCATTGTCACTGAAAGAACAGATCTTCCAAACATCTCCCTTTTCTTGTGCAGAGCAAGCATCCACAGACAAGCAGTGAACAAGATCAGCAACAGTATTTGTCAGTCTGCTTCATGGAAAGGCTCCTTTCCACCTAGACTTGAACTTTCTCTTTTTCCTCGAGGCCTGACAGTCTCTCTGGCAGTTAGATATCCCACCTTTTGACTGCTTCCCATCACCTACTCGCCTTACTAGGCAGAGCCAACTGTTTCAAGCATCCAGATAGTGCCCACATACCCGAATTGGGTTCCTCATGCTATTTTCTTGCAAATACTGCCAACTTAAACAGTTCCTATTCTCAGCTGCATCCACATTGCTCCTTCCACTGTGCCAGCACAGCAGATGTGCCAAATATGTGGTGAACAAGATCAGAGAACTAATCCATCTTAAAACAATGTTAAAAATAAATGCTTAAGTGTTTTAGATGATCACAGTTTATTCCAAAGGAGTCCTTCACTACTGTCCACATAAGGTGGTGACAATTAACAGGTTTTAAAAGATGAAACATTTCCCTAGATAAGGATGATGAATAAGCCAGTAGCTCTGCCTGCACTGAGTGAATATCACACATGGGATTAGAGCTCAGGAATTCTTGGATAAAAAGATTATTTAAAATCCCATGTTTAGTAACCAAAGCAGAATCAGAAAGAGTAAGAATATACAAAAATAGTAATAAAAAGGAATCCAGTGAAGTAAAACAGCAAAGTCAATACGATACCTTGCACTTTGAGGCTGGGAATGCATTTTCATTCTGTGCCTGGCACAATGGGAATCCTGGATCATAACTGGGGCCTTAACAAGCACAACACAAATGGAAATAGCATAGGAATAATGAGTGACCCCTCCCCATACATTGTCAAAAATAGCACATCCTCAGTAGAACAAAATCACCTGTTTGGAGGGAAAAAAAAACAAAACAAAACAAAACACTGAAACACACCCAGAGGCAAAATATTAATTTCAGAACACTTAGGAATTATAAACCTAACTGGTAAAATCAGTCCTTTCCTTTGTTCAAACCACTGAGCTTTTTAGATTGGAATTCAGCTGAAGAAGCCCTGAGAAGCAGACATTGCTATGGGGAATACTCCAAATGTTTTGGAGGAACAATAATTATATAAATATTGTGTGCAAAGCACAAGAGACGCAGAATTACTATGGTTATTGAAGCAGTCTTCTCATGGCCACAAGGACTGCCCATGCAAGCAATCCATAAGATAGATCGTTGATATCTTTGCATATCAGTTGAATGACAGTTAAATGCAAAAAAAAAAAAATAAAAAAATCAAAGTCTCCACATTTTGTGCTTTCAAATGTTTACATAAAAGTCATAGCACCACTGCCACAGGAACTGAAAGATGAATTCACTTATGTACTAAAATGTAGGAAAAAAATCCTCCATTTCAAAGATTAAGGAAAAACCTGTGTTTGTGTCTGAAGTTAGCAACTGAGGTGTGTCTCTAAAACTGGGTGATCAATTAGCTTGAGCAGACTCTTTTTTCTTGTAATAAAAAGAGCAACCTCACAGATGATACTGTTAGCAAACCCCAAGTAGGAAAAACTGCCCTTATTCCTTTTCTTTGTCCTGTCCTTTGGCCAAGTACGTGTAGAGCACACATTTAAAAAAGGAAAGCTAAATTGGGCAGGCATTGAAAAGGTAACCGAGATTGCCTTCCCTGCTGGCCAGGGCTCCCTGTCACGCACAGAAAGGGCACCAGAACTGCAGAAAAACAGAGGTAATATGACTACCAAGGGCGAGGCTAGTTCAAACCTTGCCCTTTGATGCTCTCCATCTGCTGAAACCTTTTCATAAAGGCAGAATTACTGTGTCACAGCAACATCGCTACCTGCAAACAGCCTCCTTGAGAGGGAAAACTAGGAAGAATGGCAGAAACCAGCCTGTGGTGAGGTGAAATTTTAACATTTGGGTATCAAAGTTGTGCATTAAACTTGGCATACCTGGTGTTTCTGAGGGGTCCTGTGCTATGGGGAGAGCTGCCAGCTGCCTCAGGCTGGGCACATCCCTGTCAGGCAGCGCCGTCCCCAACCCGCAGAGCCAGCCAGCCCAGAGCCCCTCTGGAGCGACAAGATGGCCACCTCACCATCGGTGGTTGCAGCCTCCCCAGAGCTAGGTGCTGGCGGGGAAAACAGCCTCCTCACCAGGCAGATCCACAGAGAGAAGAGAGGCCACGGCAGAACGCCAGTCCACAGGTGAAGGCGCAGATGAACAGGCCCATGGCAGGCATGGCCATGGCTGAGCTGGAGACCACCACTATCTCCTCACAGCTCAGGGAGAGCTGAGAGCCCACGCAGGGCCTGTGGGCAGGGTGAGAGTGGGGGCCCCAGGTGAGGCTGATCATAGCCATCAGGGCCTCAGGGCGCTGACAGCTGTGTCTCTGGCAGTGGTCACAAGCTCCAGCTGTCCCGGAGGGTGCTGAGGGGAACATGGCTGCCTGGTCTGGCCGGGAGGGGGTGGTGGCCACAGGCTGTGGCATCAGCTGCCCCAGAGCAGCGCACTGGCAGGGAAAATGGCTGCCTTGCCTCACTGGGTGTGGTGGCAGGCCTGGGTGCTGGCCTGCCCCAGTGAGCCCTGCACAGCCACAGGCAGGCTGCAGGGCAGGGAGAGGAGACAGCCGCCTTCCTCCCCGCTAATACCACATGGCTGTTTTCTGTGGCCCAGGGCATCCTTCAGCCCCTCTTCCTTCAGGGCACCGAGACGAGGAAAGCGGCCCATGGCCGGGCAGCGGTGGCCATCCCTCCGCCCAGATCGACCGCGCGTGGCCGTCCCCTCGGCGGTGTCGAGCCTGGGAGGGCTTCCAGCACCGCAGCAGCTGAGTTGCCATGCCAGTTAATATTCAGTTATTAAGGCTTTCTAAGCTATTCCATGGGATTTCTGGTGAGCAGCTTCAGTCTATGAGTCCTGAAGGGAAGGAAATACCAGCAATAAAGAAGTAAGCAGCCAAAAGCAAATAATCAGGCATCAAATTACAAGTTAGTGGATCCCCAGTGTAAAATCAGATTTACCCGATTGCTTCTCTTATCAATGCAGCTGGTTTCCTGTTCACAACAGGATTAACAGGAAAGAAACAATTACTGGTTAAACATGAAGGTTTAAAACTGAGTAAACCTTAATTTGTAATCCACAAAAGCCCCAGCTCACCCATTGCATTTTATAAATAGCAGTCTAAATTTGTTATATGGGATTTGTTATTCAAATGGGAAAGGAAGAAGGAATTTAAAAATCAATGTAAATGGGCAGATGAAAAATTTAAAGATAATATACTGGGAATGTTATATGAGCCTTAATTAAAAAATAAAGCCATCCCCTCAAAATACTTTCATCTATTTAGTTTGTGATGCAAGTGTGCAGTAATAGCAACAAATAATTTAATCTACTCTACAATTTCCCAAACCAAGGCAAAGAGGTTACCCGCGTCTCTTAGTCATTAGGATAGAGAGATATTGTTTTGTTGACCTATTTACAAAAATAAAAAGATTAATTTTTATTTAGATTTTAGGACAAAGATGATAACAAGCAAGGGCTGGCTAATGTCATCAGGCACGGCTAGTACAGCTTCAGATCTCCAAAGGGTATAACGGAAGCCCGTTAAGCCGCCCCCAGTTTGTGCCTCAGCTTTTCTGCCTGTTGGCTCTGAGTTCCCCCCAGGTAGGTGGGAGTTCCCCCTCTGAGTCACAGGGTAGCCTGGCAGCCTTCCTGATTTCATCCCACCCACAGCTCCTCTCACAGCGAGCGCTGCCCGAGCAGCCTCCCTTACCAACCGCAGATACTACAGTTTTTCTGTCAACACACCGTGCCTTCGTGGGTGTAAGGCCTTGCGGAGGAAACGCTCCAGCGCCTGTCTGCTGGCAGTTGTTCAGCAGTCCTTGCATGGCCCTCACAGACTGTGTAGACTTATGGACTGTAGCTATGGTTAAAATTCCCATACTGTGGAGGAAGGGAGTACACGTTAAAAAGTCCTAGGTTATTAACTGCAAAAGGTGATTCCTAATATCCATGCACAAGAGCCTCGTGGCTCTGGCTGGGAATGCGTCCCAGTGGAAAGTAGCATTTTGGACTTTATGCTTCCCTATGCAGCGCACTGGGTGGCCTCATTTCAGACCACATCGCTTCATCCCCAGGAGCTGGTGGAATTAACAGAATGCCCTTGCCAGCTTAGCAGAGATGACAGGAACTGAGGAGCTGCGGGACTGTGACAGGGGCAGCCGGGTACAGTACACAGGCTGCACTGTCCTTACTCAGCAGCGATACAGGGGCTTTTAATCTCTAGAGTCCTCCTTACAACACCTTTAACCAACAGTCATTGATGTCAATGTTTTCTGTGTAAAAAAAAAATCAGTCAAATGTTTGGATGCTCCAGGTCTTTGGTCAAGATGTTTCTAAGCGGTATTCCAGAAATAGCACTAGCTTTTATTTACTCTGGAGCAGTCCACATTAATTTGCCAAGTGCCATTACGTAACAGCAATTAATTACATTATTTCTTCATTACTAGCTGTGAGCATAGACTGTTTCCACAATGTGCTGAAATGTATTTCTGAAGCTCTTCTCAGTAGCTCTGAAGGGAAGATAAATGAGGACAAGCAGAGTGCCTAGATTAACAACAAATGATAAATCCAGCCCCTTTCATTGAAGCCAAATTAAATATTCTGTTGTAGGCCTTGACCTAATTCCAGCTACTCGCTATTTTTCTTGTACTTTTTCATTAAACAGATTTTTAAAAATATCTGGGTCTGCCATGTGAATAGGCTATACCCTTCCTTTAGACATATGTACCTTCAGAAATTATTCTTGCAAGCTATGAATAATTTCAGATCGTCCAAAAAGTTGCCACTAATTTTGCTGGAACCAGAATTTAATTCTCCAGCTAAAGAGAAAAACTCATGTTGTTAAAAATAGTGTTTTATCTACCTTGTTTTAAATACTCCAGGCTATATCTGCTTGCAAACAACTCCAAATGTTACTGTCAGGACATGATTCTTAATCTTAAAAAATTACCTCCTCTGTTTCCTTCCTTTTTTAACTTTTGTTTGGTTATTCCTACATTTCAGTACATTAATGTGTCCAGAAGAAGTGTGTAAGCTAGTTATTGTATACTATGCTAACATATATATACTATACTATACTATATGTTTCATTGGAATTTCAAGCACTTGTAAATAGCAGCCAACACTGTATTGAATTACTTAGAAGTGTTTAATTCATTCATTTTTTTCTGGTTTTGCAGCCTTAAAATAATTTTAATTTCTTTTTTTAGAGCTCTCGTATCTCTCTACATCTTCTCTGTAATAACTGATCTCACTGTCCCTAGGATTCAGCCTCCTATATTAGAAAAGACTCCTGTGTCTCCTATCTCATAGATTCAAAAGCAACCCTAAACTACACTGACCTATTTTACCACTGTATCATTGTCAGAGAGGAGATTTGCCAGATGTCTTAGATGTTTCATTATTCCCTCAAGGAATCTGACCTATCCTAGAATAAAACTGAGATTGGACAGGAAGGACCAAATTCTGTTTTCAGGGACAATGAATTTACTGGACAAATTCAGAGTCTTGGAAATGAATTTGTATTCATACTGGTGCAACTGGGGTCAGAATCTGGCTAAAGATCTACTCTCAAACTAAAAGTTTTGCCAGCTGGTTACTAAGCTGGGTGCTAAACTGAATCCCTGTATGTTAAGCTCCTGTCCTCTTAAATTGCTTTTGGCCCAGGTAGGCTCCTTATGTGTATGTGCAGAGGCGTTCATGACATCTCAAGTGCATCTGCTGAGTAAAAGCTTGTTATTCAAACACAGTGTCAGTTCTGCTCCTCCAGAGGCAAAAATCCAACCATGAGAGGACATAGTCATGGAAGTAAATAGGTCCACACATATGTTTGTTAAGTCATTTAACAATACAGTTCTAAAAAAGCCCACAATACCCGCACTGTCACTTGTTTTTTCATGCTCTTTGAGCTTATGTTAGGGGCCTCCAGGATCCTCCCTCTTCTTCCCTCAGCCCTGATTATCTTCTCCTCCATATCAGTTTGTTTATTTCTCTTGTGTAGCCCATATCTTTTGGTTTTGACTGGTCCCCCAGCTGATTTTATTATGTTCACAAGGAATTTCTTTCTCTTCTTTGGCCCTGAGGAAGCTTGCAGCCATCCCTGACCATGCCAGGCCTGTGGCCCTCGCAAGCCAACGCTGCCACCTGACCGCTCTCTTTGCTCTGCTGTGCTGCGTTTGCTGACTCCACTCGTGCTGAGCAGCTCAGTGATAAAACAATTCTACAGCTGGGGCCAGGATACAAAGAAGTTCCAAACTGTCACAGTATAACTTACTACTTTGTTGCTCAAAAAAAGAATGATGCATATGGAAAGAAGAGAAAGTGTGGTTTTGATCCTCCCTCCCATCTGTAAGCTTCTAAGGGTGTATAACTTTTTTTACTGGTATGAGTTAATAAGAGAAGATATATAGATAAGGTAGTCCTAAGACCTATAGTCAGTACTGTAAACAGCAGCACTGACCATCATACTTCCCACTGTGACAAATATTTTTTATTAGACCTTTTAAAACAGGAATTAAACTGTCTGTTTTGGGTATGTGCAAGGGTACATAAGGACCCGCATCTGTGTAACTTTAAACAGCCATCTCTGTGTCTCAAACTGACATCCAGAGGTTACATTTTAGAACTTTCTATTGATTCATGATAGAGATAATCGAAATATGTGCCTATTCTGATTAAATCCAAACCATACCAGAAAAAACTCAGTTTATGACCTCTGTGCTGCGGTTCCTTTTTCCAAAAACAATGTTGCAGTTGACAAACAGGAACTTATATTGAGCTGTTTTGGTAGAATGGGCAGTGACAGGACAGGCTGGAAGGCAGAATAACCCGATCTTTCTCTGACATGGCATCTCTAGCAAAGCTTTTAGCATAGGGGCTGACAACAAAGGAAAGCTTACCCTGATTCTTCTTCTGTCATACAAGTTATTAATCTGACACCAAATACAATTTACTCATCTAATCTAAAGAAAAACAAAAAATCAGTTCATAGGTATCAGCACATTTTTAGGCGTGCTTACAGTAAACAATTTTACAAGGTGTTAATTGGATTTCCAGGACTGGAAATAAATATAATCAGATCGGAGTTAGTAGGTCCAGAGCCCAATCAGAACAAACAGAAACTGTAATCTCTAACTATTCCCTATTGAAAAATTTGGGGTGTCTTAATTTGATATGTCAGTATTGAAAGGAAAAATCCTCTGAATTATGACAGCAATGAATGCAGAGTCCATAGTCATAAGGTCTGGAAAATCTGTCCACTGCTCGAGGGGAAAGGAGACAGTGAAATCACATACACTGTGAAGATCCATACAAATTAGATAAGCAAATTCTTATTTTTAGCATTTGCCCGACAGCAAAGACAAGGGAACAGCACATAAACAACTCAGAAGGGAACAAGTAACCTAGGCTAATCCAGGGTACATTGAAACAGTCAAGTTTCAGATGCAGAGTGTTCTCATATAACTGAAGAACATGTAACTCATATAATTGAAGAAAAATTGTAATAGGCAATCAAATAAGGAAGGCAAACCACATCTTTCTGTCCCTACCTTGCTGCTCCAGCAGTGATCTTGCAAAATGCCAAGTGTCTTTTGGTTGAAACTGAGGGCCAGAGCAAATCAAAGACTTCACTTGCCCAGATTTATGAGAGTATTTTGGCACTTAACTCTCATTAAACTCCCATGGAAGTCAAACGGGTTTTAGGAAGATAAATCTCTGAGGACCCAGGCCTTTGATACCTAAAATAAAACTTTGGCTTAATTCGAAACCCAGCACCAAAACAGTGATTTTTAATTTTTTTAACCATCTGGAGATGCCTGACGTTTTTAGTTATAATTCGCACTGCTTTTCTGATAGAGGCATAAAGATAGAACAACTCTGTAGCACAGGGAATATGGAAATCAGTCTTGAGCTCTTTCACTCTGATATTTTAAGCAAAAACGATGAATAACACAGATTTCCATACCTCCTTCCTGAGCAACTGCCTTTACCAGAAAAGGAGATACCACCAATACATTTCTGCAAAGAACCTCTCAAGATAAAAAAGGAAGCGCTGCTCTGTTCTGTGAGTGAACGAGCAGAAGTGGTATCATTCCGAAGAGGAATCGGAGCTGTGCAATCTGAGTGGACAGAAGATCCTCCCAGACTGCAAAGAATAAAATTGCTTGCAACCCAGAGTGTAAGATCCAGCTTGTCCCCACTACTTCCCTAGAAAATAGCACACAGCTTCCTGCTCAGCACGCAACTCTCCAGATCCCTTCTGCTTGCTCTTCCAAATTCTGCTGTAGCATTGGATTATGAAGTCTATGCCTGAGATCAAGCGCCTAAACTTTAGGAATAGATCTGTTACTGAATCTGGCCTTGAAGGCCAGTCATAATTCCATGCAGGTTGAAGCTCTTGTGGAATATCTGGGGAAGTAGTATCATTTGATAGCTTGCTCACATGTTTGCATAAGACTCCATAATGAGTTGGATAAGTCTCGGTAGAAACCAGTAGTGTCTCAGGTTGTGTTATAACCCCACCATTTCTACTGTTACGGGTTGGCAGATGTCAGATAGAAAGGGGTTTGTCCAAGCCAAGCTAGCTTTTCTTTGATCACTCACGTACTAAACCCATAATGCTACGTATACGTAGAAGTCAAGGGACATAGATCCATTGAGTCATTCCCTGTCCCAGGCAGAATATAATTGCAGTTTACATTCTGCAATATATAGGAGAATATAGGATATATCTCCTAGAATATGGGAGAATATACGATATATTCTCCTAGGAGCTTATCTTGTTTAAAATAGCTAAAATACGATCAGGATTCATTCATGCTATAAACAGAACTAAATTGTAATCCTCTCCACTGATTCAATTTTATTTGTAAGTAAGGACAGCAATTAAAGATGCCATTAGCCCAGTGATGAGTATGTTTCCATCCTCCACGTGACTCTTACTTGAGCATCTGTGTTCTTGTGAGCAATCCTGTGATTAAATTCATGATCTCTGCAAAGATAATCTCCTAATTTCTGCTTGCTTATTTTCTCTGAAAAATTGTGTTTGTCTGTAACCTGAAGACCATACAATTAAGTGTACGTAGCTTAAAATAAAGCCACTTTTTTGAAATTATATAAATTGTACCTATTGAATGATGTTCTTGGTTCAAGACAAAGATTACAAAGATTTTTATTAGGATGGGCCAAAGAGATTTTCAAAATGTTACTGCTTCAGGCTCTGTAGGACAAAAGGAAATGCTTTGTATATCTGCATTGTAAGAAATCTGAACAATAGCAGCCAAACCGAGCATTTAAAATGTTTTCCAGAGCAGAATCTCCTGGAATAGGGTCTGTTCTTTATATCAGTGTGTGGCAGTATACCCACACACTGCTTGTAAAAAAAAAATCTAAAGAAAGTCTCAGTACTTTACTTGGAACAGATCAACAAATGGCAGCATGTTTACTAGCTTTTTTCATCACCCTTTTAAAAAGATCAGTGGCAATAGCATGTGCCTAACATAATTAGTACCAGTGAGGGAGGGAGAAGGTCTTAACCTACAAGAGGAAAAATACGGATTAGGAAGTTTTCGTATCAGCTGGCTCTGATGAACTTTGGCATCCTAGGATATTTACAGAAGTAACTGAAGCAGTTCCACAACTCATAAGAGTTCTCTTTAAAAACTGGTACACAAGGGTACCATGCCAAAAAAAAAAAAAAAAAAGTGAAGCAGTCTATTCTAAAAAAGTGAAGCAGTTAGCAGCTGGGGAATTATAAATAACACCTCCTAATTAAAATTCCTGGAAAAATACCGAAATATTTTCAAACACATTATCTATAAGCACATGGGGAAACCCAAAGATTCACAGACATCATAGATTTATCGAGAACAAATTCCATCGAGACAATCTAATTTCCTTCTGTCAAAGGTAACTGGCTGTGTGAATGGAGAAGCAGCAGTAGGAGTCAAACGTCTTGGCTCCAGTAACACTTTGGCCATTGGCTCATGTAACACACACAGAGGGAAGTGTCCTCCAGGTGAAGCTGCTCTAGGACGAGTGCAGGACTGTTTGGAGACTATATTGAGATTGAAATCTTCAACGATTCCTAGTGAAAACGGAAGGTCTTATCATGCTGGATTCTGCAGCAGGCTGTCCCAGACAAGTACTGCTCGCTGTTCTCAGCAGTGACTTGGAAGATGGAAAAGAGACTGTGCTTATTAAATTTGCCAGTGCTTGCAAGCTGGGAGAGACTGCAAGTGCGTAGTACAAATTTGGAAAGCAGCCTGCAAAGAAATGCAGGTCAATAGGAATAAGTGCTATGCTGTTCCAAGCAGAAATCATCAACTGCAAAAATAAAAGATGGGGAATAAATGATAAGGCAATACTAATGCAGACCGGGGAGTCTCAGTGACTCACAAGGTGGACATGAGTCAACACTGTTAATGCAGTCACACAAAAAATGGAAGATATCATGCTGAGGGGTTGAAATGAAGGTGTAGGCTAGAGGACATATGCGCAGTAACCTTTTTCTCTACTTTGCAATGGTGCAACTTTGGCTGCAATATATTCTGGGCCCCTGTTTTGGGGGCCATTCTTCAAGAAAGCTCTTCCTGAGATTAGGAAAATTCAGGAGGGCTACACAAGGGATCTTTGAATTTCTATGCAAGAATGAATAAAACGGGATTGTATTGCTTAAAGCATTGAATACTGGGAAAGCAGGGAAATCCTGCCCAGGATGGACAGGAAAAGAAACAAAAGCCTAAATGGCAGCAAAAAAAAAAAAGTTCAGGTTAGACATTAGAAAAGCTTTCCAATGATAATAGTGACACCCCAGAACAGTTGACTTAGGAAGACTTTAGTCTCCAGTGCTAAAAGTCTTTAAAGACACTGGTGAGGAAAGGCATAGTATAGTTTTCCTGCTGTGTGGCTGAGGGATGAACTTGATGATCAGCTGAGTCTTTCTAGAACAATTCTCTATTACTTTCTAGAATGCATTAGTCTCAGACACTAATAAGTGTCCATTTTGGAGTAATGATAACCCCATTTGTATCCGCATTTTATTTTTTTTTCACTGAGATACACAACGGCTGTGTCCAGGGCAGCGGTGAGTCTGGTGCGGTTCCTGAGTGGCAGCTGCCTGCAGTGCCATCGCCGCACGTCGCTGCAGGGCCGGGCCGGCGGGCAGGCGGGCTGTGGGCAGGCAGCCCAGGCGCGCCGGGCAGCCGCCAGCCTTGCCAAGCTGCTGGGCACACTTCAATACGTCGCGTCCCTGAGCGATTCCGAGGGTGCCTGACAGTGCTGCTCGTGGGCTGATTGTTGGCATGGTCAGTGAGTTTGGTCTCCATGGTGGTGTTGCGCCACCCTGGAAAGAATAGCATAGATCTGCCATGGTCAATGAGCATTATCTCTGTGCTTTCACAAGAAACGTTGAAAGCCATTTCCAACCTCCCTCCAGCCAATCTTTGCATCTGATTTCAGTGCTGTTACAAACTGAGATTCACCCATCTACCATTCCTTAACGCAATGTTCTGTTAAAGATAAATTCTCTTCCTAATGGCTTTATTTAAAATGTATTATCTTTCAGTAACAATCCTTATTTATCTAATTTCAGGATAATGGATAAGAATTATCCAATATATTGATTTTACAAAACATAAATTACCTTTCATAATGCAACAAAGTGGATACAAACTCAGCAGAGCCCTGTGTGAAGATACTTGGACATAAATATGTTGTGGAGTTTAAACAAACACAAAGAACAAGTTGTATAAATGTTTCAAAGCAATAAACCCTTGTTATTTAGGTGAGAAGGAAAACACTGCAATGTGTTTGTTTATGTTGTGAGTGAGTTTACTTGAAACAGATTCTTCTTGAACTAATAATTTTGTAAATGGATCAAGCCTCAAATGGTAGAGTTTTTCCCTGAAGTCCAAGCTGGCAATTTCTCTTTCTATCATGCAGAACAGACAAAAGCAGTATTGCAGCTGCACAAAACTTTCTTTGAAAACTTCACTTCTAAATAACGTCAGGGAAAAAAAAAACAGACAAAAAAGTTGAAAAGGTTTGTACTAGTACAATACCCCTCAAAAAAACTCTCTATGTGTTAGATATCTGCTTGAATTTAACCTAAAATTATTTCTTTTGCTTTTTCCTATCAGTTAGGAATTTGCAATAAACACAGTGACATGTCTATGTATAAATGGACCGTATAATATCTTAATAATTTTCTCATTTCTAATATTAAATTATTCTATATATCAAGAAACACTGATTTAACAAAGTAAGCTCCTTCTATCATTACATTTTTCAAAGGAACCTGTCAGAAAACCAGAAACCTATTCCTTATAAGATGGTCTGTTTATGTGTTTATAGTATGTTTATCTCTGTCATACCTGATAGCCTCATAAATAGGCTATTAATCTAGATTTTCCACTAAATACTCTGGGAAAAAATTTCAATTAGATTGAAAGCAATGAGGTTACACTTAGTGCCTGTGCATACAGTGATGTCAACAGAGATTTCCTCCTGAAGTACTCCTCAAATATATTGGCCCACAAAAAGTATATTTTTCAGGAAGCTGAAGAAATAAGGAAAAGTTGAGGAAGTGAGTCCCACTTTACTTCATCGAAATCCATGTTGTTCATTTCAGGAGAGTTTATTGAAAGTGCATTTCGCTTAAGTCTGCTTTAAAGCTGCTCAATTGGATTAACTGAGTGTTCAGTGAATTTTGTTCTCTGTATAATACAGAAATATGAATGTTTCCAAGCAATACGCAATCTCGGAATCATAGGCAATTGATTAGCTCAGTCACAAAACCTTTTTCTGTGTGCATCAAGCTGCCCTATGACTCTCACCTTGTCCGAAAGTCATACGCATGCAAAAGCGAGGGATCGCTACCCTCCTGCTCACGGTTTGCCTTACCTACTTCATAGCTGCCTTCTGCTACGTGGCAGCACACAGGCACGTCACAAATGTCACTGACAGTTTAATGTAACGAGCCGCTTTCCACACACTCTTCCTCTCCAAAATCATAACAGTACAACATATTATATGAAAGTCAAATAAGAGTTGATGAGAAAAAACAACATGCAAATTGAGACTGTTAAAATGCATAGGATTATGTCCTTGACTTCTCTGGGGATTAGAGATTTCTGTTAACCCTCAAATTCTTTTTCTGAAAAATCAAATAAAATGGTTGTTTATGAACTGATCATGGGTCTAAGCACGGGCAACTGCAAGAAATAACGTGCTACTAAGCAAGGATCTGGACTTTCTTTCTAAATACTAGCCAAGCAATAATTCTGGAGAAAACAATAGCTTCCTAGCAATCACGGCTCATTGAGTGAAATAAAAAATTGACTCTGGCTTGGGCCCCGCTACAAATACAACCTGAGTGAAGCACAATCTGAGCACAGCCAGGACTGATAAAGAGCACAGACAATCTTTGCTTTCACCATTGCTATAGACGCTCAGCAAAATACAAAAAGACTCAATGTACAATAAATGCGATGAAAACTTCCAAAGCTGGATATAATAACATTAAAAAGAGAGACTTAGTTTCAATAACCCTAGTTAACCCTACTCTCTTTTAGCACTAATGAATTTTTAGTGCTCTCTCCTGCTTCACGCGGGAAATCACTCTTGTGGTTACAGCAACCAACCGACCTTCTTTGAAAAATCATATACACGATAAAATGGACAAGAATATGTTCTAGTTAGATATCAGCCTGTTGTCAGCCATATGCTATTTTGGGAATCACACTTCCAATACTGTACGTCAGGCCAAGATATTGGCTTCTGTCAAGGATACAACTTCTACGAGTTTGTAAGGACTTCAGGTTTTCTACCAAGATCTTAAAAAACTATTACTGTAAAGCAACTTGAATCAAGATTATAGTAATTCGAGAGATTATTTATTCTGTAGTGAAGAATATCACATGCGCCTTTTTATGCTATTTGGATATAATTCAGCAAGGTACTTAAACAATTGTTCACTGCTACTATATACTTCAGGATATATCTCTGCATCTTGCTGAAATAAAACCTAAATTACTGAGGATAAACTTCTAGGTCAAATTTTCAAAAGCAGCTTTTCATTTTATTGCTTTACCAAATTTGTTTATTGCTAAGAGTCAAAGCATAACACTCTTGAAAAACTCCAGCATCTTTGCAGGTCTCCAGTCTTCTAAAGACTCTGCTGCTGGAAGACGAGCTCTTCTGTGAGCCCAGGAAACAAGGAGAGGCGTGCTTTCTAGCAGTTTGTATGCTTTATCGCCACAAATGCTCACCTACACCATCCCATGTAGACATTTTCTCTCTCCGTGTGTTCTAAAATGTCTTCAGACAGCGCTAGCTGGCCTCTGCTAAATGGAGTGTGTGACACTCAGGTTGTCCCTCTGCTTCCCTCAGGGACGGCACCAGTGCAGATGTCCTCTTTTGAAGAGCCTTCAGTTCTATTGAAACTTAATTATGAATTAGACTTCGACATTTTTTTGTCAAATTTGGCTAAAATTATCCCAGGGGTATAAAACATCTTCAGGGAGATAGGACTATGCTATTGCTAATAATACAATAGTATAAATCTCATTTTCATAAGAAGCTAAGCTATAAAGGAAATGACTGTCAGCGTTAAAGAAATGTGCTTTTAGGAGAGAGAAAGTCCTTTCCCAGAATAAATCTGGGACTACATTTCAGAAGTTAGCCATGTTTATACCAATAACCCGTAAGCATAAATACTCTGTACTACCAGAAAGTAAGAATCTGCTTCAGCGTGGAGCTCTAAGTAAATAAACAGAAAATAAATAACCACAGGGTTTCTGTGAAGAGAAGAAGAAAGCAGGGGTGTGGGCAGAGAGCACAGGAAGCAGGTAAAGGAAGTAGGTATCACCCTTTTATTCGTTCATTCATTCATTCATTCATTGGGCACTTGATTATGGAGACTGTATTCTCAATGGACCAAATCTGCTGTGATTATAACTTCTCTGGGTTCAGTGGAGTTCTCCTAGGACTTCAGCTGGTTCCTCCTTCTCTCAGAAGGCAAATCTGGGAGAGGATCAATAGCTTCAGTTCTTTCCCTGACTGGGAATATCCAGCGACTGAAGTCGCTGTCCTCAAAGAGAGCATTTTTAACATCATGCCTAACAAATTCCATAGAGAGTGACCTCCAGAGTGTAAGATGTTTCTGCTGTCTGTAGGTTTCCAGAGGCACTGACAAAAGACAGATGGAAGGAAAAAGTTCAGTGTGTACCGTGGGAAGGCCTGGTGACGATTTTCTGGATCCAGCTCATGTTCTTGTTTTACTTTTTTACCTTTCCTGGATATTGGTGGAAAAACAGATTAAAAGTCCCTAGAAAATGTGTGATTAGATATAAAAATTGAATAATGCCTGACACTCAGAAGTCTCAAAGAAGTAAGTGCCTGTTGTTTGCTATTTTTACTGTACTCCTCAAAACTGCTTCTTACAGTTAGCATTAGTGTCCTACCTAGGAACTTACTGTCATAAATTCCGACTTATCTCTTCTTAGAGTTTAACAGTTTGAAGGCATATATTTACTAATCTCCTGAATGACCCAAACTGCACATTAACGTCACATTTCTTCCTCTTCAGCCTCACAGGAAATCGTTTTTCCTTATGTGAGTCAACGCAACGTGCAGAAGGTTCTCACAATCTTGTTTCTGATATAGCTTATAGGTAGAATGGAGGTCTAAGCAGCTGAGGAATACTGCACACAGCCAGTGAATTTCCTTTCTCGGTACCTCAGCCTGCCCTTTTTGTACTGTGGGGAATATTTTCCTGCCTCTCAAAGGGGCTGTGAGACTTCCGAAAGAGCCTGAGCTCATCAAAGGATACCCCGGGAAGGTCCAGCTGTGTGAAGTCCTGTGCCCAGACATGAGGTTTCAGAAAAGCCAAGGGAACCGAAAATGTTAAAGAGCCCTTCAGCAATTTAGCTAGTTCTCTTTTCTAAGTTCAGTTGGATCCCCAAATTGTGTTTTAAAACACCTCAGCTTCTTCTTCCTTGTTACTTCAGGTCAAATTCAAAGCATTATACCAATGAGTAAGAAACAGAGTAATCTTCCTGGTCGCTTACTAGAAGTGAAAAGCAGAAAAGTTTCTGAGACTACAGTCCCCATCTCATTTCTTATGCAAATGGTGGAAAACGACTAGAAACTGTTTCCAAACATATTTTTGGAGTTTACACGTATCTTGTAACATTGTTCCAGAATGCCATTGCAGTCTAGCTCACATCCCAGCAGTTTTGCAGAAGATGTCTTGCGTTCCCGCTTGCGTTGGACGTGTGCCCAAATGCACCCAAAGCATAGGGTGCAGTAGGATAAGGTCTGCTTTCAGTAATACCAACTGCCAGTAAACTCAAGAGGCCTATTAAAAATAGAAATAGTTAAGACAAGTGGTGCAGCCACACAAAATTTTCCTGGCAGGCAAGAAAAGGGGTGCACCGGAGCTGCGACATAGATTTCAGGCTCATGAGGATTTCCTCTGCTGTGGTGATCCCACCATAACTTCTCAAGTCATCAAGAGGGGCTGCTTTGTGGTAATGGTTTAGCCACCAAGTAACATTTTACCTCATTCAGCGAGGATGACAGAAACCCAAAATGACCACCTTCTGCTCTTTTCTTAGTTTCAAAATTCAGTCATTTCAAAGACACATTCAGAAAGCCAGGATATGGGAAGGAGTTTCTGTTTGTCCATCTTCTTGTCATCCCCCAATTTGATCTATACTTCAGCAATGTTTAAGTTTAGGTCTTTTGACACATTGGAGTTTTGGAGAAATTAGATAAGAAAGACTGATTTTTTAATTTCAGTTTATTGGGAATGAAGACTCTGCTGCAAATATTTGATGATCTGGCTGAGGAGCATTCACAGAAGGGAATGAGAAGGAACCGACTTTCACAGACAGAGTGAGTAGAAAGACACAAAATAGATTTGTATTATTTCAGAGCTTTCCATAAGTGACAGCAGAAGCAAGCCATTTGTATGGATTCAGAAACGTTCAAAAGAACAGACCTAAGGAACAGACAAAACATGATGAGATGACTATTCTCAGAAAATTAAGAAGAGCCACCTTCTTCCTCCAAAACGCCCTTCAAACATTGGCACATAAAAAATAAAAAGTAAAGAAGCAAGCAATCAACCAGACAGAAATCTGGACTTGGACACTGATCGCTGTTGCCTCCTCTCCCCGTTCCTGCCACCGGGTCTGCCAGGACTGGGATGAGAAGCCTGGAGAGGAATGGAGTCCTCCTTGCTGGGAGCTACATCTCCTCTTAGGAACTGGTGGCTAAGAGGGCCATAGTGGTCTCCACATGGCTCCTTCCTGAGGAAGACCTAACCACCTCTCCTGTCAAATCAGTGGCTGTGAACAGCACACAGAAATAGGGGGAAGGTGCAACTGCTCACTTGTTATGTCCTCATTACTCTGTGTGTCGCAAAGGTTCAGCTCCTTTCAGTGGTAGACCTGCTGGTACCAACAGGGACCCAACAGAGACTGTAACTCAGGACAGCGTCTCGCAGACCTTCATGATTGGTCTGATCTCGTTGAGGGAGAGTATCTCAAACCGAAGATATAAGCAGCCTGGGAAAAGCACTGAAACCAGTTACTCAGCAGAAGGGAAACCTCCTTCCTCCCCCGCTCCCGTTAGCCTGAAAAGTCACCTTGCACATGGCAAGAGCTTCCCCTGCCTAACCGACAGCTTGGCAGCCCTGACAAGAGCAATTTGACTTTGGATGGAAGCTGGATCGGTGGCAAGCGTATAGTTACAAAATAAGTCACGCTTGCCTTCCGTTGAGTGCATGTTCTATTTATAGCACATTCCAGATTATGCAAGGATTCCCAGAACACTGCAGACTCTAGCTGAAAATTATATCTGCATACCATGGAGTATATCAAAGCAACATTTTAAAAATCCCAGTGTTACCAGAATGAGCATCTTGCAGTTATATCTACAGGAAAGCCGGGCTAAATTTGGAAAGATACCGTATAGTAATGAAGAGTAGTTACAGTTCATTTTATTTTGTTTGTGAAATCATTTTGATAAATTATACCTTTTAAAAAAGCAAAACAGTAACTGCATTAAAAAAGCCTGAAAAGCCCAGGCAAATATTTCACTTGACTGAAAAGTGAGATTTTTCTGATGTTTGAGAGAGTACGTATTTTAGAAAATATGATGGAATGTTTTAGAGTGTGAATGATTTAGGACAAGAATATCTGAATTCTAACATTTTAATCACAATTTCCTGTCAGAATAGTGACAAAATAGAGCATCTTGCTATCCATTCAGCCACGGGATAGGAACTTTCAGCGAAAGTTTGTTTTGTGACGCAAACATTACACATTTCTTAAATCTTCATGTTGAGAAGACCAAATAATAAAGCTGGGACTGAAAATACTTCAGTGACATTTAAGAACTTCTAAATCCTCAAGAAAAGCAGCACAGCAGGAGAGCCATGCAGACATAAAAGCAAAATGTGTATATTTCTGAACAGACCTGCTTTCAGCGCACATACACCGTAAACACCTGTATCTATTTCTTTTCCCCCGACTCTTATGTCACGCAAACTTACAGTGCTATTATGCCTTGGAACAGCCCAATTGGCAAAGCTTATTCTGAATTTTCAAATGACTTAGCGCTCCTAAAGAGTGAAGCAGGAACTTCTGAAAGTCACACTGAGTAATAGCCATTTTGAGAATCTGGCTGAGTTTAGTCGAAAACAAAGGAGGTTCGTAATTCTATTGCAAAGTTTATTATCACTGAGTCATCACAGGTTTCCACTGAAACATCGAACACAGACACAGCTTTGGGTCAAAACTATTCAACAATACAAACAGCGACGACCATTTCCATGCCAGTGCATTCTGTCAGGCTTCACAGTCGTGACTAATTGTAAAAACATGGATGTGTGGAGTGGATGTCCCCGGCTATTTCAGACACCAGGTTCCCTCTAAACCCTGTTAGCCAGTTTGCTGGCGAGCTAATCAATCCAACAACAAATTGCACTCTTTCGGTATATTTTTTAGCTTACTATACAGTTGCCAAGCCCTGTTCTGAAGTGAACTTTGCAGTCTAACAGTAAAATACACCTATAGAGAGATCTGCAAAGTTATCTGCAATAATAGGTTAAATTAGCAATATAGCTGTGCTTAACTGGAAAATTTTATGAAGTGTGTTTAATGTGTTACAGAGCAGAGTTTATACAAGTAGAATTAAATAGCTTACCCTCAAAACCACCTTTTAGGCTTGATTTAAAAACTGGGGGTTAACGAAGTTTCTTAACAAACTAACAATGCTGTTGCCGTCGCTAACACAGCGTTCAGGCCTCTGTACCCACGTATCAGATTCTTCAGTGTTTCGGTCCGTTAAAAACATAAAATAAATGGGAAGAGGGGAGAGAAGAAAGGGTGATATTTCTAGACACGACATAACATGGAAGGGCATTTTTGTGGTGTTTTTGTTTAGTGATGTCACCTATACTTTTTGTGTCACTTGAATTTTAATCTCTGAAGTGCTATTTTTCCATCAACAAACTATGGAAAGAAGGTGATGTGAGCTCCTCAGTTGTCTATCCAATTATTCATCATTAATGGGCAGAGTCGCAACGTAAACCTTCATGCGTAACTTTAGAGTCAGAAAGGAGCCAGATTAGACAGTTTTAATTACCCAAGAGTCATCATTTGAGCACTCTCTCCTCATACCCTTTCGTTTTAAAATCCAGCCTCCCGTTAGTTTTCGCAAATCATCCACTAGATACTGGAATAATTCACACAAGGTGTGAAGTAGTCTGTTTTTAGCTATCTGTTGCAAAGTTAGCAATGTTACTATTCTTACTGGGCACAGTGCGTAAGATATATTCCCACACCAGGAGAGTATTTAGTAAGGTCACAAGGATGCCCAGTCCTTATCAAACACATTCCCTGGAAACTTGGCAGGGGTTTGGTTTTACAAGAATTCAGGGGCAAATTAATGGTATTGGTTTTAGACTTATTTAAATTTTTCAGTCTCTGTGCAGAAATAGATTTGTATTACCAACCTGTAACAGAAAAGTTGTCATCGGCAGTATTCGAAGTCTGATTTTGCTTTGAGTAAATTGATTTTGAATTCATTTAATGCACTGACATCGACAGAGTCGCTTCACATTTGCACTAGAAGCAGGCTGTAGTCACACTACTAAGATTTATTTTAGTCTGTTTAATCATTTCATAAGAGAAAACTGAGCTTTTTATATAATTTTAAAGATGATAACATCAAGGCTGGAGGCAAACGCAGAGTAATATATGCAAGGACTGGATGCAAATAATTTCAGTGTTTAAAAAGGATTTTATGTAACCCAGAGAAACAGAAGCAATAGAAGGGTGGCTCTAAATGGAAACAGAACCCTGCAGAAAGAAAGGGCTTGGTCAGAGCACGATGTCTCTGCTTTTAATAATCTGTGGGAAAGAGAGAAGTCCCCCACACACTTTGTTTCTTGTCATTTTTCTGACATTTTCCTTCATCTCTGTCCTGCAGAAAGTGTCTGTGCACGGTAGGAATGTTGCCAGCAACAGCGAGGTGGAAATTGAGCACAACCGACAACTGAAGATGTCTGCAGAACTCCCGGCAGTCCGTGCAATGGCAGGAAGCTCTTCCCATTCTGCGGCCAAGCCAGACCAAACCATATATCCTGGAAAGATGTATTAAATAACGCATCGCAGTGTATCCAATGGAAAAAGATATGATCTGCTGCGCTTGTGAGGGTCAGAAAAAAATGGTGAGCAGGGAAAGCCTCATTTTAGGGAAGAGTCTTTTTTAAAAAACTTATTAAGAGGAAAAAAAGAAAAGCGGGAGCAGAGTTAGTTATTACCATCTGCAAAAGCTGAATATAGCCTCAATAAATGACCGAGGGGACTCTGATCCCTCTGAGAATCCAAGAATATGTATAAAACTAAGTTATGAAACTTTGCAAATATTGTATTCAACTATGTATCCTGAAAGCAGAATACATACAGACAATATGCAGTACAACATATTTGCTGTGCCATCACCAGCTGCTTTTTGCCCATTTGCTGTGCATCGAGGCCTACCCGACTGCCTCAGCTGGAATGTGAAGGTGGGTAATGCGTTGGTTTCAACGAACACGAAAAAGACTGAGGGTCCTACCTCGTACTACACCTCTGCGAATTAGAGGTAGGGGTCACCGAGAGTCCTTTTGTGCCCAGGCACACACGCTCAGGAGGGAGAGCTGGCCGAGCTGCCAGCCTGCGCTCTGCTCCCTCCGTGTTATGTCCTCTTCCCCAGCACGCCGGAGTGGCACCTTGCCATTTGCAGCACGTTCTGGCCAGAAGACGGCATTTGGATACAACTGCGCTCCAGAAGTCCAGCGAAATAAATTGCCTCAGCCTATCTGTCAGAATTAAGTCTTGCACCAAAGGGTACCCTTTGTCGGGCGTTGGCGGTCCTGCGGAGGACAGTCGCTCTCAGGAAACTTGCTTTCGCCTCCTGCTCCATCAGAGATTTCTTCTGTGACCTTGAACAAGGAATTGGCTCGTCTACGCCTCGGTTTGCTGCCTGAAAGTATTTGCAGGAGTTCTTGAGGGTAAGATTGCAAAGCCCTCAAATACAACAGTACCGAGGACCAGGAAAGGGGACAGACACAAACTTTTTTTGGAAACACAGCTTTCTACTTCAACTATCAAAAAAACCCAACTGCACCAGAGTTCAAGTATGGGGGTCAAAAAAGGCTGTGATAGCAGAGGGCCTTCAAACTCTGCTCTTGGGTAATGAACATGTCTTCTGACACTTAAACAACCACTGCTGGCTGATAAACAATGCAGCGTCTCACCCTTCTGGCCTCCAGAAAGGGTCACCACATGTAGGGCCTTTGAGCTGTTCTGGGAAATGCAGGTCTTAGAAGACTTCACCAAGAACGATATCGTTCTGTGTTATATAATTATCATTTCTTCTCTAAGATCCAAAGCTCTCAGACAGTAACGTCCCCTGGCTTTCCTCACGTGAGAGTCACAGTGCTCTTTGTGCAACATCGCTCCTGGAGCTCATGGTTCAGTAACTTTCTATCTGCCTTGATTGTAAGTGGCAGTGTCAACGCTCATGCCAAAAATAAACCCTCCTGACGAATGACATGGATACTCCACAGGCTCAGAGGCATCTTTTTATAGCAACCCTTTGATTTCAGATACCAAACATTTGCTATTTTTGGCACAGAGGCTTGGAGAAACTTTCATGCTCTTTAGCCTACATGACTACTTTTGCACACAGCTCAGGTGCTGTCAGAGTACTCGCGGCTTTTCTAAAAGATAGGGAAATATGTTTATTCTACGGGGTGTTCTCACTAGGGAAACAGCTGACCTAGAAAATGGAGACTGTGCTATCGCATGAGGTTTTCCAAATTGTTGCTGGGGTATTAAGGACTTGTCACTTCAAGAAGTTCTCAGATGTCTGATGGTTTGATACTTAATGTAACTGAAAAGAATATTTTTGAATTGAATTAACTAGAAGTGAAATGTAACCATTGGATGTATTTCCTCATTTAATGACCTGGAGAGGATATATACATATTTATTTATTTTAATAAGAGAATGTGGTAATAATGGCAGATGCCAAATTCACCCTCTGAAGGATAGAAGCTCAGTATTTATTCATAGTGCAGACTGAAGATGTCCTTATCCAACCATATTTTTTAAGAGTCCTAATTTACCTCTAATACAACTCCACCAGCCATAAACAGCCCTCGGAGCTACTGTGTAGGCAGAGCTCTTGTTATTTTACCTCACGTCAGTTCAGTACAACTGGATAACAGAATAGTAAAATTTTGGCAGCACCACCTGATTTAGTCATTGCTATCAACATTCCAGTGAACTATATTTCCAATATTTACTGTTGGAGCCAGAGCCAAATCTCAAGGAAACGTATTGCTAGTAGGTGTTCTGTAGCTTCAGAAAGGCGCGCCGGGTCAGACCTGGATTACCACAGTCAGTACAGAATCTAGATGGTAATTTAATTTTCCAGTCCTTATAAATCTTGCTATCACTGGTAAGATTTTGCAAACACGGATTACCATTTTCATGACGATAGCGTCATTTGCAGCTGACTAAATCCTAGCCCAGACTATCAAGTGGACTTTTACCCAGGAGAACATACTACCAGGAGGCAGAAACAAGCAGACATTCTGGAAGGACAACTTAAAAAGAGAGAAGAGGCCATGTGAGGGACCACATCTGGAATAGTGTGTCCAGGTTTGGGTCTCGCAGCTCTCTACACCGGAGAGAGTCAGTGGAGAGCCACAAGGACAGTAAGGGGCTTGAACACGTAGCGTGTGAGAAGAGGGCGAGTGAATGACAATATCTGAAATAATTTTAAAAGTGAATTTCACAAGAAGTCTGTGAATAGGACCTTATTTCTTCTGTAAATAAATATGGTCCTAAATACCACTGCATTAAGGCTGCTTAAGGCTGAAAGTAGGATGATTCCAACTTGTCCTATTTTAGCAGGGTATACTCAAGGTATACTTTTTAAAGACTACTGAGTGCAATTCATTTCACAATTACTTCGAAAGATTGAAAATCTGACCAGATTAGATTCAAAGCCTGGGCAGCAATTGCTACAGCTGAATGCAGAGCTTCATATACCTATTCATTTTAGCTGTTCACTAATGTTAATATCCACTGGTCATTAAGTAAAAATTCAGTCCTTTAGACTTCCCCCCTAAGGCATGCTAATGAATTTATTCATGGATGTTAATCCAACTAGTAAATTGTTCCTCTCTCTCTGTACATAATCTCCCTCTCCCTTTAGCATTTGACCATTTCCAATGTTGAGAGAGAGATGATAACCGCCCACCGAAAGCTTTTCCTGTAAACAGTAAAATGAAAAGAACACAGGAAAACAAAAGGATCGAAAAGTTACTATGTTTTTTGGATAAGGTAAGTGAGAAAAGTGAGGTTTATTTCTAAAAGCTGATACACAATGTATATGCATATATCTGTGTATGTTTATCCCTATGCTTTAGCAGATGCCTTCTTTGCCTTTTTCAGGTCTTCACAGTCAGGTGTGACTACAGGGAACAGCCCACGGAAGAGTATCTATCTTGTTATACTGTATCTGCCAGAACTGCTTTATTTGGGAAAACGACAGAAAACAGGCTCAACTAAAATGAATAGAAAGTCACAGCTTACACTGTCAACCAGAATACAGGCAACAGAAAAATAGACAGTAAAACAATGAGCTGGTTTGGGTAGGAGAAAGTTCCCTTCCTTTACCTTAGAAATTCAGCTGGGATTTTTAATTCTGACACTTCTCAGAAAAAATACTAAAATACTGCTAAGTATCAAAGCTTAAGAGAGATGCAGCTATTATCAGAGAGGAGGTGCATTGTCGTACAAGATTTCTCTTGTTTTTATTAATTTTATAAAATCTGAAAGTTAGAAAATTACAGCGGAAGAAACTTTTTGCCAAACTCTTCTTGGGCGGACAATCCTTGCAGAGGAGTGACTAACAGGCTTGTCTACAGCATGACCATTAAGCCAGGGTAAGGGAATACTATTTATTATCTATTTTGCATACTACCTCCTGTGTGCAAACACTTCAACAAGAAAAATCAGTCCATGTGGTCAAAGATGCTCTGAGCTGAGGGCAAGCCTTCCCCTTAAAATGGAAGACGGTGCAGATGTGCTTCAGCAAGCTGTGACCAGACCCAAAGTGGAGCAGTCATATCAACGCAGAGCTCTACAAAAGGTCCCACCAACAATTGTTTTTAACTGAAGAACAGCATTGCACCCCAGTAACTATTTGCTGCCTGTGGAGTCAAAGCCGGTCACTCTTCAGTGCCGTGCCGTCGCTAGCTTTAGATACTGTTCAGCGAATGGCATGGCATTCCACTGTGCACCATTTTTCATTAAAGAACTGTCTTAAGAGGATGCGTAGAGCTACTGCAAAATAGCTAGCAGACTAAATCCGTACTGGTAATGTGCAGTAATTCACTTCGTAAACAAAGTCAGGTGCGGACTACTACTCATCTTACTATTGACTTATCAGCTTACATACTCACTGTAAAGGACGACAGTTCTAACCTGCTGTAGAAAACTCTCTGGAACATTACAAACACCCAAGCTGAGTCTCTGAGTACATTACACTTGTGTGGATTCAGTGACCCTAATGGAATATGAATTTCTCCAGACTGATCCTCAAACAACAGGTCAAAACCTTGTTTTCCTACTGGCTTAGTTGTCTGTTTTTAACTGGAAACACTATTTATATATCTCAAATACATAAGGGTTATGATTGCATTACTCAGTCTGAGTCAGACAAGCAATAAGAACACTCGGAACAACGCACACAACCTGCAGTCAACAGCAGGTTACCAAGTACGGGGAGTAATTCTAAATTCTCTTCATTTCAGCCTGAAATAATGCCAAAAAAGGTGAATGCCACTATGCAAGCTACAGACAGATCATAATTAATGTCTGAAATCCCCTTGTAAGGGGGGTTTAAATGGGAAGAATCAAAACAACTGTCAATTATGAAGACCACAGACCAATATTAGACTGTTGTTTTTACATAAGCGTGTTATCAGTTTATTTCCAAGATTTTAAAAAAAAAAAACTTGGTGTCAAATGTGAGCCTCATTGTTTGAGTACACCCCATGCAAACTGTCAAGCACATAATCTTTAGGGAGGCTCTTCTCGTCCCCAGTCTGATGCGGTAGGTGGAAATGAGGGCTGCGCTGACAGCAGGCCAGATGACTGATAACGTACACCTCTAGCATGGAGTGAAATGCTCCGCAATCCCAACATATACACTTGACAGAGACAGACATTTGTGTAATTAACATTTGGCAAGCAAGAGGCAGATAAGTAGTCAGTAGGCGGTTTACTGAGAACTGAATAGTTCTAGTCATCTGTGGAATACGCACACCGGCTGTCAGTCAGAGCTGGGGGTTCCTCCAGACTGACAGTTGTGTGCGTTCACCTTTTCTTAGCGCACAGAGGCAGAGCCCTCCCTTTCCAGAAACAGACATAAATAGACTTTTCAGCAGACGTGAATGCAGTGCAGATCAGCAAATTTCTAAACGCACAGGATAAGGGTTGGAATCACAGCAAACTTACCTACTTTCAAGTATTTCCATAGTCAGAACTATAAAAGTCTAAAGAATACATACTAACAGACAGATGCATTAGAAACACATTTTTGGTACAGATTCTGATCAAGGCTCCTTCCCTCTTTTCCCTGGCTGGAAACCAAGGAGACACCTGCAGGGGAAGCCCTATCCGCTCACAGCAAAGGGTGCCAAACCAGAACAGTTTTACCCTTTCCTGAAGACAAGTGGCTCTGCATACAGCACCTCCGCTCCTCTTACCCCCAGGTCTCAATAGCACATTTACTGCCTCTTTTCTGGAAGAGCTGTGATACTTTTACCATAAAGCAGACAACGCTCAGCATCATATTTCAAACAAGCTCTCTTGCCCACATGCTCCGAGTTGTGAGGCACCCGCAAAGCGACCTGTTTGTTTCCTAAAGCCAAAATCTGGAAAGAAGCCTTTGTTCCCACACAGTGAAACTGTTTACACTATCATCTTTTTTTCCTTTAGACACACAGCCTCTAGAAAATCTACCAACAGGTGGAATTCCTTTTTGTGTTTAGTTCAACTCTCATTTCCTACATATACTTGGGGGGGAAAAAAAAAGTGTAAGGTGACTGCTGAGGATCTGTCTTTTGCCTAAGTGGAACTGTAAAAAAGAACACATTCTTGCTCCTAAAACACTTTTGTTGAAACACAGGCTGTGAGCCTATTAAATGCAGAACAGGCACAAAAAGTTAGCTAAAACAGATAAATAAATGATTTGCATTTCATTTAGACTGCAGTGAAACGAGCTACCTACTTTGCTTTCATATGCAGTCACATCACTAAAACAGAATTGTTCTAGTTCTCTTTAGATCAGTCGCTTGAGCATGGTAGCCAAATTCCGAAAGCCTCATGAAGTTTGAACAGCTACAACTTCTGCCCTTTTCCTACCCCAGTGTCTGGGGTATAGCTTTACCCCGTGGGCCACAGAGGTGGCCCAAAGGGACACAGTTGGATGCTGCGTCGCTAACTTGTTTTTCGCCACCTGAACAAACTCCTTGTGTGTTTTTGTACCTCCAGATCCAACACTGCTCTCTCCGGTGGATCGGTCTCCTCAATACCCCATTTCCACATGTACAAGTAATTGCAATGCTTGTTCTTTACCAGACAAATTTTGGGTATGGTTAGTCATAAATGGACCTTTACAACACCATTTTGTGGTGTAATATAAATGTAAGACATGGCTTTGCTGCTACTGTAGAGATGGCAAAACTTGCTGTGCGTAAACTAACTGGAACCAGAATCCTATCTGGACAAATCCCATAGCCCAGGTATTAGCTACCTTAACACTTAGTCTGACAAGTGCTGTTTCATACTGTGGATATGATTTAATCTCTTTGAGATGTTAAGAACTCTTTGGGAAGCTTGGTTAACGGTTTCAGCAGGGCACTGAAGCACCACTACTTTTATACTCAGGAGTAGACAATTTTAGAATATCCATAGATGAAAAAAAACCCTTCAGTCTTCAAGACCGAAGGTTGAAAAATATCTTTGTTTTTCAGAACGTGGGAAACAGACTATTTTTTGGCACTAATTTCACACTAAACTAACCACAGAGTCTATTCGAGTCACCCTTGCGTTAAGAGGGCCAGGTGCCCTTCTATAAGATGGTTTATAGACTCGAGCAGAATTTCAGACACTTATGGTAGCAGAGGATTTGGCTCTGCTCTTCAAAAGGTGAACTCAATGCAAATATGGGTAAGAGGAAATTCGCACTGAAATGAAAGTGTGCATTCCATGCAGTCATTCTAGGATTTACACTGTCTCAGTGATTTTCAGTCGCAACTTTGAAAACACAGATAGACACATACACAAAAGCAGTTCTTTCTGCCCAGTCTAAAGTGTGGTTGAAAACAGTCACGTTTCATTCACTGCTGCAATTACTCTCTAGCTTTGTCTGTAAACCATTCACAGTCCTCAGAAAACTGTGCTAAAAGAGAGCATATTTCCCCCAATTCAAAGAAATACAACAATAAAAGATAGCTTAAAATATCTGTTTCTATATAAATACAGGAGCCTGTTTTCTTTCCCACCCTCCTAATACTATCGTCTTGACAGCAATTACTGTTTCAGAAGACAATAACGAAAGGTGAAACATCTCATATCAGTCAGCTGTATTTATATTTAAAAATAAATGCATAGAGGATTGTGGGAAAAGCAAATAAAGTTAGAGGTACATAGACTACACTTTCATAGTTAGTGTTAAAGTAGTGGGAGCTCTGCAAAGTTGGAAAATGCCATGTTTCAGTCAGGGTTCCAGCAACAGGAGGAGAATACTGTGAAGAGCCTCAGGAGTATTATGGATGTTCAGAGGTCCTGAGCTGATTTCTACACACATAAATATAACTTTAGTCAGTCGTATCTCCTGAACATAACTCATGGGAAAGTTTTGCTCCCAGTTTTGTGCTTTTACAACCAAAAAAATGCCTCCCCATTCAATGAACTTTTTCCTTAAGAAATCTGAATGATAATCATGGGAAAGAAATAACAAGCCCTGAAGGGTAAAAAGAAACACAGGAAACAGAAATAGAGTTGTCATCAGAATTGTAAAAAATACATCATGAAAATCAAGTGTCCCAAATGTTCATGGATGTGAGAATTGAATGTCAGAGATGGAAGCTTCTGAGAGGACCTATGGAAGGTGACAGAGACAAAGATTCCACACCAGCCATAGTGCTGGAGACCATCACTCCCTACCCCATACAAGCGGATTTTACTCAGCTAGTTGAAGTCTTCTTCCGATACTCAGTGGTATGAGAACAGAGACACTATCTTTGAAAAGAGAGATCGGAATCACGCAGGTACAGCAAAGAATCATTTGGCTTAAAGACTTCTCCATTTTCTTGAAGTTTACAGTTAGCATCTTTCTAAGCTTTACTGTATGTCCTTTGGGCAGAAATCGATCTTGGAGACAGGGTAGCTGAAAGCCTACAACGGAGTTACTTCTACCCATAGAAACTCCAGGTTTTGACATTGCGTTTTCACCCATTCCCTACGTGTGTTGCAACTGAGAAGGAACAGTCATTTCTAACAATCATTTCCTAGCAACAGGGAAAGCTTTCTGCCCTAGTGACCAGGACAGTCCTGTTCTCAGATAATGGCTTTACAGGACCATTGCAGGAGCTCCATCAGCCCCAGACGCAGCGTAACTTTTGCAAAGCGGCTCACGTCCTCCCTCAGCAGCCTCGGCAACAGACCTGTTCGGCGAGGGAGAACTAGCGGTTACTGCTTGCCAAAGACCATCTGAAAGCTAAACAAAGCATTTTGGACCGAGGTATGGGAATAATAAATGCTAAGTGTCTGATTTGCTTTTACTATTATTTTTCTTATTATGAACAAAAGTGTCCCCAAATGAGTCAGCGTTTTTAATCCTGAGACGCCAAAGAACATTCACAATCTGGTGCCATTAGTCAGCTCAGCTCTCCCAGCAGTACGCCGGACCCCCGGAATTCCCAGGCAATTTAGCAAGATGTACACTAACACTAAAAAAAAAAGAAGAAAAACCACAACAAAACCACAAGCCAAAACACCACACCATAGGACTGCTAATACAAGTCAGCCTCCAGCTAGTGACCGTCCACAAAGGGACCTGAAATGGGCACGCTTTCAATAAGGAATGATCCAAATTCCTCCTGTGCAGGAAGCAGCACGTTTCCAACCCAGTTATGGCACAAGCATCAAGTTTCTGCACAAGGTCAGACAAAACAAACGTGGCCTTAAAGACTAATGGCACTCTACTGCCATGACTCAGTCCGAATCAGTCTGCTAGGTTAGAGACGGCAAAACTTGAAAAATTAATACTTCATTTCATCTAAGCTGTTCCTGAATAAGCCATTTAACTTTAAAAAGCACCGATGGAAGTTCTGAATTGCCTTTTCACAGAAAATTAAGGTTTTTCATCCGTCCCCTGAGGAAAAAAAAAAATAAAAAAAATTGCAGGGTTGCAGGGCAGAATTCTATGATTCTATGGTTTATTTCCCGATAAGATTTTGTTCATTACCTCCAAACATTCCATTTTTTATCCTGTGAAAAATCAGAGCCTGTGAGACTGTGAAACATGCGACTATGAAACATTTCAGTTTAGCTAAACCAACAGAAAATTATTGCATTTTTCATTTTTAAATGAAAATTAGAGTTCTATATGCTACTGAAAAGGCTGAGAAAGCTTTGAAACTTTTTTTTTTTAAAGAAATCCCTTTTCATAAATTAAAAATGACCACTTTAAATCACTTCCAGATAGAGATTGCTCTAATGCTCTAGCTTGGCAGGTTATAGGTTTTACAGACAAGCTATAAATCCTCCAAATAGACATCAATAATAGAAATAATTGCACAGTCTTTATAAAGCAGTATGAACAATTATACTGCAATACAAAAATCTATTTCCACTATAACCAGTGATGAATCAGATGCCCATTAATGAATAAAGGTTGTGAATCATCATCTTTAAAAGATTTAAGAATATTAAATGTAACAGCTTCCTAAATTGGCTCCCTAGCTTGTCTGTGTTAACGACTGCACAACCAGAGACGGTTAAGAAACAACTGGAGTTTTGGTTCAGTGACCTGACCTCGATATTTGCCCGACGAGCACCGAAGTTGTTTCGGTAGGGCTCTAAATCCCGGGTTTCGAGACGGGCCGGCTCCCAGGACACAGCCCTCCTCGCGGCACGTGGGGAAGCAGTGCTCCTGCCCAGACTGTGCAATATCAGACCCGTTAACAAGGCATTTCCACAAAGCAAAAGGGCCCGGTTTAAACACAACGACATTTGTAAGCAGTTTCTTATTATCTGAAACAATTCACTCATCCATCAGTATCCAATTAAATGCGGTATGAGTCAGACGGTGACAGTCTATATTGGCTGCCGATGACTAATCAGGCAGGTCAACATCTATTCATAGAACTGTTCAGTGAAGTAATGGGGATGGGCAACCTTCATTGGGGACAGTGACACAGTAGATAAGTTTTAAGGATGTTATTATTATTATTTAATATATAATATATATAAATATTAGTATATTTAATCCGCTAACATAAAAGGGCAAGCTACACCATTAAGACTTTCATATTGAATAATCCCAGTTTACTATTGCTTGCTAATGTTTTGTACTTTATGATTGTTCTTTTCCCACAGTATCAAACACATTCTTTCCTCACAAAAGGACAAGTCTCAGCAAAAGAAGTATCTAGTGCATATGCCTAAATAAAATTTAGGCAATACCTTACTTTTAACCTCATGCTTTCATAAGCATTGTAGACAACGCAAATCTACACATCCTTTGCAAGAAGGAACATAAGGTTTACAAATCCACAGAGACCAATGGAAAAAGACAAGCATGCAAGAAACACTTCAGTAATTTTTAAATGAGCATAGCAAATTAATTTTTCAGGTCAGCGCATGATTTTCTGTTACTTTGTTTTCCTTAATGAGTCCTGGCTTACAGTACCCCGGTGTAATTAAGATCACTAATTTAATCTAAAACCGAAATAGAATTTAAAGACTTGTTTTGTGCTTTCAGCTCGGACACTACATACGCAGCGAATCCGCTGAGCGTGAGCCGGGTAGTTTTGAACGATGCAAGTTTTTGCTGCAGTCTCTGAGTCCTCTGAGCTTCGCAACACTAACAGATGCTCTTCGAGAGACTGCCCGGTCATTCTCGCCTGGTTTGCAGAGGGGAGTATTTGCTTTCATGGAGCTTGTTGGGGTTCTTTTAGTTTTTGGAGAAGGGACAGAAAATTGTAATAAGACACAATTAAAGGAGGATACAGTGATCTTTGGGCCTCAGCTTTCTTCCTTCTGAACACACTAGTTATCTATTTTAATAGCTCTAATTTTGCCACGAAATGCTTAGTCAAAGAAATATATCTACACAGCTACATCACAAGTTTCCTGTTTTAGGTAAGTGAAAGAATTATTTTTAAAATAAGTGTCAAATAACACAGGAGAAAAGACAGACATCTCTTTGAAGTTACATGTATTAACAATAGAAATGACAAGCACAAGAAAAGAGACTGATGGGATCAATGCATTCACTCTTCTTGTCGTTTGAATTAAGATTAAACAGAATAAGAACATGACTTCACAATTATTTTTTTCTTAATGCCTGTTCTTGCTTATGAGAAAACAAAGACTTCTTACAGTTATCTGTCAGTTACACGGAACCACTTGCAGAGACTTTAAACAGCGCGCGTTAAGTGTTAGCCTTGCCTTTATGTCTAAGAAGTGGCTTCCATGTAGACGGCCACTCCCCGTCGCAGTGCCGTCCCTGAGAGCAGTCCTGAGCTACAGACACCCACTCCAGGGGACAACGTGCATCTGCAGCTTAGCAAGCAGGGACTGGGACATACGAACACATACTAGCCATGGTCTGGCTGCAGTCGACTGACTATCCACGCAAATTGTCCTCTTTTAATGAGGCAACTTAATCCAGCCATGTGCCAAATCACTACTGTCGAGCTCTGGAGTTAGCTCGGGTTCCCCTGCACTGTGCTGCGTGCTCTGCAGCACCACTGAGACATGTCACGCATTTAAACTGCCCGTGAGAGCACGTCCCATATGCCATTAAATCCTGTACGCCATGCAGGCTGCGAATGCTGAGACTGACAATGCTTCATGTTGCCCTAAGAAAACCTGCACTGTGTGAGAAGAGGCAGTTTGTCAAGTCACAAACACTAAGCCCAACTGGAATTTCAGGTATTTCGTATGTCCTTCCCCTTAGGTTTGTATGGGTAAGTCTACAAAAACCTTTGCAGTTCTTTCTGTAAGTCCAGCAATCACCCTCATCACCCAAAAGATGTGGAAAAAAAACCCCAACATTGGGAAATCAACCACCTGTCTTGCTGTTATCACTGCTTCTTTTCTTAACGCAGTACTGCAAAGTCTTCTTAATCTTTCAGATACAAATGTTAGATGTTTTATTTTAAAGAAAGTTTTGTGGTCAATACAATTTTTCAAAGTTAGAAGTATCTCTTTAAATGGTCCTCACAAAAGATCAAATTCTTGGTGTAACTAGATTAGTCTAGGGGACAGTAGGACAACCACGACAAGGGTCTCCAAGCTGCACACGGCCGGAACAGTCACAAACAGTTATTAACAGCTGGTTTTCCCTGACTTTCTAATTACCAAAGCTACATGGTCTGCTGCCACTCAACGATCCCATCCCATATCTGCCTCTGTTTTACCTCACTCATATTTCACAGGTCCCTTATTTAAAGCACAATAATTTTAAATATTATAAAAGTTATAAAGAAAATCATGTCATCAGTTCCTCCTGCAAACTGTCGGTTCTAGAGGCAACACATGGACCCACCTGGTTTAAGTACATGGTAAAAAAGCTAACGTTTAGGTGTCCTAGGAAGAGAATAGATAACAGTGAGACAGTGTAATTCTTAAATAGCAAACATACATATCCTAGGAAAATGGTCTACAGCTCCTCCTCAATTACCTACTGAGTAACCTCAAGGCTATAGCGTCTTCACCCTGCACAGTACGCTTTGTTTCTCAGTAAGGAAAGAGGAAGTAAAGACATTAGTTATGATATTGCTTCAGGATAATAAAAATAACTGACTTAGTTTGGCATGCAACCATGTCTGAAGATGCCAGGAAGGGAAGGATTAGGGCAAAGTCTTCATGCCCCAATGCCCGAGTTTCAACTTCTGGAAGGCACTGTGCACCAGAGGCTCGTTCAGAGCAGAACCAGAGAGCAGAGTTCAGAGCAGTTATTCCCAGGGTTCCCAGAGGATGTATTTCTGGGCTGATGCAGTAAGCCTTTACCCTTCCCCGAGACTAGATAGTTTAGAGGATTCATGCATTTCCCATTAGTAATCCTACTTGAGATACTGAAAGAGAGTCACATATCCATAAATTTACTTCACCACTTCAGCACCAAGTGTTGATAGAGGAGACATATCTGCCTCTTCCATACAAGGAGGACAGGCAGAGGTTACCAGGATTTTAATTTTATGCAAGCCTCACCTGAAGAGGATAGCTCAGAATACCAGAGGATACCAGAAGTCATTTGTTTATCCCACTGCACACACTTCATATATTTTCCTTGATATTAACTACCCTAGATTGTTTTCTCCTTTCTCTCCTTCCAATATACGCTGCCTTGAATCTCTTTTCCAGATGGTTTCTATCACCCTTAACTCTAATACAAAAATAGCCCGTTTGTAATTTAAAGGTTTAGAACCAATTAGCTAAGTCTTTCCTTTCGTTTCATCAGCTCAAAACTTCTGTATATCAGATCACATTGTTCCAGCTGAGATCCTAATGAGCTGGAATTTCTCATTTTGGTGGCCCCTAAATTCTATTTATAGAGTCCTTTCCAACAATGAATTCATCTGTTCAGAAAACAAGGTCTGACTGTGCTCAAAAATAAGTTATAATGAGCCATGTCAGCAAATACTAGATAAAGGTAGTGCTGAAAGAGGGAAACGAATACTTCAAGCTCATTTATGATTTATGAGTTCAGGGTTGAAATGGAAGTGGCACGTAATAATGAACAATGGAAATACCTCTTGTTTGGAGAGCGAGGATGAATAGAACTTTGGGCTTGAATAGGTTATTAATAGGTTATTGATCTAAGCTATTTCTGCTACAAAAATAAAAAGCAAAGTTCACGAACTGGTCAGCAATAAACAAAAATACACTCTATCGGCCAATAGCTAAAATACTTCTGCACAGCCATAAGAATATAGACCCGTAATCACCAGTGTCATGGGGACAGCACATCGAAAATGACATCTCTTTTGCAGTTAGAATGTATACAACCAGGAGTTTCACACTCTTACTCCTTCCAAGTTTTTCAAGGAGAGGTCAATTGGCTCTGGACCACGTCCCAGGACGTTACAGCAGTGAAAACGTATGTGACCTCAAGGGAGAGCACAACAGCACATTTTCTGCTCCAGGCTGGGGAATCAAAAATCCCAGGATTTTTGTTAGACGTGGACATTTGTTTCTTTTCTACTGTACTAGTTTCGTCCACTGCCACAGCTCAGAGGACAACAGTCCTAGTGACCAGTGCCTCAAGAGGTCTGGCTTCGGAGGCAATGCCTACATCACCGGTATGTTTTGTTTTAATTCAACACCATCTTGAAAACCAGAGCCAGACTCTGCCATCTCCCTGAGGAACACGTCAGAAACATGCAGTCAGGCCTCTACGCTCACAGCAAAACTCCTGAAGGGGTTAAGATTTCATCTACTCAAGTATAGAAAACCTCTTCAGATAAAAATAAAAGTTTAACTGGATGCACGTTCACACCTCTCCTTTCTCTTCACAGAGCATATAAATCACATTTTCGTATTACAAAAATAAATTTAAAGCAGCAAAATCCTTGTACTGATGACTGTCTAGGATACTAGCTCGCCTACGGTTCTTGCTTTTCATCTGTAGATCAAATGATGGGGTTTAGATACACATGTATGTATATATAATATAAAGTTGCATAAATCAGTTGGTCTGGTGAATACCATGACCTGTTTCAAGTGTATTTAGTAATTGTTATTTTTTTTATCTAGATATGTAAACTCCTGCAACAATTTACAGTTTTTACAAAAGCTGTTTGATTACAGCCAAGTCATTTGCTAGTTTATAACATAGAGGTACCAGCAATTAAGCTGAGATCACGCTACCAATAGTTTGCATAAATTAGCAATTTCAAGTCAAGTAAGAAAAAAGAATTACCACGTAGCTGGATTTCATTCAGTGCTCTCTCCCCAAATTCCTACATAAGCACGCTCTTACCCTGCAGGGAAAGAAGGGAGTCAGTATTGTGGGTGTTTCCTTTTTTCCATCAATTCATGTTGACAATTAATTTATTCCCAGCTCCAGTTAAGGCACAAAACTTTACAAGTTACCATCCTCCTGCGTGTTCAGTACCACTGCCGTCACGCATGCCCCAGTGGTTGAGGAGTAAGGACTCGAGGTACAGCTGCACCAATCCACACCCCTGAAGTCTGAAGGAAATATAAGGACAGGCAGTTTTTGGGTTTGGTACAGCGCTGGCATTTTGCAATGACAACATAAAGTAAGTGTGGGTTCACCTGTTGCTGCATTTACTGGGTTGCATTACTTCTGTTGCCCTAATTAAACACCAGAACTTTACAATTCCTAACTTCTCCAAAAATGTGTGACAAAGTAATAGAAAATTCTTACACTAAGGTGAAAAAGGATCTATTACATCTGTAATGGGAAAGTTTTTGAACTCTTTCAGCAACAGAAGTTTCACGGGAGATTGTTTTCATCAGCAGGATGAATAAAAGATGAGTTGGCAGGTGAATAAGGTAGAAATATTTATTACTAGCATTCACTGAAAATGACACTAGAATGCCTCTAAAAGCCTGAGTGGAAAAAAAAAAACAACCAAACCAAAAAACACATTTAAAAAATTAACTAGCACTCCAGAAAAGGAAATGAAGATAAGTGAGTGCGCCTACTTCATGTCAGATGGCTGGAAAACCACACAGAAATTGAATTCAAGATGAAATTGAATCCCCTTTTTCTTTTTGTAACACAGCTGTAAAAGGGCAGAGATGTTGCATTGTTTTTGCGGTTTTTACAGAGTTCTACACTCTCTTCTGCATAACAGCACCACAGAAACTTTCAGACTACTGACTACTACGGTCTCTTCTACCGTAGCCAAAGATCTCAAAGACATGGGGCTTACTCTAAACAAAGTCATAATAAAAATAACTAACCTTTGCAGCAGTGTTAGGCACATTTTTTGAAGAAGGATCAGGGTTGTTAGGGAATTTACTCTCTACTATTATCATAGTTAAAAAAAATACAGCCATTATCTCCTATTCATAAGCACAGCTCTGCAAACGAGAGCCAGGTCCTGTGTACATGCCTTAGGAATTCACAGGGGGTATGACAGCGAAGACGCCCACTGGCAAACAGTAAGTTTCTCAATGCATGGCAACGTCAGAATTAGGGACGGATGTATAGCTTTTATTTGCTTTACATACGCTTGCAAACAGCAAGGCATAGCTATTTTCTTTTGTTTAAAATAAGATGATGCAACGTGAGTCCCAACCTCGGAAGTTTTTAATCATGACCTCGTTTCTCCAAAAATCTAGCCAAATGATGAGATTTCACTTTCAACAGAGAGAGACTACAGCAAAGATCTGATTAACAAATGTATCAGCTGGGTTTGAGACCAGACCCTGACCCAAGTCCATGTGTGGAGCAAGTCCCTGGGGGATCAGCTCTGTAACCCAAACACCGCGGCTTTCTTCTGCCCCATGACCGTCTATCGCGTTACTCTTCCAGTTGAGTTGCCAGTAGTGACCGAGTACTTTACTTTCACGGTAAGAGGTTAGAAACAGAGACCCAAACATATCTCGGGCTGTAGTCTGGGATTAAACAGAAGGTAAAGTTGGTCTACTAGGAGGATGCGTTACTTTATCTGTAATAACAAAGATGACAAAGCAATTACTCTTTATCACCCAGCACTTCAGATCTTTGATATTTGCTGTGCTACACCGTGTTGCTGCAACAGCAGCAAACAGTTGAAAAAGCTTTTCTGTAAGCGCTTGTGTGACCCCTCACGTAGGCACCTGGCTGAGAGTACGTCCTGTCACGCTCCAGAACTCCCTCACCAGCTGTGCGTGGGAGAGTCACCTCTCCCTTCTCATGTTGCTCTAAAAAAATGCAATGATGCCCCTTTTTCTTGAAGTAGTTGCCCAGAACAATAAATGGAAAACAAAACACCATGGAGCAATGGGAAGAGAAGAAAGAGAGAGGTAGGGGGTGGAAAGAGCAACAGCAAGAATACATGAGAGATGCAAGTTTTGATAGGCTGCATCCAATGTAGGCAACAATGTCCAGAAAAACAAACTGCAGATGGGGGCAAGACCTCCACCACTAAACAAACCAAACACCAATTTATTTCTCAAACCCTCATCTTACTCAAGAATCCCAGCTGACAACGAGGTCGAACCAAGCTATCTCTGTGAAGACCTAGACTGAACAGCAGCTCTCCTGCTCCTCGCAGCAGCAAGCTCCTCCAGGAGCATGCAAATGTAATTTCCAGACTAGAAGTTTGTCCAAACGAAAACGACTTAACCTAAGCCACAGCGTAGCCTTGGAGCAGCCGTGGCCACCTGCAGCTTCGGAGCCACACAGCAGCTGGAGCTAGACACCGGTAATTGTGGAACAAAGGTTTCCTCAGCTTAGGCAGCACCTTTTCTTCTTGTGCAATTGAAGACTCCTCAGGAAACTCAGAGAGGCGCCTCTTGGCTTCCCCTTCATGTTCTTGCACCCAGCAGTGCCAGGACAAGGAGACTGTTTTCCCCAGAGCTTAACCACTTAGGGTTGGGCCATTAAAACTTGGTTTTGGCAAAGAAAGAAAGTTAAACCAGCTCTTGCTTAGATTACACAGTTCATAAATTGGAAATACTAATACATTATACAGAATTTTTAAGATGTGTAGGTGATCAGTGTTTTTTTTTTCCCCCTCCATTTTTCAACAGCACCTGAAATTTCTGTTACGAACACATAAGTAATAGCGAAGAGACTGAAGCCATAACACAGCACTCCTTTTGCAAGACTCAGATGACACCTTCTGGCCACCCTCGGTTCTGCAGGTACGAAATCAAAGAGTTACTCAGTGACGCACTGAAGATGAAATGCTCTTTGTTAAGGAAAACCCCACAGAACTGCAGAGCACGAAGCAGTGATGTCAGAGCGAACTCAAAGCAACAAAGACCGTTTCAGAGAGCACGAAGCAAAGCACGCTGAACGAAAATAGACAAGAGCATGTCAAAGGCTCCACCATCGCAGCTCAGAAGCCCCCGAGGTGACAGTAAGCTGCCGATTTCTAACTCCTGTCACAGGCCTACAGCCAGGAAGAACGATTCCCACAGCCAGCATCCTTTGGCTGGTTTGAGAGAAGCACCAAGTCAGAGTCTGAGCTACCCAACCTGCTCCGGAACAGGTCCCTATGGGACTGGCTCCACACTTTCAGCAGGGAGGCATGAGAAGTGGGCTTTGTGACCCACTTACCTGCTGCCTAGGCTTCCAGTTCCCTTTTAAGCATTGCTCCTTGACCAAATTTTCCCCTGTGCATTGTTTTCAATTCAAAAAAGCTCACCAGAAGGCAAGAGAGGTCCCTTTTTTCCCCTCTTTAAGAAACGAGAAGTCCCCAGTTCAGTTTGCTTAACCCAAATAGAAACCATAACTCTGCTTCCTTTCCACAACCGCACAGCCGCTTGGCTCCCATTCATCTTTTTCCTTCAAGTTGTCAAAGACCTTCAGTCAACCCGTTCCAAGAGTCTCTGATGGCACAGGCTCAAAGAAGCCAAACTCACGGAGCCGCCCCAGTGCTTGCCAGCACGGCGCTGTAGTGCGAGCCAATGGGCTTAAAGTCTCTGAGCAGCAATTAACTAATGCAGTAAGAAATAAGACTAATTCTGACCTGACCGACCACTGGGGAGATCCGACAGTAGCAGTTTGAACCAGTTCTTCAGGATAAAGACAAAGATTTAGCAAAATTTCAAGTGTTTTATTTGACAATAATGCTTCTTTGAAGGTTAACCTCCTGACAACTGATACAAAGAAGGTGAAACTTTTTTTCCCCCTCCCATCACACCATGCTTTGTAACCCCAAGAGAAACACATGCCTTGGATTCTTACTTTCCTCCTTCCTGCCAAAGCATTAAGCCTGCGGTAGTAGAGAGCACGCACCACCAGCACGACCAACTGACCTCTGACAAAACCACACGGCCCACACAGTTCGGCCTTCAGTTCTCCAAACAATTACAGCTCTGAACAGACAGACAATCTCTGCTCGACTACACCACCACCAAAGACTCTTCCTCAAAGTTTAGGTAAATATCTTCTTTGGGGGGAAAAAAAAAAATTAAGAATGAAAAAAAAAATGTCGCCAGTCATCTTCTTTTCTCTTTACCGCCCCCAAAAGAGACAAACACTTGGAATTAATGGCAATGAAGTTAAGCCTCACAGACCAAGTACCTGAACACTTGCCTTGCTAATGCTCTGTCCTAACTCAAGGATTTTATCAGTGTTTCTATAGATGTTGTATTTGTAGGGGTTTATGCATATTTTTAAGACAATTACAGCATACACTTCACATGAATGTCACAATGATGTTTTAACTGCTGATAAACACACATGTGCATGTGACTCTATCAGTGTTAAAATGTTTTTACGGAGATTGTCAAACTAACTAAAGCACAATTTAGTTATTTTGGGCAGTGAGCTCGTGCTCCCTCTGCTGACAGCTTCACTTCGTGGAACCTCAATAGTGTCAAGGTGCCCTTACTCTTATGTATTAACAATTACTTCTATTTTGGAGAAACCACAGAGCTACACACACTTAAGCAAACTCACAACGCCTACTCAGACTATTTACTTTTACCCCAGCCTGAACATTTACGCTCTCTGACCTGGAATCTGGCATCTTTTCACATGGCATTCAGCAGAAAGAATGCCAGTTCCGGTACAGTGACCAAAACATTAAGTCTCTCATCCATTTAATAAAAATTAGTTTTAAGTGTGAAATGACTATTTTTACTTACAAAACCAGTAATTCCCCTCACTATTTGCAAAGGAGTTACAAAAAAAAAAAAAAAAAAAAAAACCCAAAAAAAAAAAATAGAATAAAAAAAAAAAAAAAAAAAAAAGACCCCTCCAAATACATTATGGAGGCCTGAATACTTAAATATAAATGAGTATCATAATTTAGGAACAAGGAATAAGAGTTCTGGAGAAAAAACAAAGTGACAAAGTTGTATTTCAACCCAAGGTTTAAGTTTTAGGGAAGCAAATCTTCTTTTTTCTAGTATTTACATCAGTGCTTAACCTCAGATGTTTTACTTAAGAATCATAATGTCCATAATACCACATTTTGAGAGACAGAATTTGAGCGACTGTGGTTTTGGCTGTCGCTTCTCTGGACTGTCAAGGAAATAAAGAAAATGCCAAGCAGAACTATCTAACCTAAACCAAACAGACTGCCTGCAAAGATGTTTGTTCCAACGTATCTCCAATATTGCAGGACTCGCATCTAAACGTGCTATCAAACCTTCACTTCACTGCGCTTGCACGAGCAGATTAATGCATTTAGTTTGCTCATTTAAACACTGTTGATTCTCCAAGTCACAAATCACTACATTTATTAATGTCTATTACCTGTGTTTGCATTTAGAGATGAAAATGTCTATGATCCAGTTCAACTGGGTAGAATCGTTATTTTTCCTTACCACAAGTATGGACAGGTTCCTTTCATTGGCCTGCAACAAATTCCAGGGAGCATGCAGCTAAATCCACGATTTGCATCTATAAAAAACAAAAACAAAAACAAACCCAAACCTCTAACTAGTTTAATGTTATCCTTTTCTACTGTAGGATAATTATAGTGTTACATGTTAAACTGAGCAAAACTAACACGAAATTAGAAATAGTACCTTTCTTACTGTCAAACGCGTTCTCCAAAACAATCATTATCAATTTGCAATTAGAACAACCTACACACAATAACGCATCCTGAAGCAACACTTAGATGACATAGTGCCACAATGACTCTTTCAAGAGACGACCTAGATTTCACCACTGGGCGGTGAAAAGAACAAACCAGCTTATTTTTATTTTATGACTATATACTAGCTGGTTTGCTACATTACTTTTGCAGTTGCAGGTTTGCTCTACATCAGTTTTCCAGATTATCTTCATAAGATCCAAGTGTCAGATTCTTGGGCCAATCCTGTTTCGTTGATATCAAGCGGAACAGACCTACTCATTTCATCAGAAAAATAGGGCTACCCGCCTCCAGGCTGGATTGCTGGATGTGCTCCAAGATGCACCAGATGAAAAAGATTTAAGAGTAAATTGGTTTGCCAGAGCAGAGGTTTTTTTAAGGATGCGGTCAGTGATTGCAACTGTAGCGCTGAATTACTGGTCAATCCCGAATGGTCAAAAGCATGAATATTATTTAAATAGTTTTAGTTTCCTTCTAAACAATCTTCAAAACAGATAATTTAAATGCCTGAAAAAGCACTGAGAATTTTTATCTGGAGGAAAAGTATACAAAAAGCCACAAATTCACAACTATTAGTGGTTTATGCCCCAAGATTTTTTTGAGAAAAAATTAAGTACTTTTTCATCTGTTAAACTGCAGAAGGATAATGCTTTTAAGTGAAATTCAGAAAAAAAAAATCCACAATATTTTTATCTGCTCTGCTGCACCCACACACGTTCTTACTCAGTAGCAACAGCAGTAAATGGTCCTATATTCCCAGCACACACAGTCTTGCGGGCAACAGTTACTGCTGTAGGTAAACAAGGAAAAGACTCTCTAGAGAACACCATATGTGAGATTTAAGAAAATACAGCTAATTTGCAAGCTTGGGTTGGCACTCTAGAAAGCACAGCATAGAAGAAAACCATTGCAAAATACACAAAAGTGTATGTTCAGAGATTAAAAGATGCTCACTACAGAAAACTCTGCACTTATAAGGAAAAGCTGACGTCCAAAGGCAAGAATAAAACAAAGATTAAACACATTTTGGTGAAAAAACAGCACTGTTACCCCTTTCTTCTAAGTTAAACCTGAAGAGAAAGGTGCTCTCTCTTTTGTTGCGTTTACACTTAGGTAAATTTTTGAACTTCTGGGTCTGTCAAACTTCATTTAAATTACAGTTGGAGGATTTGATGTACAGCACTCCCCAGATCAACACTTAACAAAAGGGTATATTCTTTAAGCAAGTTACACGCTTAAATGCTTAAGTCTAGTACTGTTAATTCCTAAACAGGGAATCATGAAGTGCCTCATGTGCGTTTGAGCTGTAATTTGTCACACAAGCCCACACACAGAGTTAAGAGAATATGCATTCACACTTCAAAATAATTGTGGAAGAAAACATGATTTTGTTTCCTAGCTTAAAAAAAAGAATTAGGAAAAAAATGTCTGACAATCCCAGGGCTCTTTGAACAGCCTTCCTTAGTGTTGTCTTCACATATACAAGGTAATTCATTAAAGTAGCTGACACTGTTACATCAAACAAAGGTTTGGTAGTTAATTTATTTAATTCAATTACAGTGCTTCAATAGGATGCTACTCATTTTCTGCAAGAGCAGAGCCTTTCTCACACTCCATGCAGCTACAGGTATTATCCATCTCTCTATTAAATTGTACCAGTCTCAGTGAAATTTGTCTCGTTTCTTCATTTGGAAAGTTTTACCAGTGGTTCCCATGGAATCAGAACTGGGTCAGCAATCTTTAGTTCAGTTATATTTCAGTGAACTTTTATCAGAACATTTTTCTTCAGTGCGTACAGACCTGGAAACCCACGGAACATTCACCAAACTCACTTCCAGAAAGTTATTTTCAAGACTAGTAACAAAAAGACTCAGGAACTTCCAGACCATGACACTGGTAACAGCTCGGCTATCAGAGAAAAACGGTAATGGTTTCAGTATCAAAGTTGTCTAGTGGCATAGAGCAGCAGCAGTGCAAGTCTCTAGTCATTGTTTCTGTAGTAATTTTCAATTGTTTCTGAATTAAAATACACCACAGTAATGGTGATGTCATCCCTGTACATTCTCGCAAGGTCTTCAGGCAGCGTCAGCATTGCAGCAAGTTTCTCTTGGTCCACCTCCCCATACTCATTACTTCCAATCGCGTGCCTTATTAAATGAGTAGCTATGTTCTGGTCAAGTGAGGCAACGCCTCTGTTCTTCCTCTGAAGTAACAAGCTGTGCATATAGCCCAAATTAACTGGTTTCTCAAAAGCCAGTTGTGGTTTCTGCACATTAAGCTCTGTAAGGTGTCCAGCAACAAGTTTTACAACCTTCTCGTTACTTAGCATCTCCCACAGTCCATCCGAAGCAATAACTAGAAACTTATCCTTGCCTCTTAATTTGTGGTATGTGACCTCAGGCTCTGCAGTTAAATAAGGGGGCGTATGGTAGTTTGGAGGAACGTACTGATAAATATTTAAAGCCTCAACATCACAGCTATTCTCGAGAACGCTGTGTTGCAATTCTTTACTCCACTTCAATTGCACATCTCCAAAAGCTCTGGAGGGCATGAGAATCCCCAGTAATCTGTCATTCACAAACAGGGTTTTCTCCTCGGATCTAGGATGTTCTCTCTTCAGTCTTCTTATTTCAAATTCATCGAAGGCATTGTGGTCTCGGGTTAGAGGGACAGTAGACCACGTTCCATCTTCTTCAAGAACCCCTAAAACTGCTCTGCAATCGCCAGTATTCGCAACGTGTAAGTGAACACCATCAACGTGAGCTACACAGGCTGTTGCACCAGAAAAAGCCACTTGAAGGGCAATATTTCTCATCAATTCGTTTTCCTGGGGAGCCTGAACTTCCAGCGATATGTCTGAGTCCAACCTTTTGAACGCACATATCATGGCTTCTTCTAAACTAAATCCCGGCTCAGTGTCTAGGTCCAGCAAATGCTGCCAGTAAACCCGGAGGTTTTCAAAATATTGTGAAGTTACTTCTCGATACTCTACATCATTTGGATGCTTGTGCCACTGCAGAATAGGCAGAACTGGTTTCATGCACTCCACAGCAAGCTCGATCTCTTCCAAGGTTTGCCGAGACATGAGAGAAACCGCTATGTAATGAAGTAGCCTCTCACTTACTGCCTGGGCACACGCCGAACCCGCGTGGCCATCGAAGACTCCAAACATCATCCCTCTGGTCTGCAAGCAAGTGGCCGCGCTTCTGCGGTCTTCAATAGGGGTGTTGGACGCCAGCTGGTTACTTTCAAACCTCAACACAGAATTGGCATTTTTACCATTCAAATCCAGTATTTTATGGGATAATTCACCTGCTCTGAGTATATCGTTGATTTGTGATGGGGACAACTGGAAAGAGAAGTGTTCTTCTTCGGTGGAAGTGTGTCGGAAAGCTTTTTTTAAGGAGAAAGTATTGTCTAAGCTGCAGCTCCCAGCAGGGCAGGGACGTGTTTTGGAGAAAACAAGCTTCCATTTTATCTTGTTTCTATTTGGGATACAAATGGAGTACAAACGTCCTTTTCCTTGCAAAACAATGCTGTTTCTTGCTGAGCTTAAGATCCAGGATGATACAGTTCTTGACATCATAAGTCACTCCAAACACAGGAGCACCTTCTTTCAGTAACGTGGAATGTCCTTACAGCCTGCAATAGAAGAATAGGAAAGGTATAAAATTTAGAAGGTTCACAAGAAGCCTTCTACATAGCAATACAAAAGCAAGTCTAGAGCTCACAGAAACATTCGGAACTTTTTTCCATAAAAGACCGCTATAGGCAGATGCATCTTAAAAGTGATACAATTTCTATCAGTTAATTATATCCTAAGCTAGATTCACCAAGGTTATTAATGCCCCTCTCCACTCAACTCATCAGAAAAGCTAATTTTTTTTTCCAGGCATGTTTTTCCTCATTGTGGCAAGGCTAAGAAGAAAACCCAACATCACAAGAAATGTAATCGTAAATTGTTTGGTGAAAAGCCTCATCTAACATGACACAGAACAAACAGATCCAATGAGTTAGAAAACAGGAAGTTAAGTGACAATTAATGCGCAACTTTAAAAAAGCCTACTACAACTCTATTAATACACTCGAAATATCAAAACCAAGAGAAGATTAGTACTCAAACCCCATGGAGGAACCAAAAGATGTGGCAAATTAATGATTTACATGAAATGCCATTATCCTCACATGTACAACAAGCTAGTCTGCCTTTCCAATTCTGTTCCAACTTATACACGCGACTTTTTTTTTTTTTTAACCTTCAAGGTCTTAACCAACCTTCACACAGGTAGGATTTTTTGCGCAGCTGAAGGCAGATTCTACTGCTGGTTAATTAATGCATTTACCACAGCATTGTGCACTTTGATGCAGTAGAAGTTATAGAACAGTTACGTTGACAACTTTTGCAGGTTTACAGTTTGGCTTGTTCATTTGGAGTGCAATTAGAACAAGCAGCTGTGAAGAGTTCGGCTGCCACCAGCGGGAGACAGGGCACCTGAACAGCTCCAGCTCTTCAGTTGCCATGGGGGAGGTCCATCACATAGTCTCCTACTTTAAATAAGGTATTCAAGCTGTGAGAAATCGCTAAGTACCACCAGATGCTTACTCCACAACAGAATTTTGCCCCATGGATTTCAGAGCTAACTATATAGTAGCACCGCAAGTACAATTACTCCCAAAAGGTTATGCTAGCAGCCAGTTAGAACTATATAGTTTTCTTTGAGCTCTGAACCACTTCCAAGTGGCCTGTAGCACTATGTGCTCTAGGTCTCAGGCCAAAGATGCTACATACTACTTCAATATTGGTTTGTTTTTTTAGCAGGGCATTTCACAAGAAATAACAAGCAGCCAGCCTGGCCAGTTGCATAAAAATTGTTCTCAGAAATCAGCAGGAGCTAAAAACAAATTTGAACTATTCTAAACAAAAGGCCTACTGATACAACCCAAGGACTTTACTGAAATCCCATCTGGAAAACAAAAGCAACGTGTCACAAAACATTTATGAAGTGTACCACCCATGCTTAACAACAGAAAAGAGTAGACAAGCCCCCACCAACAAGGGCCTCACCACTATAATTCTGGGGACCCTATGAGGACAGGCGAAGACACAGCATAATTTTACTGCTGAGGGCAGGAGAGCAGATGGAAAAGACAATGCCAATTCATCGCCCGAGGCTTGCCTGCAGTCTCCTGGGACATTGGCATCTCCCAGCACAACCAACATCCTTTTGTTTTACTGCAGGGAGAACTCAACCAAAGTAAAGCTAATAGGAAGGCCGCTGACACTGCTAACTCCAGCATCGGCTAAACCCAAAAAGCATCAACAGTGCAAGACAAGCCTTTGGGGTTGCTGACCTTTCCCAGGCCATTCCCCATCCAGTTTTTTCTTCTTTCTCTTCCCGCCCTTCTGAGCCATGTGAGATTGAAACAATGACAACTTTCATGTTCTTGACTCAAAAAGACAAGAGAAACACTGTTTTAAACAAACTTACCCTGTTCACATCAGCTGGCTGACAGACACAGCAAGGTGGTGGGTTTTTTCCTAGCACCAGAGTTGCCTAATACCATTTAGACACGTGTTTGCCTAAGGTCAGGTAGCATCGATCGGTCCTGGAGCACATTTCTGAACCACCCCTACTCACCGCCCGTAATGACCGTTTCCCCATCCGCAGGTTCCCACCCAGTGGCAGTGTGCAGACTCCACCGCTTCTGCCCAGGACGCCCACCCGCAGCCGTTAGCCACTCCAGCACCAGCCGTGTTAAAACACGGTGACAGTGCTAATAACAGCAATGTGCTCAAGAGCATTATGTAAGAGCCAATGACACAGACCTGACGCTCCCTGCACCGCACACCTACCACGGCACTTCCTCATCAGGTGAATCGGTGCGACCGATGAAACCCAAACTGCCCCCGCACAACACAGCCCGCTCGCTGCTGGAGAGTCACAGTGTGTGCTGGGGGCTCACAGAAGAAGAACGCCCCCTTTTTCCAATAAAATAACATATATCCATTACACTTTGTGTTACTGCCCCCTCAAGACTCCCCACATACAGCCTCCCACAGCACCATATTCCCCTCACGCACGCTCCCAACACTGCCCACACACCCTCTACACACCCAACCCTTATCCCACACACACACCGACCCCTACCCCAACACCCCCAAAGCCCAACCACAACCCACCACCCCTGACTGACCCCACACACAGCCCCAGCGCTGCACCACCCCTGACTGTCCCCACACCCTGCCCCACACACAGCCCTAATTCTACACCCTACCCCACACACAGCCCGACTGACCCCACACCCTGCCCCACACACAGCCCCAGCCCCACACCACCCCTGACTTACTCCACACCCCGCCCCCCACACCGCCCCCGACTTACCCCCCACCCTAGCCCCACAACAGCCCCCCCCCCCNCCCTGACTGGCCCCAGACCCCCCATGGCACACACAGCCCCTGCCCCACACACCCTCCCAGCCCCTTCCCCTCACCTCCCCGCCCACCGGCCTTTTCCCCTCACAGCCGCCTCACAGCTCCGTCCTCCCTCACGGCTGCCGCCCCTCCGGCAGTTCTCCTCCAGCCCGCTCCCTCTGCCCCGCGGCATTCCCGGTGCCGGGGCGGAAGGGCCGGCGGCCACCGCCCAAGCCGAGCCCCCACGACGGCAGCGCTCTCCTCCCGCCCCCGCTGAGGCGCCCGCACCCCCCCGCCCCCTCCCCTCACCCCGTTCCCGCCGCACCCACCGGCCGCAGCAGCCGCCACGCGCCCCCCGCCGCCTGCAGGTTCCGGGCTGCCGGCGCGGCGCGGCGCGGGCGGGCGGTGGGCGCTGATTGACAGCCCCGCCGTCCAACCAGCGCCTTCCGCCGCCAGAGCCGCCCTCGGCGCCCCGCCCCGAGCCGAGCCCCCGCCGCGCGGGTTCCTGTCAGGACGCGGCGGGACCGAGGGCGCGCGCGGGGGTGAGGCCGCACTCCCTCTCTCCCGCCCCGCCGCCATCTTCTCCTCAGCGGCTGCCGGGGGTGCCCGCGGCAGCTCCTCCGCCGGCGGGTTGGGGCACAGCCGCGGAGAGGCGAGGCGAGGGGAGGGCCCCGGAGCCTGCGGACAGCTCGGCCGCCTCGGTGCTGAGGGAGGGTGAGGCGGCCTCGGCCCCGCGCTGCTGCGCTTCCTCACCGCTTAGAAGCGGGATAATAACGTGAGGAGTAACAGCGAGCAGACGAGATGTGTTAGGAAAAAGCATCAACGGTATTTTTTTTTCCACACTAATAAAGTTCAAAAAACGTTATTCTCTTGAGGGAGTGTCCTTAGGGTATTTTTTTTTTGCTTGTTTTTTAAATACAGTTCACTCCTCAGTGCTGAGGCCTCCAGCTGATGAGGCTCAAAATCGCAATGCTCTTTTGAGAACGATAGGCCATGTAAACAGTGGAGAACAAAACTCAAAAGGCTCATTTTGCTGGCTCCCCGCTTTTTTTGTGGTTTCATATGTCTGCTTGCCTTGGTTAAAATTTCTACTGAGTGGTTTTATACCACGTAAAAAGACAAGGAATGGGCCCAAAGTGCATGGTAGTTAATCAGTAGTTATTGCATATTATGGATTGGTTAATAATTAGTTCTTATTTTAAGCTGCAATAGTGATTTTGCAGAAACACAGGCTTACAAGAAGCTTTGATGTTGCCAGTGCATTTTTTTTATTCTCCTGGCTTCTTGTGTTGAAGCATTTTTTCATTGAAATAATGTGTTGCAGATATCCGAGATGAGGCCAGTGTGTTCCCAGGTTATCTCAAGTGGAAGGAACTGCGCTCATCTTTGTGAGTGTGAGCTATCATTTGTTTCTTGTTTGGAATAACGCAATGAAACAGAGCTTCGTGTCAAATGGAAGTCCAAACCAAGGAAAACAAAAATAAAGACAGAAGGTCACCTTAAAGAAAAATTTCAGGACAGTATTTTAGCACACATGAAAACTGTTATCTTAAGTTTGACATAATTGTTTTATTTGTCTGACAAATCTGCTGAACTGAAAGAGGTCACCCACAGCAGCTCTCACCCACATCTCTCTGCTCTGCACCACTACTCAGGTACACCAACAGTAGTTTCGGGGTCTCAAGGCACTCTTCATTCTGACCTACCAATTTTTTTCAGCTTCTGTGCCATTTACAACAGTGAGAAAAGCTCCTACAGCAGCCTGAAAGCCAACTTGACTGCTCTGAGGTTCCTGTGCTCCCGGCGTGTTTAAATGCTTCTCTTCAGCTGAAAGCTATTACTTACTGCTCACATGTTCGTGCGTCAACTCATATGCATAACTGAAGTGATTTAGGAAATGTGTAAATGAAACAATTAACAGTCCTGTAGAAGAAGGTGCTGCTTTCATTCCATATTTTCTAAGCACAAGAAAGAATACCGTGCCAAAGGCTTCCAAGAAACTTAATGTTTTTCAGTGTTAATATCCAGTACTTGACAGGACTGGATATGAAGTTGAATTGAGATTTAGATTCTGCTTTGGAGTGTTTGGTTATGCTGATGAACCGGACATATAATTAGAGTTTAAAAATGTAGAAATGCTACTCTCTGATACGATTTGAGGAAAGAAACACTATTGCTCAGGCTTGCAGTATTTTTGCCTTCAGGAATATCTAATTAAAATGGCAAATTTCTGTGGCAACAGTGGCTTGGTTGCCATAGTGCTCTATCTTGGTAATTTGCATTGAAAAAATTATAACTCAACTTTCTTTAAATAAAACTAAGATTTGGTTTTGACTTCTCTGTTTATAGGTGAGCTGAAGTTCAGTATCAGATGTCCTGTGCCAGGAGAAAGTTCTTACCAGTATTTATAAGCAAATGAGTAATTGCAGGGTGACAGGTTAAAATGTAGCAAATGCTATATTTAGATTTTTTCAAGGTATAATTTTATCTGTTGACTTGTACAGTCAGCAACTCTGATTTTCTTTGCAAATATATTTTTGTGCTTATTTCTGTGTTGCTCGTTTAGGCCATGATCCAGCTCCCAATAAAGTCAATGAAGGTCTCAGCAGACTGCAATAGGTTTCAGATAAAGCGCAATGTTTATTTGAGGCTAAAAGGTCACTTTGAGAAAGGCCATTACATGAAACAGGTTGCCATGAGGCCACTCAAGCACATGGCGTCTGTACTTCTGACCTGCTACCTACTATTAGTTTCACTGTATGTTGAATTTGATGTAATTACTGGATACTGTTTAGAGACGTAGTCCTGTTCTCTCCCAGAACCCAGCTCTTCTCTCAGGTTTAGCTATCACACAACCCTATGGTAAATCAGACTGTCATCAGCTCTGACAAAATCATGATTTTTCAGGTTGTGATCCAGCTTCCTGCATGGTAATGTGATCGTTAGATCAAATGTAGGGAAAGGGGACGAATGCAGAGTGGGGAGGGGTACTGCTGCTTCTGGCATCGGCCCTCAGTTAGTTTGGATGAACGACACCGGAACCCGGATCCTAAGGCTGCGGGTTTCTGGATATGGGAGGCAAAGGATGGGAAAGCCAGTGCTTCCTTCTTCTCCCCTGGTGTATCTTAGCAAACTTTTGGAGTTATGATGTCATTTACTGGATGCTTATTGGAGAATTAGGGTTCCAAGACTGAAGGAAGGGGAGATGCATTTTGGTAAACGCTTTGGGGCATTACCAAAATATTCATAGATTTCTTTATTTTTCCTTATATTGCACACCTCCTGTTGTATACGGGGACTTGAAATATGCTTGGGTTTACTATTTTGTGATCTTTTATGCCTTGATTTAATTTTAGATTCTATGATGATCTTAAGGCAAAAAAGACTGTTATTATTGATTATCTTAGCTATATCAAGTTCCTTAGCAAAGCATTAAGAATGATCTGAGGAGGGTAACTAGCTCAAGATTAAATTACAGTATACTGAAAATGCTGACACCATCACAGAAAAAATTGCATTTGTTCTACTTCATCAATTCCCAAAATCAGTTTACAAAGACAAAAGTAAATGACTTTGTGCAGCCCTTTCAAAACAGACATATTTCAGCAGTCTGGTCTGAATTTTAAACGTGTGTTCCAAAAAAAAAAAAAAGGTATAATCGAACATGCACAAGCTTATCTAGAGTAATTCAAGTAAGTTAATACAGAAGTACCTGAATTATTCAGTGGTAACAGAGAATATTTGCACAGTCGGGATTTTCATACACAGAACTGGAGGTAGATGTCTGCCAAACTGGTAAGAAAAGCGGATTTCTTCAGAGAGAGTACAGGGAGGTGTCCCAAAGATCGTAAAATTTGCTTGAGGCAAATTCTGCTTTGAAAAGAGCAGCAGCCAACTCACCTCTGGGAGCATCTATGTTGCTGAAAGAATTGTAGTTAACTCAAGCTCAGATAATTGTGGTTCCACAGTAATTGGACTCCTAACAGCACTATATCACCCTTTCTCTCCGAAAATCCAACACTGTCTAGAAGAACTGAAAAATTTAAGAGGCAAAAGATGTCATATGTATGCATCACTTGGAAATAGCATGTGAAAGTATACTTGGTATAACTCTGGCACTTTGGGACAATGAGGTCTTTAGCTGAAGTTAAGAAACAGCCAGGACGCAGCTAGGAGCTGGAAGAACAGCTGTTTCTAATTTTTCATGTCCTTTTATAGAAGGAGGCTAATTCTGTGACTAACTGGACAGGGAAACTTTAAGTTTTCGATCTGACTTTCCCAACACCGATACAGTGCTATTTGGGGTTTCCTTTGTTCCTGTGGAACATTACTTTTTTTTTCCTCCCCTTGTTTGTTTGGGCAACTGGCTGTGGCTAGTTTGGTGGAATAGATAGAGCTTCTGCTTCCAGAAGCTGCAAACAGATGCCCATCAGTTCCCGCTGCCTTCACAGCAGGTACTAGGATGGATTACTTTACACTAACTAATTGATATTCATGAAAGGTGTGAGACTGCTAGTGCTTTGTAAACATTTCTTGTTACGGGGACACACCAAGAACAGAAACATCAAATAAGCCTGATGTTCCCTAAGAAAGCAAGTTAAAAATCAGAATAATATTTTCAATAAATAACTAATCCTTTTCTAAAAAGCTGACTAGTAACAAACATAATTTGAATGCAAAGAAAAGTAGTTCACTTGGAGTTTTCCTGAAATGAAGAGAAAGACTTAGTCTAGTGATACACATTAGAAAATAGCCATAGATCCAAACCCTTTGGAAACTTGTGAATGGCCATCGTGCAAAGGCAGGCAGGTCCTTTGAATGAATTGACTCTCTGGTCCACCTTAGAGAATACAGATTGAGTCGGGATTTGCCTTTGCACAAAAAGCACAACAGTTTAGCTAACCAGCTTTTTGAAAGGAAATAAATACGCCGCCGCTCTGCAAAACACATCCTGCTGAGAGCCTTTAAAAGTCAGCAGTTTACTGTATGTATTTTACCCTGTGAACAGTGACATACACTTCATTAGCTGCATATCATATTTTGAGTTTTCACAAAAGGCACATTAGCACCTTAGATGCAGAGATCTCTTCTTATAAACAAAAAAAACCCATGAGACTGGAAAACATAAATTTCCTCTAGGCCAGTTAAAGCCATTGCATTTTCCTTGTTTGGTTACAGCAAATTCCAGTCTTTGATCTTCCTATATAATCTAAAACAAATACTCAAATGCTAGAAAAGCAAACAAGCTGCAAGGAATGTCAATGATCAGAGGTAAACGCAGTGAACAACTGAAGGAAAAATGCCATTCCAACTCTCCAACTTCATTTAACCTCTGCTGTCACAGCAGGGGCTGAGCGGTGTGTCTGTCTGTGAAGCTGCAGGGGTTAAACTGAAGACCCAGTTTGCGCTGATGTAGTCGGACTGCTGCAAAGGCCTATCCAGTTGCTGTAATTGGATCTGAACTCCACATACATGATTTTTACCGGACCATGCTTACAAACTGGTTCGAGTTAAACTGAAATACATGTTCAGTTAAGGTTCTGTGCCACTGTAAAAGTGAGTTTAAATTTCTTGGGGTCAGCTTACAAGTGCAGGAAAGTCTTCTGGCTTGGTATGAAGTGCTCATGTGTAGAAAAGTAATTATATTCTTTTCCTCCCTCTCCTCCTTCCACCTTCTTCTCCTCCAACAGCTGAACAGGCTGAGTTGACTCCTGAATTGCTACACTTTATATTCCACTATATTAATGTGAAATTAAACAAAACTATGGTTTGCATTACTATGTTGCTGTTCACAACCTGGAGTGAGGGGCGGAAATTTTCCTAAAATTCAAATGCAATGCAAGTAGCAGTATAAACGGAACACCAGAGGTATAAACATTCTCTGCTTCACAGCCGTGCAAATTTGGACTAGTTGTCTCAAAGTCAGCCAGGTTTCATCAGCATACTGTAGTTTCCTCAGGGTAACTGAGAAAAAACTTGAGCCCCCCTCTCTTACAGACAGTGTAGAGCAACGCGCTTTGATACGCAGTGTCGTTACTGAACGGTCACTTTTGTATGCAGAAGGAATTCAGAGAGGAAAACAGCTAGTTGGAGGTATAAGATAACATCTCATTTTTTTTCAGGCTTATCTCTGCTTTTCGCCTGAAATGCTCCCTTTTTTAGCTTTCTGACCTTTGAACACCACTGAAAGCACCATCTGGTGACAAGGTACCTTGCAACACTTTTCCCCTGATGCTTATATTTGGGTTAATTTACACTCATCATTAAATTTATCATTATAAATGACGACTAGATCATATCAACTGTATCACTGAAACTACCTAAAAATCTTATGGTTTGCAGAGGACAGAAAAAACCTCTGTTGAACCTTAACTACAGCTATTAAAGTTAAAAAGTTGAAGTTAAGATAGCGTGCAGTTTATCAGGCAGAGGATATCTCCACTCTATCAGTGAAAAGAGAAGCAAAAAAAAAAAAGTAACTGATTTATTGAGTTTCTTTCGTAAGATTGATTTTTATCTGATAAAGGAGTTTCAAGGACATGTATGTAGAGCCAGCACAGGGATTTCAATTACGCTCGCCCATACCTTTAAAAGTAATTATTGTCAGAGTTAAATTCTCTCATCTGTTGTATTTTGACTGAAATGCCCTTAAAAATTGTTTTAAGTGTTGTGGTAAGAAATGGAAACAGCCAGCCACTAGATGGCATTTTCAGTCTAGCTTTTACAGCTGTGCAATTGCAGATGCTGCCCTAAATCTAAGGCCTCAAGTTCTCTCAATCATGCCAACTGTGATCCTATTACAAGTTAAGCCAAGTCTTGCTGGAGTAGTTAAGATTCAACTGCTATTTTTCCTTCAACATATTTGGTAGAAGATAAGGATAGCACGTGTTCTAGAATTTGAACGACCTTGATGGAGGGGCGTTGCTGAGTAATGTTTGTGTGCAGAGAAAGACGGTTCAGAAGGAAACCAGAGAAAAATGAAGTTTCTGCAGATCCTCAAGGAGTGCTGATGCACAGCACAGGTATTTGGCCCGATGAACTGCCTTTGAGGGCGCCATTTGTACTAGAGGCGCTAGCTCGGATACTGTTAGGAGTTCAGACAAGCACGCTGGTTTGATTCCTATGGTCTTACAAAACACAGCACTTGGTAAATTCATGGTCATGTCTGTGTGTGCAAGCACCGAAACGTAGCTCAGCTCACAAGTGGAATTATTAAATCATAGAAGTTTGTGCTGTTACAGTTAGTATCTTCTGAGGGTCTCCAAGCATATTATAAATATAGTACACAGTCTTTGGGTTTGATTATCCTCATCTCTTGGGTAACAAGATAAAATAATGTTGGTTAAAGAAATAAAGTTCTTGCTATAAGGGTCTGGAGGTAACTGTATTTCAACCGATATTTCAACAAGTCAAGAGTCTGTATAAGGAATACAATTGAATACAGTTCCTTATGCCCCAGAATATTATTACCAGGAGAACTTTGCTAAATGAGAAAGAATCATCAGTGAAGCAATTCATGCTACCCCTTCTGAAAAATAACTTAGCTTGTTCCCCAGTCTTAAAAGACTTAAAATCACCAATCAGTTTGATTGTTGTTATTTTTGCTATGTTTTCCTGGTGGACTATATTTTCAGTTACAGGGGAAAGACTGTACAACAAAGCTTAATCTGAATACTGTACCTTTGCCATACTGATTGCATTATGCATTGAATAGACAATACAATTCACTATTTCATATAATATTTGATATTTCTTCTTGCAGTTTGGTTTTATAATCTCAAAATAAATTAAGTGCACTAAATTGTAGAATGTCGTTTATAGCTTTAAAACCATACAAAAATCAAATATTTGTGTATTTTTATTGAATGACCAAGGTTTCAAGAATCAACAAAGAATATAACAGGCTTCCTTTTATATTTTGCTTCACCATGGTAAAAATAGATCATGTTCTTTAATGCAAAAGAATGAAAAAAACCCCAACCCTGTAAATAAGAAAACTTATTTCTGAAGGAAGGTATAGTTCAGTTTCTCCCAGAAACGGAACACCTTGGGGGATTCAGCATTTAAAGCTCTTTACAATAGCTAAGCTTTTACAATAACCTTGTGAGCTAAACATTATCCGCCTGTTGTTCATGAGTAAACCACCCTTAAAGAAGCTTAAGTACTGTGTTCAAGGTCACAGAACGGACACATTCTGTGGATAAATAAGATTTTTATTTTATTAGACTGAGTTATTATAGCTGGGGAAAAACTGGACAGAATTTTGGTATGAAGCCCTCTTGACCTTCTGTGAAAGCCTGAGTGAGCAGAAACCTGCTCATACACCTAGAGTGAGAGGAAACACTGAAAATACCGATCACTGACCTGCTCTGTGCTTCTACTAATGCAGCAGTACTTCAGCAGCTTGATTAAGCTATAGCTGGTAAGTAACATTGGTCAAATTTTAATCAGGGAAGTATTTTAATTTACCCCTAATAAAATGGATTTGAGCTATGGGTTCTTTTGAAAGACTTTTTACATTTTAAACTGAGTCTTTTCATGTAGGTTTTAATTTTAACAGGGACATAAGGTTCATGACAATAATAATTTAACTCTGACTAGGAAAGATTCAAGAGGTATGAAATATGTCAGAATTTGAGTGAAAGGATTAAGCTGAATAGAAACTGTTAGTCCCAAAAATTGTGATATAGACTAAAAGTAGTTTTTAAACAGAGATAGGCTTTCTAGAACTTAAAAAAAAAAACCCAAAACAACAACAACAAAAAAACACAAACAAAAACCAGTCCAGAAACTTGGGAGGCATAACTTACCTGTACTTAGATTATTGCACTATGGCATAATCAAGGTGAAAACTTCTATGAAACTGAAGGTAAACAATCAAATCATTCTTCAGTCCAAAATAGATGCATCAGTTGAAGATCTCAAACAGCATTTCTGTTAATGAAAGTCCAAGAAAAACAGTAGGGAGAGGTAGGTCTCTTCAAAATAAAGAATGAAGAGATGCACACTTGATTTTAAAGTCTTATTTATTTCATTTTTTTAAAGAAACTAAGATACATTAAATAGGTTTTCTGCAATATCAGTTTGCATTACTAGCGAATTTACATTCATAATAGCTAAAAACATTGCATTTTGTAATGATTTTCTGTTTCCTTTAGCATCTGCTGTAGAAGAATCTCTCCTCTAAAACAATGCTGAATTAGCCCTCACAACATCCCTGTGAGGTAGGTCAGTGTTACCCTCGTTTTGTATAAGAGGAAACTGAGGAGCAGAAAGTTTTAGGTCAGTGTACCAGGGGAACAGTAGAAGAGTTAGGTTTAGAATTCTCATCTTCCAGTCCTTGCCCTGCGCTTCACGATAGCGTCTTTCTCCCTTTCTGAAAAAGGAGAGCAGCCCAGAGTAGCTGCTCTTCTCCTCCCCCACCCCCGCTTTCCTTTACAGTGTACATCTTTGATGATGTCTCCATTTAAGCTGAAAAAATTTATAAACATCAGCAATTTCTATCTGAACTATACAGATGAAGTAGAACATTTGAAGCCCAGAATTAAAGTACTTGAAAACAGGTAGTTACAGATAACAGCACTGTACCGAGTACCGGCGACACAGGTCGGCATTCTGTCACTAAGCTGCAGTAATACTGACACACAGCTTTTCTACAGCGACTGTCTTCTGAAGGGGTGAAGGGACTCGGGACTGAGGAAACCCCGTACCCACAGGGAGCATCCCTGGCAGACTGCCACTGCGAGGGGATGGTGTGCGCAGCAATGCGCGATCAGTGCGGTCAAGTCTACCCACATTAGGTCCCTAAAGTAAACAGTATCTACTTATAGGGCAGACAACGAAGGAGGTCGTATTGCAGAGCAAATCACTTAACTGAGGTAGAATTTGAGCAATTGAGACCCACAAAACACATACCTGAATTGCTATAGAAGTGCTTTTCAACAAAACTGACGAGGGCATTATAGTTACGGATGCTGCATGGGCTAAGGGAACAAGTGTCCGCACAACACTGTGCAATCAAGTGGCCTGCTTTAAACACAGCATTTACATTGTTAGTTTAAATTAGTTATAAATAGCATCTTAGAAGATTATCTTTAAAATATATATGTAGCTTTCATACCAGTGCCTGCTTGAGGAGAGTAAAGAACTTTTTTCTAGTGCTACTCACATGCACTGTCTATGTCAACAGACAGCAAGAACACAGTGAAAGCAATCTTTAAATCAGACAAGAAATTGGTAAGGAAACTTTAAGTCCAGTTTGTCCAAAATTCTTGACTACCATTTCAACATGTATTAAATGGGACAATTAGAAGTTGTGGCCATCAGTACTAGTAGATCACTACATAGTTTCCCATTTTATATTAAGTGGGATTTTAATTTCATCTTAATTCTTAGAGTTTCAGGTCTTGGAGAACACACTCGTTTACTCAACTATCCCTTGTATGAAAAAGTGCTAGTTAAAAAGATCCCATATCTTAAAAGAATAAGCAATTCAAATGGAATATAAAATCAGAAGATTGTCCCCCTCCAAGTAGAATGTTGATGGAAATGGCTATCTTGTGTGTTCCATGAGTGATCTGAAGACCAAAGTTTCTGTTTATAGTATCTCAGATGTGGAAGCTCTTGGATATCTCAGGGCCATTATCAGTTTTCTTCAGGCCTTGAAGGAAGCTCGAACTACTCTCCCCTTAAGAGGCTGCGGGGGGCGAAAATTATTCACCATTTGGATCCTCTGGTCTTCCTCACTGGTGAAGAGAAGCATGCGGAATTTCTCCAGCTGTAAATTCAGGTGAAATAATTACTACTTAAGAGGGCAATCAATATTAATGTTTTTTGAAAAGGACCAAAGGAAATTATTTGGTACATTTTATTCTGTTAATAGAGTGGGTTCAAGCAGAGATCGTAGAGAGCATTAACAGAAAAAACAGCAGCGCTGATTATTGAACAGGCTGATTATGCACAGGCCAATGGTCTTTTAACGTAGCCCCACTGCAAATCAACACAGTCACCGCCTGTTTATCCAGTGTTGAATCCTACAAGAACTGGGAGAGTATCCAAAGTTTACCTGTTTCTCAGAAATTCTGATGGGTTCTTTCAGCACTATCCATGTTACACTCTCGTTAAGGGGCGGTGTTGTCAGAGAACCAAGGTATGTCCAGTAATCCAGACTCAAAGGCAGGAGACATTTGGGGTTGAAGCTTCTAAATGGAGCTTTTGTTCCCTGGGGGAAGAAAAAACTGATACTTGAAATTGATCTTTTTACTTTTAAGTGCAGGTTAAAGAACTCTCTTTGAATGAGAGAAAAATAGTAAAGTAATATTAAAAAGTAGGGGAAAGGGAACGTTTACAAAGGTCTGACTGCTAATAACACCCGTTGTCCCAGAGTGGCATGGCAGCCTGTGGACCTTCCATCACGCTGCTGAGCGGTAACTATTTCTTTCCAGCAAGTGGAAGAAATCACTTAAATGTCAAAGTATCATTTAGTGTCTGCAGCCTACATAGTGCTGTGTAACTGCCTTCATTTCCTCTCCTTCACATGCATATACAGAGGAGTGAGAAATAATAAGCCCACTCAAGCATTAGATATAGTTTATTTTGCATATTGGAACTTGTGTATGTTATAGAATGCATTAGCCTCATGTAAATCCAGAGAGGGTAACATTTGTAGTGGTCTAATCAGTCTGCACTTGAGGAAGTGCAGCAGGTGTCAATCTTCAGCAAAGCTCTCGGATACATCTGGTTAAAGACCACCTTCAGGTACCGCTGTAAGAACAGACTAGCTCAGGGCCTCATTAAATTCGCAGCAGCAGATGGGCAGCCAGCTTTGACTTGTTCGAGGCTAGGTGCAATGGAAGAGGATTATTTTGCCGAGTGCAAGAGCCAGAAGGGTCACGGAGCTTTTGAGTTTAGATATTCCGGGAAAGGCAGAACCTCTGGATGACCAATGGGGTCAGCACAGCCCTGGGAGGCACCTGAGGTTAGGTAAATCAGCTGAACTTGGGAGGGGAAGAGGAGACTACAGCTACAGTGATGTTGGGAGGATTTGTGGTGGGTGACTTTCCATTTTTGCCTCAAACATGTACATGAGCTTGATTTTTAAAAGATATCCCAGAAACAATTAAATTTAAAGAGCTTAAGACTTACTTTAAATTTTACCATGTACAAAGCATCAGTGAGTCTGTTCATTTTGGCATGTTCTTTCCCAATCTAAAGGAATGGAATAGACAGGTTAAATAAGAATTACTATAATTATGCTTTGAATAGGTGTTGTTTTCTTATCTGAATCTCAACATTCCTACTAAGGTAAGTTTAACAGCAATTTGCAATGAGTTACTGCTTCCAAGAAGTCATCTGTTTTCCTTAAGCACTTCTTAAATACGTGGCTTGGTTCTCAAACACTTGACAGCATAATGCTTTTCATCATGTAAACATGCTATTTTTGTGATTCTTACCTCCAAGAAAACACCAACTACTGCCAAGCCATCTGGAGCTGCTGCTGCTTCTCCAAATGTTGCGTATTTTCTGGCATTCCAGTGAACTAAGTGGAGCTTTAAAGAAAAATAAGAATTAAAAAAATTAGTGATAGAAGCTGTGATCATAGAGTGGTTTAGGTTGGAAGGGACCTTAAAGATCATCTAGTTCCAACCCCCCTGCCCTGGGCAGTCACATTAACGGGCACTAATGGTTGTTCATAACAGAATGTAGGTCTTGCTCCAAAGGCATCTTTGGAAAGATGAGCAAGTTCAATGTTTTGGACCAGTCCATAAGCGTGGGCAGACACTAAACAGAGTTTCTATATATCAGCCTTGGTTTGAAACAAACCTGTGACCCAACTTCCCCGGTATGGGCCTTCATCCCACGAAGCCCTGTGCTCCAGCACTCACTGGTAGACTCCAGGCTGCTACGCTACTGTAGTATGTGGGATAGAGTGTGCTGGGAAAGGCCTGTGCTTTGTCTGACTCCCTCTCGAGCCCTCAGATGCAGCCAGTTCTAAGCTACGGATAGCACCACCACGGTCCTTTCACAGGTTGCGATCATCAGCCAAAGCGGAGGCCAACTGTGCCAGGTAATGGAGCTGGATGGGGCTCCTCAGCACCATCTTTGTCAGTATAGCTTTCCTGTCCGTGCAAGTGAAGGATACAATCAAGGGTGCGCAGCAGGCTAAACTACGCAGCAAAGGACCGTTAAGAGGTGCTGTGTGAGCAGCTAGCTGTGTCCTGCTGATGAGGATGAGACGACAGAGTCTGGGAGAAAGGGCTGCACCAGGGGGATAAGTTTGCATTCTGAAAAGCAGGGTGATCAACAGATAACTTCAGTGTAAGGAATAAAATTCTCATTAAAGTCTGCGTTGCCCTAACCATGGTGAGGAAGCAATCAGAATCCTAAAGAACATGCAGTCCCCGCGCAGACAAAGCCGTTTGTCAACAGCATTTGCATGAATTAAATCCATCTGTAAAAACACTTCATTACCTCACACGGAAAAGGTTTGCCATCAATTGTATGCTCTGATCCCTGGCTGTGCTTTGTCCCCCAGTGAAAGTGAAACTGCTTTAGCCGAAAGGGATTCTCAAAGGGACCTCCACTGATTGCTGAGCAGGAAAAAAAANAAGAAAGAAGAGGAAAAAGCTTCAGTATTCTGGCTTTTTAGCTTCCTGTTAGTAAAAAATAACTGCCATTGGCACAGTAGTCAAAAACAAGCCAGCAGCAGCTCCCAGTAGCCAGTATCAAAGATATGCATCATCCAGACATTTAGAAGCATTCGATTTCTTAATGGAAAGCACCTGAATTCCTGTAAAAATGTAAATTAAAAACATTGAGTGGCTACTTATACAGAATTTTGTAGCTTTTCTGAAAGAGTATATTTGACATATGAAGATGTGGTAGCTTTGTTATGGTTAGGCCTTTCTTGTTAAAACACAATAAATCCAAGTTGAATATTAAAAAAAAAAATAAATCACAATTTGAAACTCATGTACCTGAAACATTTTTGACAGCGCTACTTGAGAGTTCGTGTAGAAGAGCGTGGATACCTTGAGCATCAGGTAGACAATTCAGATAAGCATTTCCTCTTTAGAGCATCTTTCCTTCATGTCAAGGTTATCTATATTCTGTTTCCTTTAAATACCTGATCTCCTAAAAGAGGTAATATAATAGCTTGTGCTTTACATGATACCATTCGGAATCTCAAATCACCTCTGTGGCATTTCCTCACCTTTATAAGAAACTTCATACATCATTTAGAAATAACACTTAAGAACAGATTAATGTTTGAGAGGCCACCTATAGAAGATACTTTATCAACAGTATCGGTAATCCTTCTGTAATTTTATATGGCACTAAATCAAATAAATTGTGCCCAAAAGACATGAAAACCTGATCAAAGTCTTATATTAAGGAAATTGAAGTTACATTTAGTAACTGTAAAACACTTCTCCTCAGTGTGGTCCATAACATTTTATTAAAAATAATTAAAGCTGTGGCTTGCACAGTGCTACCACACGTGCATAGTTCCAGCTGGCCTTTATGCAGGAAACTGGCCTTACCAAAGCAAAGGTTTTAGTATTAATTAAGACTACAAGTACCTCCTAGTATGTTTTTTCTGAACTTTGCAATGGAATGCATCACCTGTCTCAAACATTATTTTGAGAAATCTGCTCTGATGGGTTACTGTCAAAATTCTCTTGTGCCATTTATGCAGAGCTGTGAGTCACTAAGTCTATTTCAACACAACTAAAAACACTTTAAACCACGTTTTCCACTCCTAGCAGTCTTCTTCCTTGGAAGTGTTATTAACACAAGGCATGTGCTTCGTGTAGAAAGGGCAGAGGTCGTCATTCCTGCATGCACTCCAAGTCTGTATCTCTAGATGCAGAGTAATAGATGATGTTCTTAAACTTCTGAAGCTGGATAAAGTTCACTGTTACACTGACACAGTTCAGCTTAGAATGACACAGAAGTAGTTAGCAAGCTAAGATAATGCATCCAGATATATTTTACAAATTCTCTTTGTAGAGTGACATGCTTAATGGATCTGCGCAGCAAGATTTTGGAAAATGCACATCCAGTCTTCTCTGCAAATTCGGTGAAGATGCTTGAAAACCTGACCATTCAGTCGGGCAGTTTCTTAGATTCATTCCATGAGAGAAGTTTTGCAACAAAATGGCTGGAACTTTAACCCCCAGCCTTTATTTCAAAGGGTTACCAGCACAGACAAGTCACTTGACAGAAGTAGTAACTTGTTTTGAGTATCTAGGATACCCTATTTAGCTAGAATCAATAAACACACCCAAACGGAAGATGAAATCAGCTGATTGATAGGTTTAAAAAAAGTTGGTTTGTTTTTTTTTAATGTACACTTTCAATTTATCAGCTACTTCATCATCTCCATTTGAATGCTCTTCCCCAACCCCCCCGATGTAAGAGCATGGTCTACCATTAACAGAAGTAATCAATCACTTAAAGCATTTCTGCTCTCTGCCAAGAGCTAAGAGCCAAGAATAATACACAAATGCAGAGAGTCCAACGTCCACAAGCTGCTACCAACTCACAACTCCCTGAAGATTTATAATTTCTGAAGAAACTGAACTGCTATGAGGCAGTGGGGGAAAGGAGGAAGCGATGGAAGGTGACAGCTAGTGACTGGCTGGTCCAGATACAGGTTGGGGTAGTGGACTGTGATTGTGACGACTACGCTGCACAACCCGATGTCTGGTAGTCCTCTTCTCTTCCCTGCCCCTGCGGGTGGAAGCAGGGCAGTGAGCCACACAGAGCTGGCACATGTGTTAGCATCTTTGAGTTGGATGATCGTGGAAACAGGGCAGTGAGGAGTGTGCATACCTATTCCACACGCTGATGTGGTCTAGGAGCGCTGGAGGGATGCATGGATTCCCCGTCTAGCAAACTGACAACCCCTATTTAAAAGGGAACCGCTGCAAACAAACCCCAATTTTCCTGATGCAAGAGCTTTCCCTGATGCAGAAAGAGTGTTCTGCTGTGTAGTATTGCATTGCGTTGCTAGAGCTACTCAAGTGAAGACAAGAAATGTTGAGGCTCAAGAAGACAAAACAGAAAGGGCTCTGGTGATAAGCCTTGTTCTAAACTGAAGTTATACATCATATAAGATATGCTATACAGGATATACTTCATTGTTTTCCCTCACTAAGTCAGGGAATGGTATTCCGAGTCAGCTGGCTGTGTGTTAGTCTCACCTGTCTTGTCATCAGCATCTTCAAACTCAACCATAACTGAATGGCCATTGTTGGAGATGTTGAGAGATGCACATGATTCATAAGAGATAATAAGCGGCTTCAGGTTAGGGTCATAAACTGCTCTTGCAGAAACTATATCAATAGGTGACTGGCGGTTCCCTTGGGCAATAGGAAAAGATTTGTGCCACTCCGAAGGTCCTTCAAAAGGGAAGAAAGGAAAGCACCATTATTTTCTTCCTATTACACACAAAATAATCATTACATGTTTTCATGAGGCTTGAAGCAAAGCTTGCTGAGCAGGAGTGACTTTAAAGGTTGGCATATGAGAACTTCACTTAAATTCGAAGCCAGTGTGTTTTTATTAGCACAAGCAGGCTGCAACAAGATGGGGGGATTCGAGTATCTTGTACAAAACACCTGGAGGAAATCATAGCACATCAACAGATCCCTGTATCTTCAGTTAGTTGCACCACTAATTTTCTGGTGAGTTTGTAATTACATTGCTAAGGTCTCTGGAGACCTTCCAAGGCAGGTGCAGGTGTAAACACACTTGCACGCACACCTACACTCCCCCAAAGACACAGCATTTAATTCTTCCTGGGAAAGATAGTGTAAAAGCTCCAGTGATTCACATTAGATGCAGATGACTCAATCTCTTAGCTACTGACTATGCAGTTATTTTTAAAACCATTTTATGACTGCAGTAAATCTTTGGGGCAGCTTCCTTCTTCACTCCTGCCCATTGTGGTATCTCTCTACCCTGAGTGAAGGGTACAGTGTGATAATTAACATTTTTGGACTTCCTGACCCCAATAGAGTGGGGAGCAAGACCCATTTAATAACACAGCTCGCTGCCGCCAGAGCTGGAACACTCTTATGCTGTTCGAGATAACAAAACCTTATCTGTATCAGAGAATTACTTATTCTTACCACTTCTTTTTTTACTTTGGTATCATGCAAGAAGCAATTAAATTCTTCTACTGCTTATGTTCAGAAAGTATCAACAGTAACAGTTTTACTTAAAGATTCCCCAAGAAGCACATTTTTAATTACAGCGTTCTCACATACTTTCACAAGCAGAAACTTTTTAAAAATCAGGCACAGGTATTAACCCTCCTTGAGTTTATGTAACAAAAACAGTTATCTGTTACACTCTTACTTGTCTTTGGCATTTTCTGAAGAGCTAAGCTTATAAAATAATATCTTTTCTCAGCCTGCCTATAAAGCAGATTTAGGGTTTAAATGCTGTTACACAAGCTTCAGCAATATAGTTTGTCTCTTATGAGCTCTGTAAGAACACACATGGCTTTATTCCTACTACCTATATGCCCAAATACGTAACACTATCTACTAGCACTAACCAGCTCCACTTGGCATTCAAACTTGCTTTTGGACTCACAGAAACTAAAATAATTGCTGTTAAGAGAGAGAGACTGACTCCTGAAGGTTATGCAGAACACTCTTGTTGGACACTCAGCAGCTGAAATAATTGTTGTCAGGAGAGACTCCTGAAGGTTATGCAAAAGGTCTTCTTGGACAGCATCAGTCTCTTATCCATCCCGCTCTGTGAAGGATGCGGGCGCTATAAAACACTCTTGTAGCAATCCTTCAGTAGCTTCACATACCCTCTCACTCTGTGACACACGTTCTTGGAGGTGGGAAGCAAAGGAGGATGACTAAATTAAAAACTGTCAAACCAGAAAGCAGAAATTGTTCTGTAAGAGATCTCTGATACTGATCTGTACAATTTATTGATGTTCCAGCAATATAAAAACATATACCTTATTTTATTCATTTCTATAGAAGCCTAGATATCACATTTTAACAGCTGCACAGGATCAGAAGATCTATTACTGCTCTACTAAATCTTCTTTACTTAAAAGAATTGCTTTTAGAGAGACAGACACAGTTAATCCTTTTCATAACAGCTTTTTGGAAAGGGACCCATCTGTAATATCTGCAGCCTGAAAAATACAACCACTCATTACTGCTTCCCTCAGTTTTGGAACATCGATTGCAGCAGCAAAAGGCAGCAGGCGTAAGTTTGTGCATCTTTTACTGCCGCTTTCTGGGTGCTATTTTATTATCAATAAAGTAATTAATTACCTGCTGTATACACTTGATGCTTGCAGACATGGAAATGCAGGCAGCTCTGCAGGGCTCAGGCAACAGTTCTAGAAAGAAAAAACGAGTGGTGGGGGGAAGCTAGAGAGATGCAGCGTGGAACCACCGACACCTACCGTCATCCCGGCCGTAGCCCCAGCGGTGGCGGCCGCTCATCCCCGGAGCTGCACCGGGAGCTGCGCCCCGGCCCCGCCGGCTCACCTGCCTTTATAGGGGCTCCCGGCGGCGGGGGCAGCCCCTTAAAGACACAGAGCAGCCACGGCCGCTCCTGCGGGACGGGGAAAGCTCCCTCTCCCCCAGTGCTCCCTCTGTTTGCCGGCTCAGCACAGAAGGAACACGTAAAATTGAAATAACCGAAAAACTGTGATAACTGAAGTCCCCGGACTTAAGAGAGGAACGAACACCATCCAGGTGGCATGGGGATCAAATTTGGGGAAAAGTCGTAGTATTTTCCCATTCCACGAGGAAGCAAGAGCAGTGAGCTGCTCTGAGGGTCAGGGCACAGTAACCTGTGCAGGCTAAAGCGGGAACTGCCCTTCTCACGTTTATGTTCTGAAGGGGGAAACAGCACCCGCTTACTGCCTCTCTTTTTCTAAACACTCTCTCCAGCTGCAAAAAATTAGTGTTTTCACCTGATCTGTAAGTAAAACTTCTGAATCAGTGCTTAGCTGAGATGGGGAACATTCTCATCTCAGAAAAAATTACTTGTGCTACTTTTAAACAAGGTAAAAATCACACCGATTAAGTATAAATTGGCAATCTGATTTTTTTTTTGTTTGTAACTCTAAAGAAACTTTTTCAAAAGACAAAAATAGAAGCGTGGTTATGTTGGGGAGCAGAACACAGCAGGTTCTAAAGAAAGGAGCTGCTCCGTGCAGCCTCAGTTATCCGGCATGGTCCAGCAGTTGCCCGCACTCTGCTAAACCCACGCAGAGGCTACAATGAGACACCCAATCTGCGGCTGTAAAACGTCTTAAGAAATCTTTGTGGCAAGAAAAATGCCACATGCTACTCCTTGGTAGTAATGTTGTTAGATCCGAGGAAATGCCGTCTGCCGAGGCTACGTTTTATAAACATATTGATTTTCACAAAGACAATAGCACACAGAAATAGGGATTCTCCCATTATGCAATCAAGAAAATGGAAGAAAAAAAAAATCAATGAAAGCATTTTATGCAACTTTTATATTGTGGTACTGCCTCGTAAGGCTTCATTTCCTCTCCAGGAGCTTTCCATAGGAGTCAGCTATAAAACCTTTGAGATTCACTGACGCAAGCTGAATCTCTCAATAAGGGATGTGAACTGCTGGAAAGGTGTCCACAGAGTAGTTTGATGATGACTTACTGGGGTCGATGTCTCAATGTATTCCCGTTACACCGCTGTGACCTGCCCAGGTCCCTGCGCTGGCCTGATGCGCGCCGGGCGCTGACACTGCAGGTATGTCTGTGGGTCCTCAGGGTGACTGAAGCACTGGAAGCGGCACAGCAGCGCTGCCATTGGGTTAAAATACTTTGCTGTGAGAAGTTGTGATGTTTTGTTGTGCGGCTCTGTGCTGTACTTGCAGACAGGGAAGCCGGATGGAGACCGAGGCAGCCAGATGCAGATAGTCAGGAAAGCTGTTCTAGACCATGGGAAAAGGTACAAAAAATACCAATGTATCAGTGGAAAGAAGAAATGGAAGAGGAATTTTGTATATTTTAAAAAAGCAGATGATAGACTGGGGAAAACTTTATGCAAGATAGAGAATACGGAGCAACTGTTTTCAAGAGAAACGTAAAACCGGAGGCTCAGACCTTCCTCGCAGGGCACAGTGCCATTGCAGCGGCCCAACATCTACGTGCATTTGACACCGTTCTCCACTTCAGCTTTTATCTTCTCACATTCAACACCACACAGATGTCTACGTATGTGGACTACCAAGGCAGGGCATAGGAAGACCTCTGAGATGAGAGAACGTGCAGAAGACATGGCAGGAAGTGGCCTCCCCAAAATGAAGGTTAAAATGCTTGGATTTAGGAAAAGTGAAAAGGAGGAGTGACTGTACCTGGGAGGAAAGAAAAACATAGTTTGAATAACATTTTAGCTATAAATGATAGTCAGTGTGTATGACAGGTTAATGTGCTCCCCCATCCAATCAGCCATCTTTCTGTTTGAGGAAAATATTAGGTTTTCCGTAAAGGTAGGGTAATGCTGCTGCTGACACAGATATCACAGTGTTGGGTAACCCTGATGCCTCTTGACATTGGCTGCCTCTAAGAATGGATTTTCAGCGATTCTGTCCCCAAATTACCGTTTACATTTCAAAAGTTGTGGTAGTAATCTAATTCTGATCTCAATTTTACCAGCTTGAATCGAGGATAATTACGTCACACTCAGGAACTTACGGGAAGTGAGAAGAACAGAGTGGCAGGTGCTTAAAAGGTGCATTTCTCCAGCGCTGAGTTAGAAGTGAAGTAATCGTGATTTCCACAAATTTCTCACAGGCTTTGACTGCATCTCGAAAGGGAGTGAATGACGGGAAGATGTAGTTCCATCCAGCACAACGAAACGTTTCAAGCGACCTTAAAGAACAATTCTGTCTTCCCCAGTGTTCATACTGATGGCTTTATTCCTCTGGGACAGTGCTGGCGAGTGACCGGAGCAGCAGCCTCGCACAAATACATGGGTTCTTCTTCTGAGCCTGTCACTGCGTTGTGACACTGAACTAACAACAAATGCTCCAGTTTTCCCATCCCTCTATACGGAATAATTATCTTTATGATTTAATTTGAGCTCCCTATATTAAAATTGCTATGTAAGAACTAACCGTTACCATTACAAAGCTCTGGGTAAGATTGGAATGCCAAATAGAAGCTGAACATGTTAAACTTTGCAGGTTTGAGGAAACTGGGTTTTTGAGTCTCTAAGGCAAGTTGTCTCTGTAATACAGACCTGGAGTCATGGGGACGCACTCACACGAGATCGTGTCACTTGAGGATAATGCTTTTGGTGTTTTGTACTGCATCACCGCAGAGGGCAGTGCTGTGTTTTAGGAGGCGTAAAAAGAAAGAATAGGTATTTGGTTCCAAGGCGAATGGCTAAATGGCACTCAAAGTGTATTTGCTTAAGTAGCTTGGCAATTATCTCTGCTGAGCATCTTTAATGAACGAGGTGTCATGTCCTTCTTTATTTAATGAATATTAAAAGTGTGCCTGATGTGTCACTGCCTATATGGCAGCAATACTGTCAGTTTGGGTCCAGGCTGCTCACTCCAGAGCCTTTGAAGTACGATGGGCAGGAGCAGGTTAAGTGTTAAAACATTCATCACTCCCGAGCTTGCTACACCTCAGGTTCTCGACAGAGTATCCCGCGTGTCGGGGCAGCTCATCTCTCCTCTTACACAGCCATTACTAATGCTGGTGGTTTCCAAACGGGAGTTGCACTCAGGTGACATCTGTTCTTCGTGTGCGCCTTAAAATAATCTGTAACGAATCCAGAAACTGCACAAAAACACTTCACAGCGTAAACGCAAACAGGAGGGTGGACTGCCAACACTAAACATTAAAAAACAGAATCATTCCAGGGTTTTTCCATTTTTTTTTAGTATTTTATTTTAAAAGTGAGTGCCTACACTTGTTGATGGACAATAGAAATTTCATTTTTTTTCTCAAGTTTTTCTTTGCAAACAAAGCCGCGATGACTCGAGATTCTCGCGCTCGCAGTTAACTTCAGGAGCCGAGAGCGGGACCGCTTCTCCCCGCGCTGCACGGCGAGGCTCGGCGGCTGGGAGGGAAAGAGCTCCACGTTCACTGCTGGGAATCTCCGTCTGGCGTAAGAGCGGGGGGGGGGGGGGGNGGGAAGGTCCCCAAGTGAAGAAGGGATTGAGAAGGAAACGACAAAAAGCACATGCGTAAAATTAACAGAAAATTTGCCAGAGAAAAAACTCGACTACAATACGGTGCAAAGGGAAGAAGGGGATCGCTGGGAGCGCCCTTGGGAAGGCGGGGCGGCATGGCGGAGGGGTGCGCGGCTCCCGGGGGGCTCCCAGCCTCTGCACCCCGTTTTTCATGACCACGGACCGTTCACCCGCACAACGCGCACCGCCGCCACCGCAACGCTCCTCTGCAGCGCTTTCCCCGCGCCACGCGCGATGACGCCGCGTGATGACGCACACCCCGCAGGCCACACCCCCCGGGCGCCGGAGGTGGGCCCACCCCCGCGCATGCGCCCGCGCCCAGCCGCGCCTGCGCACAGGGGTGAGCGCGGCGATGGCGCAGCCGGGCCGGGCCAGCCTGAAGGAGCAGCGCTACGACCGGCAGCTGAGGTACCGCNAGCCGCCGGCTCCGGCCGAGCCCGCCGGGGGTTGGGGGGGAGGCCGCGCCCGGGCCGTTGTGGAGGGCGGAGGGTGCCGGTCTCGGTCTCGGCCGTGCCCCCGGAGGGAGCGGGGCGGCTGCGCTGACCTCGGTGAGCGCCTGTCACCGAGCGCCGCCCCCTTCAGCCTCCGTATCACTTTATACACGTGTTAAATACCTCACCAAACGCATCAAGAGAGATTCCCATCGCCCTGTACCTTTCAGTGCCTTGTATTATAAATTATAAAAAAAAAACCCTCCACAAAAATGCATTACTTATAATAAAACTTATGAAAAAGAGAACATTCAGGTTTAGGACAAAGCGTGTGTGAGGAGTGCTTTGACCCATGGTGATTTTTAGAAAGTTAAACGCATTACAGCAGAAAAAGGCGTGTGCGTTCACAGGGTGTGTGGTGTAAGGACGGAGAAAATGAAACATCAGTAAATTGGGCTGCTTTTAGAAAGTTGCAAGTTTGTCACAGAAAGTTTTCTTAAGGAAAGCTTATTTTGGTTACTGCTGTTTAGCCCCACTCAGCAGTGAATGGGAAGTCATACACCAGCCTCCATTTGTGATCGTTTTTTTCATTTCTTTCTATTGCCTTTACAATCTGGAATGAAATAATTTCGGCGTGTTCCTGTCTCCATCCCAATACAGGTTGTGGGGTGACCATGGACAAGAGGCTTTGGAGTCTGCACATGTTTGTGTGATAAATGCAACTGCGACAGGAACCGAAATCCTCAAAAACTTGGTGCTGCCAGGTAAGTAGATATCTCGGTTGGATTTTCTTTGTAATGTGTCTGATAATTTCATAACGCCCAGTTATTCATAGTGATTTTTTTTCCCCCGAGGTATCGGCTCATTCACAATCGTCGATGGGAATCTGGTCTCTGGAGAAGACGTTGGAAATAAGTAGGTTTGTTACTAGTTTCCAGTACAAGCTGAGAAGTAACAGGGTTTCATAAGTGGTTTCTTCTCTGTACTTGTTAAGAAATCCTATAAAGTTCTTAATTATTTTAAAAGCCTCTATGTGTTTCTCCCGAGTTTTTTGTGGTTTTGGGTGTTCGTGACATGTACGGCGTGCACCATCATTTTGATATTAGCTGCTAAATTTTACATAGGTTTTTTAGTTGTTGTTTTTGCATCTCACAGGTCTGTTTGCTTCCCAAGTCAAGTTTATACAGACTGTGGTCTACCCAATATAAAAGTATTTAAAAATAACTTGTTTGCTGTAATCTTGAGGTATGACAGTGCAAGACTTGCTTGTGTTTCAGCATGGCTAAATGTATTTTCCATCATTTTGGTGACGGAGATAGCTTACTGTTCATTAGTTTATTGTTGTGAAACTGTGGGCATTAGCCATTAATTAGCTGTCATGGCTTTGGAAGGCTGTGTGCAGCAGGGAAAGGGTAAGAGACTCTCTGCAAGTCCTATAAAAATAATTTGTTTACTAATTCTAGATCACATTCTCTTATGGTTTCGGTAGATACCTACAAGTTTCTGTCTACTTACAGGGGTTATATGAGGGGGAAGGATATTCCATTACATGAAGAAATGAGAACTGATGGGTCTTTAATTAGCCGAGTGAAAACGAATCTGTGGTGTGATTCACCTTCTAGGGGAGTTTGGCATATCTTATTTTTCAGATTTGTGGCTCAGGCATTAGAAAGTTTTGTTAAGAAACTGATCGTGAGGAAAATAAAATAGAACAGCTGTGGGGAGAAGAAAGCAGGTTTAAGGGGGAACTTGGTTTGTTGTGTATGAGAATCAGCAGCATATTCTGCACTACAAAATGTAGTTTTAATGTTGTTTTTCTTCAAAATAAAACTTCATGTGTAACTCTTGTCTCCTTTCCAGTTTCTTTCTACAAGCAAGCCATATTGGTCAGGTAAGGAGATGTCACTGCAGGTGTCTTGAAATCATGAAAGTGTTGAGTAAATACTGAAATGTAGTATTATGAGTAAAAACATGTATGTACAGGTTAAAATCTATTTATTCTTTGAGGCAATTCCTCATGCTTACTTTATAGTTGCTCATGAGTCAGAAGATAACCAAAGTTCTGGCAAGATTGAATGGAAAAATGAACGGGATATGGTTAAGAAAATCTTTGGAAGGATAAGGTGGAAGAGAATTGTGGTGGAAGGAGTAAAGCTAAGAGTAGAGAGGTGAATGGGGCGAAAAAATCACAAAACCAAGGGAGTACAAAAGGCGTAGGTAACTCCTGAAATTAATAAATAGCTGTCAGATTTTTGTTTTTAAAATGGTGTTACTAAAAATGGTCTCAAACAAGTGCCTGCTGTTAAGGGATTTATTTTTTCTTCAGATAAGCAAGGCTTGGAATAAGAAAGTCCTGTTTTTTGTTTTGTTATTTTGTTTTTAATGTGTAGCATATGTAGTACTGATGTACTGTATAAATTACATTTCAAGAGGTTAAACATTGTTTTGATTGTTCCGAAACAGAATCGTGCCCAGAGTGCCACTGAGCTCTTGCAAGAATTGAATAATGATGTTTCTGGAAACTTTGTCGAAGAGGTTTGTTTTCCTAAATTTGTTGTACGTTTCTTATTACACAATGTGATAAAAGCATCGAGTAACAGCTATGCATTGTCTTTGTAAGTAGCTTCATGATAAAACATTTGAGGAAGAAGATCTGAAGTTATTTGCAAAAAGTCTGTTAATGTATTTTAAACATTTTATAACTTCATCATAATTTTATAGCTTTCACTTAACGCTTTATGTTGAATGTTGAACAGACTTGCTGTGTATTCAGAAATTTTCACAGTGTTTCCTGACATGTTTTTTTTTCCTCTTATTTAGAGTCCAGAAAAACTTCTAGAGAATGACCCTTCCTTTTTTAATCGGTTTAACTTGGTGGTTGCGACACAACTACCAGAAAGGTAAAGAATCATCTACAGTTGTTTGTTTTCATTCAGTTGTAAAAGCAGGCTTCAATCGCAGGCATATTCTTGCAGGAAAGCTTACGCAAGACAGAATTCTCTCACTGTGAAGGAAGGTTACAGTAAATGATGGCATTTTTCTACAGACCTTTTTATATGGTAATACCTAGGTTAAAATCTCTTCCCCGTGCGTGCCTAACTCCTAAGCGCTGTCTGCAAGTGTATTTGTCTATGTCAAGTACTCTTTTGTAGTGAAAGCAGTTTCTGGTCCAGAATCGCTATAACAAGTGGTGTTCTTATGTAAACCCCAACAGATAATAGGAACTCTGATACCTTTAGATTTTTGCAAAAGTATTTTATCGTTTGTGTAGCTCTTTCCATTTTACTCATATATGTAACTATATTGCCCATAAAAACTTTGTCAAGATCAGAAGTTCTTGATTTTCAGTTGGATTTTTTTTTAACCTCTTCCTGCTGAGAGGCCTCTCCCATGCTGCCTTCCAGTAAACAGCGCAGGTGACAAATGCAGCTCTCAGAGTGTTGAGGAACTGGAGGAGAAGAGCGTGCTTCTGTTTCAGTAGACAGGCTGCCTCCCCAGAGGCGAGAGGTCGCTGGAGAGATGAATAGTTAAATCTTGCTTTCGTAAGGAAGTGGGCGTTGTTCATAGTTTATATATTTCTCCCTGCCACCACTTACAGAGGAGCTAGAGATGCTGTCGATTACAGAAATAAGAGACAGCTTGCCTCTTTGGGGCAGCAATTCCCCTGCAGGCATTCTTGAATAAAGAGTATTTCTTATGTGCTGTTCAAAAACCTCTCATGGGAATTGCCCCTATGGGAAGTTATGTTTGTACAACACACAGATCTAGTTTTTTTCTTTCTTTCATAACTCATTGAAGTTTTTTGTTTAATTGATATTTGGATCATTTGGGAGGATGGAGTTAAATATAAGGAAGCTAATGGATATATAATATATTTCTAGCTAGTGTAAATTCACATATAAAATTAGTCACCTTATATGTGCTTTGAGTCATGATAATATTAGAGTTTTCTCAGAAAACTTCTCTTTCACAAGTGACTTGTACAAGACTTAACTTTCAGGTTAACTGCTGTCCTCTTGTACATCTGAAACGAAAATAAATATGTTTTTCCTTACAGTACATTGCTGCGCTTGGCTGAACTTCTCTGGAATTTTAACATTCCTCTGCTGGTCTGCAGGACTTATGGACTGGTTGGTTATATGAGAGTCGTTATTAAAGAACATACAGGTTAGAGGGTTTTCTGAGATAAAGACTTTTCCAAAAGGTTGAAAGCTTCAGTATATAATGTCACTTTGATTTTTTTCTTTCATCTTTGTCTTGTGATGTATTTACTATTTATTAAGTCTTACACAGTTTGCAGTTCATCACCAGGAGCATCCTTTGAGGAATGCATAGAAATTATGGACTGCAACAAATAGCAAAATTGGAGATGGTCCTGACATTAAAGTTAACTTACACAAAACAATTATTTTGGTAATCAAGCAGTTAAGCGAGCAGACGATGCACTGCATTTGATGTATAGCTCTGTTTTAAAGGCTGGACATAAAACTATGAAATGTGTTGTGTAATTTTTTTCACAGTTGTTGAATCTCATCCTGACAATACATTAGAAGATCTGAGACTGGACAAACCATTTCCAGAACTGAGGGAACACATTCAGTCTTATGACTTGGATCAGATGGACAAAAAGGTTGGTGAGCCGTTTGCACTACGTGCTCTAAGACAGACGCAGACACAGAACAGGGATTCTATGAAAATGGCTCTTGGCAGATTACTTTTTGGTGCTGAGTTACATCTGAGCAGAGGCAACTGTAGAATCAGTCACCAGGTAGTATTTTTGGCTTCTGCCCCAAACATTGCAGTCTGTATTTAAACCATAAGCAAGTGGGGGTCTTGGGAAGTAAGGAATATTCTTGGACAACTGGATCTTTTGTTAGATTGATTCCCCCTTGCCCCCTCTCTTCCCCCTTTTTTTTATTTTTATGATTACCTACTGCTGCAGAGCTTTGGTACATAAAGTAAATTCCACTCCAGAAAAATGTTCGAGAACTTGGCTCAGCCATCCTTCTTTTTAGTAAAGGAATAATAATTTAATAATTTGGTTTATAGTAGTTAGAGAATGTTATTTCTGAATTAAAATCTGGAACACGTCCTGTGTTTTTATAATAGCTGAAGGGATGTCAGGACTTTACATTTAAAATAAGTTTTTAATTTGTCTCCCGGTTTTATCTTTGCTGAACTTGACAAAGATTTCTCTGCTGTTCAATTACAGGACCATAGCCACACTCCATGGATTGTGATTGTAGCCAAGTACCTAACAAAATGGTTCAACGAGGTATATTGCAAAACTGGATAAGTCATCAGTCTTATTATTACTTTAGATATGTCTTTTCTAAACTAGATTATTATTTTGGCAATTTTTGCAAATACAATAAAGAAAACAAGGTGGAATCATAAAAAAAATTACTAATTGAAATACCACGTGAATGTATGGGAACAATGACAAACTCTAGAGTTCAGTAGCCTGAACACAATGAGGTTAGTAGTAGATATTTTAAAGACAAAATGTTTTTGTGTTTTTAAATTTAGAAAAGCGATCAGTTGCCTAAGAGTTACAAAGAAAAAGAAGCCTTCAGACAACTGATTCGGCAAGGTAATATATGTCCCCGGAGTCGCTTACTCATACTGGCAGAAATACATAAGGCAATACCTGAAAAATAATCAGAAGTTCTCTCAGGGTTAATCAAAATCTGCTGGCATATACAGTAGGATTCTTCTGCTAAATGATTGTTTATGCAGGTGGATCTTAAGAACCCAGATTTGCTTATAGATGCAGTGTGGCAGTGTTTCTTACTATCTGCTGTTTAAGATCAAGAGTATGTTTTGATTTGGGTGGGAGGTGAGGCCTTAAGACAAAATCCTGTAGAAAATGTTGATGTTTAATATGGAAAATGTGACAAAGAAGCAGGCAAGTGGCTTTTGACACCAAAATTCTTATTAACTGGGAATACTTCGTTGGTCAGTTGACCCACCGAACTGTTGGTAATCATTGCAGCTCTAAATAGCTAGTCTAGAGAGACAGAGAGAGGTGGTGTAGCTGCAGAATACACTGTATCCAGTATGTGAACAGACATAATTTTTGCAGATGTTTAAATCTAATACCTTTTGCAGGTGCTAAAATTAATGAGGCATTTTTAAGATATAGAAATACATTATCTTAAATGATTGTAGAATAAATCATTAACTGAATTTTTGGTATTTCCTCATTTGAAGCTGGCCTGTGTGCACATTGCTGAGTGACTGTCATCCTTATCCCCAGGTTGGGCTAGGGAACTGGTCTGACCTGTAGTCATTACCTTTGGTTAAATGAGGTTTTTAGTGGAGTCCATTTCTTGGTCTGGCTTGCTGTGTGGGTTCATAAGTGTTTGCAAATTTGACAAAAAAACCCCACGCAGCATGACTGGGGATGGGAAGGAGAGTTGAATTGCCTTTCTACCACCATCTACATTAATTTAGTGATTATGAAACTTTACTCTCTTTCTCACACAAACTGGTATTTTCGTGATAAGTAACTTCTATTTAACATCACAGGAAAATTAATTGTATGCAGAATGTATGTGTAGTTAGTTTTATCAGTACATCTTACTGGTAATTCAGTTTTTTGCTGATTAGTTATTATGCCACAAATACATCCAAAGCCAGTCTGCTCTGTTGGTTAGACCTAAATGATACATAATTCAGGGGATTGTGTATTTTTTTTTTTTCAATAAGGTATCTTAAAGAATGAAAACGGGACCCCAGAAGATGAGGAAAACTTTGAAGAAGCTATAAAAAATGTGAACACAGCATTAAATACCACAGAGGTAAAATAAACATTTATATGACAAAATGGAAGAAATTTCAACTACCTCATTTTTTCAAAACATATTATGCACTTTTAGGACAGGAATTCCATTTGCAACATTTATACTTAGGTAAAACAGGATTAGTACAATTTTTAAAATTGAAATAATGTGCAGTAAAATAGACGTAGGCTAGGTGGCACTGTAGCCTATGGAAATTCTTTCATTTCCTTGCTCATGCAAGGAAGCTACATTTCCTTCCTGTAGACTTGAATTCAAGTGTCGAATGAGTCAGTAACAAGAGTTCATTAGTAGTGCATTCCTCTCTTAGACTTTATCAGATTTTCTTTTACAGATTAAACTGTAAAGTGCTTGGTATAATTATAAAGAAGTAGCAGTCACTGGTGTGGATGACGTCCGATTTAAATACATGGCTAGGAGAAAGACTCAGAAAGCATGAAGTGTTCAAGGCCAGGTTGGACGGGGCTTTGAGCAGCCTGGTCTGGTGGGAGGTGTCCCTGCCCATGGCATGAGGTTGGACTAGATGATCTTTAAGGCCCCTTCCAACCGAAACCATTCTATGATGGTTGAAACTGTGCGATACTGAAGCTGCTTGCTATAGTATCTATTCTGTATAGAAGTGAAATGCTGCAAGGGACCCTTGACTCAGCGAATTCAGTACTTTCCATTTGAAGAAGCATGTTAGGAAATTCCTTTCATAAACTGATCGAGCTTAAAAACATTAAAAGTGAAGTTTTCATTGTTTTTAAATAATCCTGAACTAGCAACTCACGGTTTAGAATTGAGCTCTGATTGCCGTAATTTCTCATCCATGGTAAATTGCAAAAGCACATTCTGTGATTCTTTCTAGATTACATTCCATTTTTATTTGAGCTGTGCTGATCCTTGCTTGGACAGTTAACTCTCCCAAGAAAGCAGCAGGTAAAACTTAGTGCTGACGTCTGAGCCACTACAAGCTGTGTCCCAGGTTGTTAGTGGTTTATTCCAGTTTATGTGCCAGACTGAACCACAGCAGCTAAGGAGTCAAAACACTCAGTTTTGCAGCCCCTCTTCGCTTCCCTGGCCTTTTTGCTGCTCTGCCTCTAGAAGGTAGGATGGGCAGCTGGACTGGTAGTACCTTTTGCTGATGCTGCTACCATTTTTTTTTTAAAATCTTCCATGTAGAAGACGGAAATAGGTGAGATTTTGTTGGTAATGTTCATCTTGATCAGAAGCATGTGTCTTGTTCTCAAGCGGTGCTGCTGTTTATATATTTCTGAGAAGCACTGACTATATAAGATTCAGAAGAGGTTTTGGTATGAAACTCTGAGGTTGCTTAGAGTTGGATCACTTAGGTAATGAGTGTTGAGATAATTCACAAAATTGGAAGTCAAGTAAATACAACCCCCTTTTTTTTTATAGATTCCAAGATGCATTGAAGAGATTTTTAATGATGATTGCTGCATAAATCTCACAGAGCAGGTAATAAGTAACTAAGGGTAAGACTTAAATGCAGAAAAAGCATCATAAATAACATCTGTCTACAAGACTGCCTCTTGTGCATTTGCAGTCATCCTCCTTCTGGATTTTGGCTCGAGCTGTAAAGGAATTTGTGGCAAATGAGGGGCAAGGAAGCTTGCCTGTCCGGGGCACTATTCCTGATATGATAGCGGACTCCAATAAATTCATCAAATTGCAAAATGTGTAAGTATACAACTTTCTCTTTCATAGGTACTAATGGTAGTAAATGATGATGACTTCAGACCTCACAGAGTGCACAAATTCCTGTCTTTTAAAAACAAAAATTGTGTGTGTGTGGGAGCGTGGTGAAGAGGGGTGTGGGAAGTACCACAGCCTGGGGCTGTCTGCTCCCTGGATGGATGCTGTCCACTGTTTGGAACCAGCGCCTAAGCCTTCAGCGCATCCCAGTCTCAGAAGGCTGGGTAGAAGGTGATCACTTTTCTTAACTTCAGATCTAGTAAAGACCTTCCTGTAGACAGTAGATCCCATAGCCCAGCGACTGCTGTCCAAAGCAAATAGCTGCTTAAACAAAGCTTTTGTTTTTTCTCCTCAATATGTCTGTCAACCTGCTTACAGAAATTCTAGTTTCCTAGATATTTAATTCTAAATACTTCATTCCAACTCATGCCCTTTGAAGGGATTGCTTGGTAGATAAGGAAGGGTGTGAAGGAATATTTACTGCAAATTCTAAACAGCATCAGCATGGATCGAGATTTTAGGAAGGCCATCTTTGGCATTCATGTATCCTCAACATGAACTTACTATTCCTGTGTGTCCTGGACATGATGCAAATTGTTGAGCCAGAAAGACTTTCTTACAGTGTTACCACATTTTCTTTGCAGTTGATTGCTTCTTCTTCCTTTTGTTATTATTTTTAAAATCAATCAGTATCTTGCAGAAGACTTGGTTAAATTTATTGTCTGTGCAACTGTACTGTTGAATTTGTCAAATGGGAAAGTATTATTTCTAATAGATTTTGGTTGTTTCTCCATAGATTCTGAAACACAACCTCTATTAGAAAAAGAATTGTGTGCCTTAATAGTGTTTACTAGTCAAAATGAAATCTGTAATTTTAGAGGTGTGTTCCTCAGAACTGTGACAGATAGCATTAAAAAGATGGATATAAAAACACAAATCTGTTACATGTCTAAAATAATTGATTGCCATTGCTTCACAGAAGCGACTCTGTATAATGACAGTAAAGCCAAGAACTTGTATCAATATTTTGCTAAATGAAACCATAATTGCTTGAATTTGCACAGATACCCTAATTTGTAAATCTGAATTCTATAAGCATCAGTCCTGAATTTCCAGATCATTATGTACTTCACTTCTCAATTCCAATAAGCATTACAGGAGTTTAATTTGCAGATAAAACAATTACAGTTCCTTAAAATGAGCTCTTAAATTTAATTTTATTAAATACTGTGTTGTTGAGATGTTTGCATTGTCATAGGTCATAATGAAACTAATATACTATGGCTACAAATATTAAACTACAGAAATTAATGAAATACTACAAGCCTAATGAAGGACGTATAGCTGTTGTTCTGAAACTACTTAATATTCTACCTCTGACTGTTCATAGTAATATTCATTTTAATTTTAGACAGTTTCTAAAACACACGTTTAGCGAACAGCTCAGCCGTGCTGAACACTCATACAGGGAGGTAATAAGTGCATTCATGGCCTTCAGGTGGCTCACTTCCATTCATGTGGCTTGTATTTTGTCTTTATAATATAAAACAAAAGGTAGTGGTCTTCACTGTGAAGTTGATGGCTTTCTGCTGTAATTATTAAGACAACTTCTTTATTATTACAGATACCGTGAAAAAGCAAAGAAGGATATTGCTGCTGTGGGTAACCATGCTGCTAAATTGTTACAATCCCTAGGCAAGGTAATTACAAACGTACAGCCATTCTGACAGGATAGAAATATTTTTACCTGGATGTTCTGTACAGAAATAAGTCAGAGGAGACAGATATGAAAAGAGAAGGCTTAATTACCTCATTCTCTTCAAAAGGCTTAAGTAAGCTCTAATGACATTGAATATCTGTGGTCTGTTTTATTTACCATTTTTGGCTTGGTCATATAAAAGTAAAAGGCATACAGGAATATATTATTTACTGCTTAAAATATCCTTTTTTTTTCTTTTCCCAAGAATGACTAGTTGTTCCACAATGAATATCTCTGAAAATATAAATTCTCTGGTCACTGTATGTACCGGAATGAGTATGTTCTCTCTTTCAGGCACCCGAAGCTATTTCGGAGAGAGAATTAAAATTGCTTTGTGAGTATGCTTGGATTCTGTTGCTGTGTTTGTGCAAATGATCAAATAATCAAAAACTTCTGAATGCCGTTGTAGTTATTAATCAGTAACTCAGCATTTGAATTTTTCAAATAAGTGCTTAGCAGTTGCATCCCTCATCTTCAGTTGAAGTAAGAGATGTTCAGCATCTCTCACTAGCGCATCTGTAAAGGTTGGCTTTTAAAAGATGTGATAATTTTTCAGGGCCAAACAACAGGTGGCAGATGTAATCTGCTTTCTGTGATTAGTACTTAATCACTGTTGCCCATTCTGTGATACTGACTTCAGAGTGCAGGCTGTCAGCTTCTGGTAGTCTGAAAAGGTAGAACAGTGATGCCGTGAGTAGTACTGTTGATGGAATTTTAGGTTATGTCTGTTCTGGATCTGTGCACATGTCCACACAGCAGCCTGGTTAAGTCTCCCTGCAACTGAAGAATTTTCCTGTAAGCAGGTAGCCAAGAGCATGGTGCCCCTGCGTTCAGAGATTGTTTGCTGGGAGCTCCGAGAACCTCGCAGTCCCTCATTTTTGAGTGCTAGGTAGTAGCTGCACATTGGGTTGGTTCAGAGCAATGATACTGGAGAAGAAACTTTTCCCACTCGTAGCTGTACTGTTAGAATATTAATTGAGAATAGGTGAGACAGCGGTAGATGCAATGGAAGATAGAAAGAAGCCATCTTAATTTGCAGCATGGAAGAGGAAAATGTGAAGTCAAGGGCTGCAATTGATGAATTGCTGTAGTAGAGCTACACATGTTGTGAGCTGTTACATTAACATGGCAGATACGTTTAGATTCTAGAAGTAAATAAGCACAAAGTATTCTGCTAAAATACTTGTGATCGTAGACCTAAATGTAGTTTAATTTTATTATGGCAAGCTACCAGGATAAACAGAAAAGTGTTAAATGAAATTATGGTAAGTTTTAGTCTTTCATGTTTAACACATCAGAGATACAAACTTCAGTATTTTATTAATATTATTAATTATAATTAATTATAATATATATACACACAAAATAAGATACTAAAGTCTCTATATAGTATACTATTTAGTAAAGATTTAGTAATTGGTGACACATTCAAGTAGGTAATGCTCTCCTTTCTGCACCCTCTGTTAGGCAGCAACTCGGCTTTTCTCCGAGTAGTACGATGTAGATCTCTCTCTGAAGAATATGGTTTAAACACTTTTAACAAGGATGAAATCAGTAAGTACTCCTTTTTGGCACATACTTTATTGCATTTTCAATTTGAAATGGTTTTGTGATCAAAAAGAATTGTATGTTACACATTCTGTTTCATTATGCAGTTTTACAATTTGGCATCAACTAGAATTTTTTCTTAGGTCTGGAATGTTGAGTTCAATTTGAGTTTGAAAGTTCAAAAATGACATTACAGATTGATGGATGTTTCAGGGTTGTTTTTTCCTTGCAGATTTTAATTTTGATGGCACATAAATAAAACATTGTTTTCTTCAAACTTCTCTTTACTGTTTCTTAGTTATTTCTGACAGAGCTGGAAAGGTGCTTTCACCTGACCAAAGATAGGAGAATAATTGTCTTGGCCCCTTTCAGCTTATCTTTTCAGTATGTAAACTAGCAAACTAGTTACTTAATATTGCATTTTATTTTTTGAATCTGCATAAATTTAAAAAAAAAAAAGAAAAAAGCTGACAATACTTTTTATCAAATTTTGTTTAAATTAAGCTTATACAAGTCCTCTGAATTTTTGGACAAAATGTATATATAAAGTGTATACATTTTGTGTATACATACATTTTGTAATATTTATAATTTAAGTGAAAGCTCCTTGAATTAGTTGGTAATATGCAACATGATTTAAGTAGTAGTTAGTATTATGAAGACCACTGAGCTGATTGTTAGGGGATTTAAAACCTGTTTTATAATTACTGTCATTACAGTTAAATATATGAAGAATGCGTTTCAAATCCCAAAATTATAACTAAAGGAATATCCCATTTGATGTTATATCAGCTGTCAGAGTTGAAACGTGCATATCTTCACTGAACAGTTTATATCAAAACCATATAATACTGTTTTGTCATACACTCTGGAGTCAGAATTGTGTAGCTCACAGTTGACTCATTGAGATTCTCAATTGCAGGTTGTTTTTGTTAAGATTTCTTTTTACTGCAGATTTTACAGTTTACACGCACGGGAAATACTTGATTTCAAGCAATTCAAAACCTTTCTTTTTCTATTTCATCTGTACCAGCTAACCAGTTGTCTTGCTGTTTTCAGTTTCCCATATGGATAACCCAGACAGTGAACTAGTCCTGTACTTGATGTTACGGGCTGTGGATAGATTTTATAAGCAGCACGGTAGATATCCAGGTATGTTAATACCAGAGTTACTTCACATCATCGAAAGACAGAAAAAAAGTACTGTAATACTAGTTATAAACTACACATACAGCCTTAGTTGTGGTTTTGTTTCCATATTGATATAACTTTAAGAATGTGAAAATTAAAGTGATGATTTTCTCTCTTTGGGAACTTAAGGAATTTATCTGAATCAATACCACTGAAATGGGTTGCATGGATTATGAATTGGTTCAGCTATGCAGTAATTTGTCATGATCCTGAGTAGCATCAACAGAATATTCAATTATTATTTGTCTAGTATTAATAATTTAATACATTAATTGGCTTAGAAACTTTTCAGAAAAATAAAATACTTACGCTGCCATTTAAATCCATTAACTCTGAATATGGTGTTACAGTTCTGTGATAAAACAGTTAACTTATTTTCCAGGTGTCTACAACTATCAGGTAGAAGATGATATTGGGAAACTAAAATCCTGCCTTACTGCTTTCTTACAAGAACATGGGTTGTCTGTAGTGGTGAAAGATGACTATGTTCATGAGTTGTAAGTATTGTATCTTAAGTGTCACTTTGTTGGTAAAGCTGACCCGAAAATACTGACTGTTACTTTGCTGTCCAGTTGTCGCTACGGAGCTGCTGAGCCACATGCTATTGCTGCCTTCATGGGAGGTAAGAATGTTACTGTATTCCTGAGGTCCACACAAACCAACAAACCTGCTGTAGTACATACTTGAGTCAGAATCTCCACTTTGTACTGTCAGAGCAAAGACTGTAATCGCAGACTGTAGTCAAAGATAGTATTAGAACAAAATCCCTCCCCTTTATTCTCCAAATGTGACCTCCGATGGTATGTTGAGGAAGTGGGCACAGGAAGGGTTTAAATTCAGTAAAAGAAACCAAATAAACTTAAAAAAATAGTATCAGTAGAACAATTCTAGTAGCTTAAAAGTATGTTTAAAAATAAAATGCTTGAAAGAGGCTTTGAGTTAAAAAAAAAAGAAAGGAATAATTGTAATATTAAAATCAACACAGTACACATCTCCCTTAACTTAACACAATACACTTAAGTATCTATTAAATATAAATAGCCTTGGTTGCTTACCTTAATTCAACCTGAGTGTAGTATCAAAACTAAATATGTTTTAATGGATGCTCAAAATTGATACATCAGTTAACTTACCTCCTTTATTTGGCTTGATGAGGTGCTAAAGATAATTATATATTAAACACTCTGTGGATGTAGGACTTTTTTTCTGATTAAGTGAAAGTTGGTATGTGCAGTGCTTTAGAAAAATATGTAAAGAAAACTTCTGAAGAAAGTACAGAATATTTCATGCTTCACTGTGATCCCGTTGTGTTCTCCTCTAGTGACTCTTCAATTTATTTTACAGTTTAACTGTGCATGATGTTTTTTAATTGAATTTCTCAATTCCATTTAGAGGGGTCACAACACGCATGGGTCTGTCTGCTCACACATTTTTACTCTCTGTGTGTGTATGTACATAGACAGTATATACAGCAAAATGTATGTAAAGCTGACTTTTGAAGTAACAGTTTTCTGAGCCTCTTTTATATGGGGAAGTACTGAAAAGCATTTTTTCCTTCTAGGAGTTGTATCAGGCACTTGTGAAATAATTCCAGTGTAGTGAGTTCCAGATAAATAACATTCTATTATTGTTTTTTAAATATGACCTGCTAACTACCTTCTGTTTGTTTTGGGTTTTTTTTTCCCTTTTACAGGAGCTGCTGCACAGGAGGTTATCAAAGTCATTACAGGGCAGTTTGTAATTTTTAATAACACCTATATCTACAGTGGAATGTCACAGACTTCAGCAACTTTCCAGCTGTAGGATAACAATCTCGCGTTATTTGCCACCAGGCGCCGCGTTCTGTAAATACTGTGGTGTTCTGCCACTGACTGGACTGTTCTGTATTACCTGTGAATTAAAGCTCCTTTATTTGTAATGATTTTATCTTCTTTTTTTTTCTTTTCGCCGGAGGACAAATAAAATCCTACCAAATCCTGAATTATTATTTTTTTTTTTAAATCTAGAATTTTCTAATTGGCCTTTGAAACAAAAAAGCAGCAGCTGTTCTTTGGCACGGTAAGTTGCATTTACAGTTTGGCTCACCTGGTTTGCAGCGGAGAGCTGAATTTTTGTCATCGAAGCTGCTCTTCAGGTTGGGGCGAGGGATGGCTCGCAGAAGGTTGACGGTCTGAGGATGGAACTGTGAGCCCTGGGGCCGGGCCGGGAGGAGGGAGGCTGGAAGCCGGGGCCGGGCGGTGCCGCCTCCTGAGGGAGCCGGGCCGGGAGGAGGGAGGCTGGAAGCCGGGGCCGGGCGGTGCCGCCTCCTGAGGGAGCCGGGCCGCGGCTGCCGCTGCCCCCGCCCGGGGCGGTGCCGCCTCCTCAGGGGCCGGGCGGGGCGGGGCGGAAGGCGGGAAGGGCGCGCGGCTGAGGGCTCTCCTCAGGCCGCGGCGGGGCTGAGCCGAACCGCTGCCGCAGCAACAGGTACCTAATTTCTCATTTCCACTGTACTCCCCGCCTCTCCCGAAAGCTGGCAGAAGAATGCTTTTGCTGCTTCATCTCTAGACTGTTGCCGCCCCCTCTTTTTTTTTTTTTTCTTAAATCTTTTATACGTCTTTTTTCTATTTGGGATGATCTGGAGTACTTGTTAAGACTTCAAAGCAGAGCGGTGGTAATGAGCTGTAAATCATACGTGGCTCACCTGAGAGGGAGGAGGGATAGGACGAATGCTGAAATCGCACCGGAAGACTTCAAAGGTCTGTGACACGGCACAGTGTTCCTCAAAATTTAGCGGACACATCCTCGGCGGCTGGTGTGAATTTTGGTTTCAGCAGGACACCAACAATCCGGACTTCTTCCACCGTATGGGATTTGACTGCTGGGTTTTAAAAGGGGAAAAAGCTGGCTGTTTGTATCCCGGTGTGGCTGCGTGGGGCGAGTCCGGCGTTGCCATCAGCCGCCACAGCACCTGCGCTAACCCCCGCGTGGGCCTGCGTTCAGGCCCTGGCCTCTAATGCTGCTGATGAATACACCCCTCCTTTTTTTTTTAAGAGTGGTTTTTTGAGGTATGAAGGGATGTTACGGGATGTTAAGGGATGTTTCCATAAATGATTTGGAAGAGGTAATCTGTTTTCCTGTATGTGCAATGTTCGCCAGAGGTCTGTCGCAGCAAATCCTGTTATTTATCTTTTCATCTTTGCCCTGTGAGGCAACAACAGTTGAACTATTTGCATTTTAATGTCAGCTGGCTTATAAATATTAATTTGTGTACCTTCTGTAAGTTGCAAAAGAAAAAGATCCAGTTAAGGTCAAGGCATACCTTTCTATAGTGTTTTAAAAAAAACGTGCTTCTTCAATTAAAGACCCTTTAAAATTATAAATGTGTATTTAATTAAACTTTACTGAAATGAAACTAGCTCCGAAGTAATCTCATTTTTACTGCCTTTCTTAAGGACGATGTAGGTAGCTTTTGCTCTCTCTTAGGCTAGTTATAGTGGTATCAGCAGGGGCAAACAGAGGTGAGGAAGACTTGCAAGCTTTCTGCTGTTGTGACGGGGTTAGATTTGCAATAAAATTAAATGCGTGTATGTTATTACTTCTGAAAGGGTAAATGAACATGTACTCTTTTTAAACTTCCCCTTGCAAAGCACATGCTACACCAGTGCTACTCTAAGGATGTGTATGGAGCATTTGAACTAATGGAAGCAGGAAAGAAATGGGGACAATCAGTAACTCTAAATGGAAAGCAGGGTTGGCTATCTTCATTAAGATGATACTGATATTTCTTGGAGCCTTCACTCTACTTTGAGAAGGATAACTAATCCATTATTAAGCTGGATTTATCACTGATTTAAAGTTTCTACCTGGAGCTAAATAATTTTTGAGAGATTGAAATGGGTTACTGAGACGCTTGCATCAACCTTTCTTTGTGTTTGGGACTTGGGGCATGGTTAAGGGATCATCTTCCCGCTTCCAAACCTGAATTTCACTCTGACAGCTGCTCAACTAACTCTCAGATGCTGGCACATTAGGTTTATGTAGAATCAATGCTGTGGAGTTTTCTGGTTTACATGGTTCATGTAATGTGATAATTTCTTCGGTGAACTAAAATTCTTAGTTTAAGAAATAATGTCTCTGTTCATGCTCATTGTCTTTGGTTTTGATCAATACCAATAAAACAACACAGTCATGGTTTAGTGGCTCACTGAGTAGCAGTAGGAGGCTGGTTGTTTTAAGGTGGGTGTCAGACACGCTTGATCCTCTACATAGCATTACCTGGTGGTCTTCCTGCCAGTTGTTGGCTGATGACAATGTTTGCAACCTGTTGTAAGGAAAAATGGATCAGATTTACTGTGATAAATGACACAGAGCTGGGTATATTTTTAATGACAGGGACGTTTTTGGTGCCCCACAATGGTAACATGGAATCACCTGATTTCTGCAAAATGTTAACTTTCAAAACATAATAACACAGTAGTTACAAATGCACTGTTACTATAAAATACTGTACTTCCAAAGAAAATCTTTGCCATCCAAGAGCATATTAAACTGTACGTGTGTCAGATGATAGTGTAAGACCAGAAAATTGGAGTCTATTTAAAAAAAAATACTTAATTTATACTGTGTATGATATGAACACTGCTAATCTAAACAGAAAAGAAAACACTTTTTCTTTGCCATTGTAGAACAAGAACAGGGATGCAATGAAAAATGGAAAGTCAAAAGGTGCAGAAAAACCAGTGTGGTAAGATAACTAATATAATTTGTCATTTATTACCTGCATCAGTTTTACAAAGTTTTAGTAGACTGTGATAGGTCTGTCATGGGGTGGTGAGCTGTTGGGGAAATGTTCTTTTTCCTTGTTGGCAAATTTTTGGATTGTGTGTTGGATAACTAAAGGACAAATCTAATGACAAACTTTCGAATAGTAAATAATACCACCACAAAGTCACCTTTTTTTGCTATTATTTACCCACATTTTTATTGTGTTTTAACTTTTTTAAGAAAACCCAAAGCTTGTGTTTAAAATATACAGTATCTGCTGTTACTGTATCGCAAATATCGCAAATAATGATCAAATAAGTATTTTTATTATATTCAAGAGACTAAGAAACAGAATCTCCAAGTGGTTTAGCTACCTAGGGTTGTATGTAGGTGCCCAGAAAATGTTTTGTGTTAACTTACTAACCTAACAACCTGATTCAAGATTCTAGCTGCTGTGGTAAGTGATTAAGTCTTCTGTAACTAAATATTATAAAGGAAGCCTTGCTTTGCTGGATTCTTTCCCTATTCACTCTGTAGATTTTCAATTGTATTGTCACTCTGAATATTTTCGTGGTTCTGTATTATCCACTTAAATATACTTAATGCACCTTGCAGTTGTAAATTTAATATTTAGTAATTTACATCACATTTACTAACAGCTACTAGTAATTAAAGGCTGGAAATATTAAAAGGGGACTGTTACTTTAGCAAAGGAAATCATGCTCAAATAACAAACTGTGGAGAGTAATATTTTTAGGTTAAGTATATTTGGTATTTATAGATGGATAGACGTGTGTTAGCTCCATTTTTGTTCACCACTGTGGTTTTGTTTTGTTTTTTTTCTTTAAAATACATATGCATACTACTTTTTCGGGCAGGTTTATTGTAATACTAAATCGATTGATATGAAGAAAAGATAATAATTTACATGAAGGGTTTTTTGTGTTTGCTCTTAGATATGAAAACAGATCTGAACTTACTGCTTGAATGCCTCAAATACCAGATGGACTGCCCTTTATCTCAGAAAGAGGCTTTGATCACTATTTATTCAATTTGTCAGCAAAACAGTAAGAAGCATTTTTCCTTAGAAACAACACAATTTTCTGATCACAATATACGTTAAGAAGCTGGTTGTCACTGTAAAAAAAAATATTTAGAGGATATAAGGCTTGAGAAGTTACAGAATCTTGGAAGGTTTTCATTTTATAGAGAAACAAAAGCAAAAGTTTAATTTTTGTTCTTTTTTTCTGTTATAGGTGAAGCAAGTGAATATTTTCGAGAAATTGGTGGTTTGATGTTTATAAATGATCTTGCAAAGTCAAGTGTTCATTGCATAGTAAAGGAAGCGGCTTTATTTACATTAGGAGTTATAATAGAGAGTAATGGTAATAATAAGTAGTAGTATTTGTATTTCTGAGTGAGCTATGATCCCATGTTATTACTTCTGCTTGTGCTTTGTCTCCATTATTTTTCTTCTCAAAAAATCAGATCACAAGATTATCAGCTCGACTGAGGGGCAGTAAAGCTGCCAGTGTTTCACTGTCCATCCCCAGATTTGGAGAAATACCTTGTTGATTTTTGTAGACAGTATGTCTTTATGATACCAGACAGCTGTACTACCTCTCTTCCTCAGCAGCAAGTGCTAAACGACTCTTGGATTGTTCCAAAGTTTGCCTAGGTCCCGATTGCGTTAGAACTGATTACAGGGGGAAGCTCTCAGTCACTTTATAGTCCTGTTTTATCTTCACTCACCACATACTGGACACAACTGAGGGTCTAGTTACTATATTACCAAAATAATTCAGGATTATGAATGGCTTGCTTTGGGACTTACAGGTTTTTATTTTCTGGTTTCAGTTTATTGTCAACAGACTTTGTGTACTTCTGCATTGTTTGAGGACCTCATTTTATTTCTAATTAATAAGGATTCTGGTGTGAACTTGAAAAGAATGTCTGTTTATGTCATCTTAGTGCTGGTTTCAAATAATAGTAAGTTGGGGTGTTTTTTTTCTGTGTTATAACACCACTTTATTCTATTTGCCAATCTGCAGTACAGAACTTTGGAATACTCAATAAGTAAAGTTTTGGTGAAGTTAGTTTATAAAGATGAATGGTTGCATGTAACTGAAACTGAATTGACTAAGTAGATCATCGCTTACTGCGGTTTCCTTGAGTAGCAGAAAATGGTTTAGTTCTAAAAATGAAATTATAGTTTAAAAAAAAATATATATAATGCAAACCAGTAGTTTCTGACAATGTAGAGAAAGAAATTGAACATTTTTGCCAAAGCGTTGGTGTGATTTTGTATTTATTTTTGGGGGGGATATATGCTTAGGAAATGGAAATAGAATGTAAATATGTAAATTAAATTTGACATTAAGATTTTATCTCAAGTTGCATGTGTCTTCGGAGTCTTGTATGTGTTCATTTTTAGAAAGTGGGCAAACCTATGTCAGAGATACAGGTTGCATTGGTCTTCTGCTACAGTTATTCAGGTAAACAGTCGCAATTCAAACAGAAAAATGATAGGCTATTTAGGACTTAAGTTAGCTTGACTATTTGGGACTTGTTTGCATTGTTCTAAACAGAACAACTCTTTCTACATCCGAGATGAATCTCTCAGATGAAAATACCAACCAGTGCTATCAGCTGTGGTCTTCAGTCTGCAGTACTCTCTGTGCCTGTGTTAACAATCCTCAGAATGGTAAGTGTTGCTGCTAAAATTGTGAAAAAAAGTTCAAAGTGTTTCTAAAAAGTGACAACAGTTTGTTTTCATTTTTACTATTCAACTGAAATTTCAGATTACATTTTGATTTGGGGTTATTTGTTTTTACTTTTCCAGAAGATAATCAAAACATTTGCTGTTCAGTTTTTCCATATGCCAAAGAGTGTCTCGAAAGTTGCACGGAGCCTGAGATAGTTCGTCCCATTTGTTCATTTGTTGGTCTCACAGTTGCAAATAACTGTAAGTGCAGCTCAAGCTTTAAATAGTTTTTCTTTTGTAAATTAGGTTAAATTTGATAGTTAAATGTTTTATTTATTTTTGTCACTCTCTACAAATTCATTTGCTGTTTTTCCAAATTTTACTCTGAAAACTCTGTTGCACCATCTTTACTTACACTGCATTGTGCTTAAATTCACAAATAGCCACAACCTGGCTACATTTAGTAAGGTCAGTAAAAAATTTGGAAGCTGTTTTGATTAAAAGTATTTTACAAATATAAGTCATTATTCCATCTCTGAAAATAATGACTTAGGTAGAACTTGGGCATAATGTTTTCCGTTTGTATGCATGTATTAGGGTCATGTGTTTCCTGTAACTATTTTATAAGGCAATTACTACATTTCTTGAGATTAATATATATCCAACTTCTGTTGTGTGGGTGGGAATGTAATGTTTAATACATGCACAGAAAAATTGTGATGAGCCTAATTGCAAATTGTTTTAGCATTTTATCATCTTGTATTATTTAAGACACTTTTTTTTTCTTTTTTTCACTAAGCATACGTGCAGAAATATTTTGTTTCTGTTGGAGGATTGGATACATTAGCTAAAGTTCTCATCAAGCTTATGCATGATTCCTGTACGAGTCACTCAAGCACAAAACTTGCAGTAGTAGTAACAAAGACCCTTGATGCCTGCATTGCTAATGACTGTAAGTGGAAAGACTGCTACCATTTTTTATATATGGTAATTTTAAAATGCAATTTTTAAAGTGTGGTTTTGGTGGAAAAGTGATATGAATGGGCGCTAAAAGGCAATTAAGATATACATCCAAGCTGATACTGCAGGTTTTTAAAAGTTCAAACATTTATATGGGAGTGATTCAGTTCATCTGAGGTAGGTTACTTTCCCATTGTTGCTAAAATAAACATAGTGAAATTTAAATTGTACTGAAAATTAAAAATAAGATAGTAGAGCTAGTTTTGTGTAAGTAAAGCTGAGAACTGGGAATGGCAGTCATGTTGGCTCTGGGAATTCAAGCTGTGCTTCTGTAGGCCCATGACTAAGCTAATAAGCTTTGTAAGCTTTAAGAGGCTTTAGTAACTCAGGCGTGGAGCTGGACAAATGTGGTATGTCCACATAACACATCTTTACTCTCATTTACTGTCTGGATGGTGCTATCCTAATGAGATCTTTGTGTCTCCCATCAGATTTTGAGAAACCCGTAAGCCTGATGAATCTGTGCTATTGGCCATGATTATTATATTTGACACTTCTGCCATGAGCGGTCACTAACGCAGTTTCAAAAAAGTTTAAAAGCATATACCCGCACTAGTTTTGAGCTCAGTTTCAAAGCAGTTGGTATCTGACAGGATTAGGTTTCAGCATGTATGTACTAGCAGTGGTGTTCCCAGTTTCAGGAAGAGGTTGCCCTCTACCAGAAACACTTCGCTGTTTTTGTGGCAGATAGTCTATGTGTCAAACCTTAATTTACTCTTTCTTGCTCTATTCTGGAGCTGATAAAGGATGTGGAGAAACTCAGCAGAGGTCTACAAAACTTGCACGTTGCAAAGCCCTTGTTTATCAGATTTTCTGCCCCATCTCTATACAGCCCAATTTGGGAGAAAGGGCAGTGGTGGATACGGGGAGTAGCAAGGGCAGAATTATTGCACCAGGAGGGATGTGGTAACTTGAAGTGTTAAAATGAAAGAGAGAGAAGAAGAGGCCTCTGCAGGCCCAAGGCTTTTAGAGGTGTGTAGAGTTCCCTTGAAAAACAGCGTTTTATACGTGGATGATGCCTATATACTTACTATCTAGTTTATTTTTCTTCAAATTATTTTTAATGTATTAGCTGCCATGGGTGTGGTGTTGACAAAGTATCACACTGTGTCAGAGCTGCTGAAGCTGTTGTCCAACGACACTCTGGATACAGGAGAAAAAATTAGTATTATTCTAACAATTGGACACTGTACTGAAGTTTGTGGTAAGGTTTTTTCTTTTTTTTTTCTGTCAGTTTCTACTAAATTATCATACACCAACTACCTCAATGGTGTCATTTCATCAAGATTGAAACATGAGGGAAAGTTCTATTAAGTAATGTAATATTAATATTCAGGGGAAAAATATGCTGTAATATTCCATCCTTAAATTTTAAAACCTGTTAGCAGATAGTATCTTTAAGAGCTTAGAAAAAGTAGACTATTATGCAAGAATTCAGAGCTGGGTTTAGGTATCGCAGGGTAAAATTCATCCAGACCTGAAAACTACTACAATACTTACATACCAAATAAGTCTTTTTGAGCTCTGTTTTAATGGCCCTTGATATATACAGCTTCTGTCTGCTGTTTACGCAGCTATTAATTTTTTAAAAGCTGTATAACAGTATTGGTTTTGAAGTAACATAAGTAGTAGGTAACCCTAAAATGTTTTTGCTGGGTTCCTCAGGGCTTTCCCAAGCAGATCTGGTGAAAATATAACACATACATTGGTATTTGATGGTAGTACAAGCAAAGAGAAAGGGAAACTGTGTGATACTGATCACTGTTTATTTATACTACTGTTTTTTTCATGTCTGTTCAGAAATGCAAGAAAAAGGGATTATGTTCAAAAATCCTGATTATCCTCTAAATGTCAACAGCAAGTTCAATAATTAGCTCAGTAGGTCATAATTCTGATATTTTAAAAGACACTTTTTCATGAAGAATAGTGGAAACAAAGCTTAATGGAAAATGTCTTTCAAATACAAATATGATTAAACCAATAGAATAAAAGTTTCTCTTAAAACGTCAACAGTGACAAAATATTCGTATTTGATCTTTTGTTGATTTCTTTATTTTATCAAGTTTGGGCAACAAAGAACTATTTTTAGAAAGTTGTCAGTTTTATGAATACATACTGCAAAATGAGATCACCATAAAAACATCTAGCTAATTACATAGCTAACAAAGAGGAACAGATTAGCTAGACCAGGATTAAACTGCTAATTTTATTAGAATTTTGCTAATTATAAACTTTAAGCTTTTGATATTTCTGCATCTCAAGGCTTACATAAATGTAGCGTATATACTTTAAGAGTATATACCAGAGGAAAAGAAATACAGAAGCCGTAATTCAAATATTTTAGGTGACAATTAAATGAGTTTGGATCTCCGTCATATAATCTGTCTTAGTCCTCCTTCAGTTTTCTTACAAGAACTTTGAGCTATGGTCAAATCACCCTGTGTGATCTAGATTGCTTCTGCTGCAACCTGGGTAAGTAGGTCATTACAGCATGCTTGGATCCATAATGAAAATCTCTTTTTTGGAATTTCCCTGAAAGTTACTAGTATTAGTTTCTAAAATTACTGTCAGATGAAGTGCGTATGAGGCTGAAACCAATCTAATTTCCCTTTAATATGTCCTATTTTAGAAGAAAACCAGTGTGAACTGCTCCAGAACAATGGTCTTCCACTTATGATTCAGGTATTAACCGAGTCTCAAGATGAGGAACTAAACAAAGCAGCTACTTTTGTGCTGCAAAACTGCAAACAAATGAGTAAGCTTGCTGTTATTGCTTTAAAAATTACAGAGATTATTTCCATCTTTAAGTTCTGTTGACTTTCTAAATTATTTAAACTGTAGCAGCTTTGTAATTCTGTGTACTCCAAGAGATGTTTATTTTCTGCAGAAAAGTTGCGTGTTTGCCGCCATCAACTGATGATGACTTTTGGGCAGGAAAACGAGAAGTAAAACTTCCAATGATGTTGCAATAATGCATTTGTGAAACCTGTATATATAGTTCTTACAAGTTCTTAAAAGCTTTCCCATCTATAAATTATGTGCAAAATATTAACATTGTCATTTAATGTGCAATTGGGACTCTGTTCCTGAGTATGTACCATTGTATATAGATACTAAACCAGTAGATAATCAAGCCCAAAATCACTATGACTACAATTATTTTGCAATATTAAAAAATCTTGATCTTTATCTTTTAAGTAAGGTGTATTGTGAAGTATCCTGTTTAAGTTTTTTTTTTTAATTAACTCTAAAGCATGGAAGGTATTATGCAATTAATGATTAGTAAAAAGCACGTATCTATGTTTTTGTACTGAAAACATAACTGAGTGTTTTGCTTAAGATTGAGGGGGTGTGGTGATTTTCAGTGTCCATTAATATTAAGTTGGTTTTTTGAAAAAACAGAGACCCATACTGGTAAAGGACCTATTGAGTTAGGATTAAGTCCATGATAAAGTCAGTTTTTAGAGCACAGCATCATTGTGTAAAGAGCTTATAGTTACTATAATTGCAAGCTCACCTCTTGTAACTGCAGTGTATTAACATTTACGTAAATTACATTTTATGTAATTTAAATTAAGTTATAGAAAAAATATTATTCTGAGTTGTATTTTGCATTAAATTATTGGGGCTGTCCCTCAGCATACTAAAATATAATAAATACTTTATCAAGGTATTCAGTAATTAAAATTTGGAATATTAATACTGTTTTATGTTTTATAAAGCTGAACAATTGTCCCTGAAAATAAATGGTAATTCATTAAACGTGAACAGTGCAGAAGAGTTGGATGTGCAAGTCAGAAAAAGAAGTCTACAAGACTACTGGAAGAAAGCAAAAGAAATTTTACACAGAATAAAGTTGATTGAAAAAGAACATGATGAGGTTGGCCTATTTACCAAAGTAGGATAAAACTAAGCAAATCTTTCCAGAGTTTAGGGAGAAATAGAAAGTAAACTCTTAAGATAATTTCAGTGTGAGCTGAAAAGTAGGGAAAACATTGGACGTGTGTGAAACTACTACCTGTAACTTTTACGGTGTATCATACAAAGTTAGAAGTATGCGGGGCAATTGGAGAATACAGGCATCTGTATTTTTATGAAGCATTTTAGTTTATTATAAAACCATTTTTTTCGACAATATTGAGATCACTTAGGTTGGAGAAACAAGCATTGGAGTTATTTTTAATTGCTGATCATTCAAACCTATAATGGATCTTAAGTTAATTAAATCTTTCAGTGCCTTGTAAAGGGTTGTCAAGCACTGGAACAGGCTGCCCAGGGATTTGGTGGTGTCACCATCCTCGGAGGGATTGAAAAGACAGGTGGATATGGCGCTTAGGGACATGGTTTAGTGGCGGACTTGGCAGTGCAAGATTAACGGTTGAACTCTGTGATCTTAAAGGTCTTCTCCAACCTAAATGGTTTTATGATTCTATCAGTACCAAATCTGTTGCTTCAGCCTGGAAGTATCACTTAGTAACTACCCCTTCAACACCTCCAGCAGCACTGCTGTCTTGTTGGCTCTCAACTCAGTCTGGGGTTTTTGAAGCTTCTCTGGAATTTGCATTCCCTTCAGAGTTAGGCTGGTCTGTCCTAGTTAATCTTGTTGCTACATTCATTTAATATTTTTATAGCACTCATAGTTTCTAACTAGTATTTTTCAATACAGGGAAGAGTGCAAGGAAGAGTATGTGTCGACAGCTCTTCAGAAGACAATACTGAAGCATCAAAATACCATGAAGTGAATCCTGCTGATCAAAAAGCTTATACAGAAAGAACACATAAAGAAGTACATTGTCCACAGTTGACCTCTAAGTCAGATGATCAGGTTCTTGCTCCACCTGTATATTATTCTCCACTGAAAAACAAAATCGTGAACACTATGGATCCAGTAAATGCTTGTACTAGACGAAGTGAACAGAGTAATATTTCCAGTTCAGTTAATGAACTGCAAACAGACAGTTCACTTCAAAGTCACAGTATAAATGAAAAAACTGCTTGTGTAAAAAATCTGTCTATTCGTCAAGTAAGGTAAGTATCTTACACCTAAACAGAAATACTAAGTTGCTTTTCTTTAGTAATTTCCAAATTGAATGTCAGCCTTTGAAATTATCTGTTACTGTGTCTTTTTCTCCTAGTGAAAAGACATAGCTTTTTGGTGGCCCACTACAGAATATTCTGTGGAGGTGTTTTTGGCATCACAGATCAAAGATCATAGACATTGTAGTAATAAAAGCTTCTGATCTTTTTCTTGGAATGGTAGGCTTCTGGTGGATTGCATAGAGAGCCTGCTAAAGGCCATGTTCTAATGCCTTCAACATAGTGATGAAAAAGCATCCATAGTTTTTTCCTCAAAATTCTCACTGATTCAGTAGGCCAAGATTTGGCCCATTGGTTTGGATGAAACCACAAAGACTTCTGTAATATGCACTTACTAGGAAAACAGCAGTTACAGAACTGCTCTGCAAAAAATGGAAACTGGAGTGCCTACAATTAATTATAGGCAACTTGCAAGAATAAACACAGATTCTATTATCTTCAATTTATATCTGGAATATCCCTCAAGACAGGCAATGAGAGTATACAAACAAAACTACATTTCTCCTTTTTTCTATTTTTTTTTTGAGTTCTACATTTTTACTGTGCTTTTTTTATGTGGCTGGCTGGACCCTGCTCCTGTGCAGTTTCCTTGCATGCATTATATTGTAACTTTGCAACTACCATAGAAATTAACACAAGCCTAGGATACGTTGCCCATGGTACATTCAGGTAAATTTTGCTTTGCTATTGATTAGTATAATTTCACACACTTCTTTTTGTTGTTCTGACCTCTGAAGCACAAACTATTAAGAAAGTATTTTTGGGTGGGAATAAAAGGCTCTCTCCTTGCATGTGTATTTGTGTGAAAACAGGAGTTATCCAAGCATAACCATGGATTAGGCTCCTTGCTCCTGCAGCATTCAGAGGTAGTCAATGACACAAAAAAACACAATCAGTGTATTATAGGAGGATATTGGTTGCATAAAAGTTAATCGGTGTACAAAAAGAAGAAAACCAATTAATTTTTAGAGCAATTGGTGAAGCATCTGGTGAAGGCTACCATATTTTGAGGGCTTTGTGAAACTTTTATGTGCACTAAGTAATCCTTATGCGAACTAGAATTGCAAATGACTCTGGAAACCAACGTCCCTTGAAAGCACTGCATTCCAAATGCTGGAACGTGTGCTGAACAGCACTGCAAGGAATGCTAATCACAGGTCTCTGGTAAACAGATTTCTAACACGCTATGATTATATGCTGGATACTACAAGCCCAGTAACTTGGGGTAACTAGAATAATTTTTTTAGAGTTTTATCTTTTATATGTTTAATGTCTTTGTTTTGCCTTTGGAATGTGTGTATTAATTTACAGGTAAATGTATGTTGTGAAGTTTGATTATTTTTTTTTTAATTTGTTCATGTTTTGATCTTCCCAGTGAACACTTATTTAAACAACCAGCAGAGACTGTTAAAAATATTAAACAGACATCCACATCAGGTACAAATACCTAAACATATTCCTTTCTCAAATAATTTTGTTCTTAATGAATTTTAATTAGTTTTGCGTACTTTTATCACTACTTTTTATCAGATGTTATATATCATTAGATGACAGAGTACATTATATTTAATATCCTTTAACTGTTTGCATAATTTTGGAATTTTATATTGTATACAATTTTACCAGGGGAATATTTATTCTGCCTTTCTTGTAGTGCATATTTTAGCTTTCTTTTTTTTTATTGGTTTTAACTATTCAGATGAATGTATCACAGATAAATATTTTAAGTTTAGTCTGAATGCAATCTATACTGGATAATGAAAGCCATTAATAGAAAATGCATAAAGATGTGGATTTTGTTCTGTACTTGTAGGACTGGGGATAGAACCTACCTGTGAGAGTGACTTTGGCCTGAAGCTATTCCTACATGTTGAACATGTGTTTAAGATGCATGTTTTTCAGATTTGCATTAATCTTCTTAGTCTGATATATTTATTTCAGAATTGGCATTTGTTCAATCAAATCTATCTTTATAATTTAGTTTCCTGTTAATTAATAAAATTTATAATTATTCATTAGATTAGTATTTCCTAGACTGGTCACTTTACAGGTGACCAAGCTGATCTCCAGGTTATACCTATTTAAATGGAGAATAAGTATTAGTCCAGTACATCACATTTTTCAGCATTTGATTCCAAATAGAAATAAAGTTTATAGGGCTTAGTTAAGCATTGTAAGTTTACAGGGTTATTTTGCTGTGTTCAAGTTGAAGTAATATGCTTTGGAACATGAAAAAGCATAGAATTAAATGTAATTCTGGATTTACAAAAATGTAAATGCGATCCATTTAACTTCAGGAATTTCATTTGGATTTTCTGCTGTTATTTAAATTAAACTTTAATTATCTACATATAGGAAATACAATTGAATATAGGTATGCTGATGCATGGTTACCACTGCAAAGGATAGGTTGCATTTTCTTAGTGGGATTTTTTCCTTCCTAATTTAGATCAACATTCATTCCACTCAGAGAGAACCAGGGAAGAAAAAAGTACTTCAGCTATATCTGCATCCCATAAAATGGCAGATTTAAGGTGTATAGGTAAATATTATCTTGGGTCTTTCTTTCCTGAGCCCATAAAAGAAGCCTTAAAGGGTCAGCAATGCAGTAAATGAACTGACAGTACAGAAATTTTAACACATCTATTTGATTACCTATTATGTCATTCAAACCTAAGCTAGACTTATCATTTATTCAGGTTAATACAGATAAGTGTTACAACACAGAGAAAGTTTCAAAATATAGCAAAGAGTGCTTGTATGTTTTGGCTCCTGGATAAATGTGCGAAAAGAACTGAGGCCCCTTTCTTCCCATCCCAATACTATTTTTACATCTGTAGAGGATCCATGCTTCATTTAGTACTTCTGGAGTTGAAGTGCAGCATAACTTGGTCCCATAGGTCATGATGAAAACACTTTTTTTTTTTTTAAGAGAGCAAGTACAAGACAAGAAGTATTTTCAATAAGATACATAAAAGCGTAACCTCTTTTGAGATGTGTATATGGAAAACTGGAGGACAAATTGTAGATGATAAGTGAGCAAAATAAAACACTGGACTTTGCGATGGCTTCTATAGTGTTTGTGTTTCCTGTTTCTACAATATCTTCCCCCCCACCCAGGCTGTACGGCAGGAGGACTGTCCTTCAATAGTAAAACCTTTACCAAGATGTTGCAAAGTTGTCCGTACCGGTGTGAGCGTCACAAAGTCATTCTGGAAGCTGAAGAAAGATATAAAAAGGAACTTCGCAAATCAGCTGTTCATAACAAAAGTAGATATGCAACTTATGAGAGTAATTATGATTCTTTTTTTTTTAGTAGTTGTCACTATTGTTTTAAATCATATTTAAAATTCTGAACTTTTTTTTGCTCTGATTCTGATTGTCCTACTCTTGTAAACTCGCTCATTTAATTTGATTTACCCATGATTTGTACTAAGTGAGATCAGAACTATCCCCTTTTGTTTTGAGGATCTTGTGTATTTCTTGGCAGTAGTGATATATCCTCATTTTAGGCTTTGATAAGACTGTCTTGTTTGCCAAAGTTAGTCAAGTACTAATAGAAGGGAATATATTAAGTTGAAAACAAGGTAATTTCATTCTGATATTACATACTTATGGATGTAAGAGGCTTATAATTCTTAATTAATTAAATAAAAGCGCATCCTATATTTTTCTGGTTTAAAGGAGGCATTTTGAAAGTTAAAAAGTTACTACTTACTGGCATTTGTACTGGTGTCCATCTTATATTTTCCAGAAATACTGCTGACCCCAGTGAAGAACGAAAGACTGCGTACAGAAATATCAACTTTTAGGAGCAAAAAGGATAGTTTTGAAAGTAAGGGCTTGGCCTGGAGATGAATGCAAAAAGCCCTTACTGTCTAAGTAATTCTTTGGCAGGACTTTACCATGGGAGGCTGGATACGGAGTTATAGGTGGTTTTCTTCCTGTGGATTCTGTGAAAAATCTGTATATTAATAGGCCAGAAAATGCATATTCTATATTCATGAAAATGTGTTGTGCACATTAGTTCACAATGAAGTTATCTGGCGCTTGCTTTGTCGATACTGGTTTGAATCCTATCAGGGTTACTTCCGTGCCATCTGCTATTTTTTCAGTTTTGTGGCAATTATTTTTAAAATGGAGAGGTATACTCAGGATCAGAACACAGGAGAGTTGCCTGTTCCTGGATTCACCATCACTATTTTACAGTTATAGCCATGTTACCCTATTACACCTGTTTCCATTTCACTTGGAGCTCTGCTAAGGACTTGGGTCTCTGTGTGCTAAATAGCTAAAAGGGGAAACCTTAACGTATACAACAATACTAGGGCAAGTAATGGAAACCAACTTATCAGAAAATTAAGTACAGGAGATCTGTTTGCCTGTCCTGTATTATGAGGTGCTGAATAAGTTGTTACTAACAAGGTAGAGATGGAAAAGTGAATATAAGCTTCACCATGTTCTGCAGCGCAGTTTAGGAACCCTATGTTTACAGAACCGTCAGTTGCCCAGAAAAATTGGTATTCTTTCTAATACACAACTGTCCATTTGTAAATAGCAGAGTACATATCTTTTACAGTATTTTAGTCTGTAATGTAGCAAAAAATTAAGCTACAATTTTTTTTTCCTTACTCTGTGGATAGATATTTTTTACATAATTCACAAGTAATTTTCTTCAGAATGTGGTGTTTGTGGATGCATCCTGCAGAGCTCCAACTAGTCCTACATTACTACATTCAGCAACTAGTAACCAATACTGTTTCTTATGACTGATGGCCAGAAATTTTAAAGTAGGCTGAAGCAGTTCTCTAAAGCAGTACTTAAATTCTAAAACATCAATATTACTTTTAAAAATACTATCTTTTAAAAAATCAGCCCACCCATCAGGAATTTATTTTTAGTCTCCTATTTCCAAAAACCTTGTTTGCATTGTTATTTTATTTAATTAATATCTGGTAAAAGCTAGTAGATTTATTTTAATTTTTTAAATTATTTTTTTAACACCCCCCCCCTTCAGATTCAGAAATTAATTAATTTGGCTATGATAGCCATGGAAGTCTTCAAAAATTAAAAAAAAAAAAACACCAAAAAACCCCCAACTTTATTCCATCTCAAAACCCCATTACACTAACATATTACCTTTAGCAAGTAAACACTTTCTGAAGTAAACAGATTTTTCCAATTTTTCTTCCAAGACCAGATAGTAGTACGACTCCAAAGATGGTTCTCTGTTAAATTTTAATTCCTAAAACATTACCTGTGTTTTGTGGTTTTGGGTTTGTGGGTTTTGTTGGTTTTTGTTTGTTTGTTTGTTTTTTTAAGAAAGATGCATAATGTTTTATTGTTTGGGTTTTTTTAAGGTATTCTTTTGACTCCAATTAGAAAAAATAAATCTGATACTTCAAACAGAGATGAACGCAGTAAAAATACTAGGTTGACCAATGACTATAACTTGATACCTACTTATGAAAAGTGTGAGTATTACTGGAAAGTTAATTCTGTAACAGGCATAAATTAAAGATCAAGTTTTCATTTTGGTTGGTGCACTGAGAAAAGCACCTGTGCTGGCTATTGGAGACAAATGGCTGAGAGTTTAAATAGATACATTCTTGTGCCTTCAACCATGGTATTATTGATGTTTAATTCCTATTTGCTAGTTGCTTCCAATGCATAAATAGTCCTCATGTATTACTGTCTATGATGAGAAAAGGATCTAATAAAAATGAGATGTTACTAATAATATATTCATATAGTACTAGAAATATATAAAATACTCAAGTTTATTAGAAGAAATGCTCCTTTACAGCACTATATTGTTTCACAGTAGATTCCAGTTAAAGTAACTAAGAGATGGCCTTGTTCACAATTTCATAGCTTTCCAAAAAACCCAAGATGTTAACTCGAAGAGACAAAGAGTCAAAGAAATGTGCAACCAGCGATGTCAGCGCTTAAAAGAAAATTGCATATATTCACTTGACAAAGATGAGGTTAGTTATGCAAAGCCTAATCGTACACTCACCTATTTATAACTGTCTAAATAAAATCCCTAGGAATTGCATAATTTCTTTTTAAGTCACCTTTAACAGAAGCCCAGTAGCAAAGTGAACCTTATTAAAAAGATACTCCTCTTTGTTGATTCTACTGCAGTCATACTGATCTAGCCCTGAAATGAGTTAAGGCTTTTCCAGCTGAATAATGGATATGGAGGTATGCTTTTTCCTGCACTAATGAAAATTTGCATAGTGTAGAAATAACAGAAACCTGAAGGAATAAGCATACTAAAGGTATCAACTATGTTGGCACGACAGAAATGAAGGTAAAGGCCATGGAAATAGACTGTATTTCACTAAGTGGCGGACAGTGAAAAAACGTTGAAGAACCGTTGTTATCTTGACAAGGTGATCGTTTCTGCAGAACGACTTACGATTGTATTGTCAGAAATAATGTGTTACTTCCAAATGTGAGAGAATATGTAAATTTACATCTTTTTTAATTACACCAAAATAAATATTTTCAGAACAATGAAGTATGTTGCATGGACATGAACACAAGAACTTTAAACAAGAGAAGAAGAACCCGAAAAAATTTCACAACTGAAGAAATTAACTGTATTTTGAGTGGAGTAAAAAAAATGGGTAATCACTGGAATTTAATTTTGTGGTCTTATCCATTTCAGAAAGGACGGACAAGTGTTGATCTTTCCAAGAAATACTACAGGTTACAGTTGCAAGTAATCATAATTTAATTTTCTACTAATCATATATGCTGTCGGCTCAGTTTTCAGATTTTGACTCTGAATGTATTTGCAAAAAAAGGACAGGCTATCAGAATTTGCAGCCCATGGGACTGTGCTGTGTGCCAGTGCCACACCGTGCACGCAGAGCATTAGAACGGGCTCCGAGGTGATTCAGTCGGGGCTCATGCCTGGAGAGAGCAGAACTGGGAGAATATTAGAGAGCCCTTGAACCTTCCAGTGCCAGCGGGCAGCATCCGGAAAGGATAAGAATTTCGGTTCAGGACTCTAAATGAATCGCCGTGCTTATTAGGAAGTTGGTATTTTCTCTGTTCAGTTTCTTCTGATGCTGGTTTGTGAAAATCTCTGGCCGGGAGTGTTCAGCAGGAAGCATTTTTCTGCTGAAACCTTTTCTAAAGTTGTGCAGTGTTTTGTGTCAACATTTGTCTTGATATTTTCTCTTTTTATCTCCATTTTATAGAGGCAAGAAAAAAACAAAGATCATCAATAACATCTTTCAAGAGTATTTTGGATTTTGTTGCAAAATGTTGAAGAACAGCGTTGTTAAGAGTGAGGTATTGTCACAACAATACGAGCCCTGAGAGAATTTAGATTGGCTTGGACTCATGTTTTGCCCTGATAACATTCACTGACAGAGTTGCTGAGCTTTGTAAATGTGAATTACATGTAATTTGATGAGTTGGGTTTTGTTTTTTTTTTTTTTTTTTACATAACACTAACATAGCTAACAAAATCTTTATCAGTAAAGTTTTTTTTTTTTATTTAACCTTGAACATGTGATTTACATAACATTTGATTTGGCTTTCTGTTTGAATCTTTTTATAGTTTGCTTTGTACCATTTGTCAGAAAAGGCTATATTGCTAAAATGAATACTTTATGTCAGAAACTGCTAAGTATGAATGTCGTGTCTGAATTTGTTTCCTCTTAATCAGTGAAATGTTTAAAGCAGGTAAAATATTTTGTCGTGTGTTTGATGCGCTGTATGTGCAGAAAAATACATCTGTGACAGAAAACACCAAATGTGCGGTTAAACACTGCTGCACGCAGTCGGCGACTCTTACCCTGGTACAGTAAATAAATTGGAATGGAAAGTGGGTGGAAGCGTCAGCAGTTGTGTGTAGGAGATTCAGTGTGTGGTCCAGCTGCAGCGCTTCTTGACTGAGATTAGTGACTGGGTGACATTCCTGGACCTACAGAGCGTACTGCAGAGTTGAACTGAGTAGAACGCAGGTACTGATCGACTTTGGCTTCTCTTTTCAGTTGGGCATTTTTGGGGGATTATTCAAGAAGCGAGCAGAGAAAGTTTCTGCTAATTACACAATTTTTATAGAAAGCTTTAGTAAAAGCCTTAGTAACTTGCTTTTTCAGTGACAGCCTTAGTATTTAATTTGTATTTTTTATCTGTTCTGATAAAGGAATGATTAATTGATAGTTAATTTATTACGGGAAAAGTTTAGTTATCTTATTAGCACTATGTTTTCACTACAATGTAGCTTAAATGCTTAAAAACAAGCAAGATAACCAAAACCTGAAAGACTTGTGGTAAAGATGATGCCAATGATACAATAAATAGGTCTTCTACTATTTTTGGCTGTTGCACTTTGTTTTTTTTTATATTATTAAAATATTCAAGCCTGTGTAGAAGATGCCTTTGAATGGAGCTATTCAAAGCAGCATTGTTAAATATCAGCGTCTGTGATTGCAGAATACGAGCCAAAGGACTGACGAGGAGGTTTGGGGTTGTCCCAGGGTCTCGAAAGCTGGGCTGGAGGCTCCACAGCTGCTCTGTCACCCGGGGAATGAGGAGTGTTAGTAACCCCTTATTCTGGCCTAAATAGATCTCAAGAGGAGGAGATAAGTAAAGCGTAAATCTCCACTTGACGCAAAGTCAGACTATCGCAATACTGACGATTAATTTCGGTCGGAAAGGGCCTCTGGAGTCCACAACGCGCTCTCCTCCCGAGCGCAGGGCTCAGCTCAAAGCCGGTCGGGTCGTTGGGAGCCTCCTCGGGCTCTGAGCATCTTCAGGGACGGAATTCCCGCTGCCCGCCGCGGGGAAGGGCAGCACCGGCACCCCCGCCGCCGGCGGGGAGCCAGGACGGCCGTTACCGGCGGGGTGTGAGGACGGGGGCGGCGATTACAGGCGAAATGATTTAAATTGGACAATTTTGGGTCGCTCCGCCGCTGCTGGGGCCGGGCCGCGCCGGGCGTTCCCCGCCGCCCCTTCCCGCCGGCAGCAGGGGGCGCTGCGGGCGGCGGGCACCGCCCA